>CM076574.1:1354234127-1354677011 GCA_034641835.2 Pinus albicaulis
CATAAAGTGCCATAAATGGGGTCATTTTTGCTGCAGTATGGAAGGAAGTGTTATACCACCATTCAGCAAGAGGTAACCACTTGACCCATTGTGTTTGTTTATTAGATACAAAACAACAAAGATATCCTTCCAAACATTTATTTACTATCTCAGTTTGACCATCAGATTGAGGATGATAAGATGAGCTATGAGCTAATTGAGTACCCAAACAAGAAAATAACTATGTCCAAACATTTCCAGTAAAAATGGGATCTCTGTCGCTCATAATAACCCTTGGGCTTCCATGTAGCTTTTTAATTGTGTCCATAAATGTAATAGAAACTGTACTTTCTTTAAATGGATGAGATAATGCACAAAAGTGTGCATACTTGGTAAGTCTATCAACTACCACCATGATGACGCTCTTTCCTTCAGACTTAGGTAAACCTATGATAAAATCCATTTAAATCTCCTCCCAACGTTGACTTGGAATGGATAAAGGTTGTAGAAGTCCCGGGGTCTTAATTGTCTCAACTTTATTTTGCTGGCAAACCAAACATTCTGCCACAAACTTTTGAATATCAGATTTAAGGCCATCCCAAAAAAATTCTTTCTTCACCCCGTGGTAAGTTTTTAAAAATCCTAAGTGTCCTCCTAAAGGAGAAGTGTGCAATTCCAAAAGAATCTTTTGTTTTAGTTGGGAATTCTTACAAAGATATAAGCGATCTTTGTACCATAAGGAATCATTTTTCCAACTAAATGTATCAGATGTACTAGGTTCTTGCTGCAACTTTTGAATGAGTGTCCATACATCTTTGTCATTCTTCCATTCATCTCTTGCTTCAGTTATCCAATCTGGTTGGATAATAGAAATGGCACAAAGCAATGCTTCCACCTCTTCATTCTTTCTTGAGAGTGCATCTGCAACAACATTAAGCTTTCCTTTTTTGTAGATTATTTCAAAGTCATAACCCAACATATTTTTGACCCATTTTTGCTGCTCTTCTGAAGATAGTCTTTGTTCCAAAAAGTGTTTAAGACTATCATGATCAGTTTTTACCTTGAAGTGTCTTCCCATTAGGTAAGTTCTCCATTTCTTTAGTGCATGAAATATTGCTAACATTTCCTTCTCATAAATAGGTTTCTGTAAATACTTTCCTTTGATTGGACGACTTTCAAAAGCAATGGGTCTTCCTTCCTGCATTAAAACTGCACCAATTCCATTTCCTGAGGCATCACATTACACAATAAAGGTTTTTGTGAAGTCTGGCGTAGCTAAGACCGGTGCTAGGCACATTGCCTCTTTAAGATGTTCAAAGGCCTTAGTTGCTTCAGGAGTCCATGAAAATGCATCTTTCTTCAATAATGTTGTTAGAGGTGCTGCTATTATCCCATATTTTTTAACAAACTTGATATAATACCCTGTTAACATGAGAAATCCTCGCAACTGCTTTATGGTTATGGGGACTTTTCATTCCTTAATGGTTTTAATTTTGTTAGGGTCTACCTTAACGCCCTCATGAGATATAATATGACCCATATATTCCACCTCTTGTACTCCAAAGAAACATTTTGATGTTTTTGCATATAATTGTTTCTCCTTCAATAGTTTGAGCACCCCGTCAACATGTTGAACATGATCCTTCCAAGACCTGCTATAGATTAGTATATCATCAAAAAATACTAGCACAAATTTTCTAAGGAAGGGTTTGAAAATGGAATTCATCAACCCTTGAAATGTAGAAGGTGCATTGGTAAGGCCAAAAGGCATGACCAAAAATTCATAATGACCCTCATGAGTTTGAAATGCTATTTTTGGAATATCTTCAGTCTTCATTCTAATTTGATGATACCCTGAACGAAGATCCAACTTGGTAAAATAAATTGCTCGATGTAATTCATCCAATAATTCATCAATCACAGGAATGGGAAATTTATCTTTAATGGTGAGCTTATTTAGCTCCCTATAATCGGGACACATGCACCATCATCCATCCTTTTTGTGTACCAATACTACAAGAGCAGAGAAAGAACTTTGACTAGGTTGAATTATACCTGCCTCTAACATTTCTACAATCATACGTTCAATTTCGCTCTTTTGGACATAAGGATATTTATAATGCCTGATGTTTGGAGGAACACTTCCTAGAATCAAATGAATAGCATGATCATGATCACGAATAGGTGGGAGTCCTTTGGGAGTTTCAAACACCTTGGAATGATTGTCCAAGACTTGTTGGAGATCTGCAGAAATAGATGATTTTGATGTTGGAACTTCTAGTGAGCATAATTGTTCGATTACGCCTTGTTTTTATTTATTTAGAAGCTTTTTCATGACATTAGAGCTTATTATCTTTCCCGGATTCCCCGCAATACCCCGTAATTTGACTTACTTTCCTTCTGAAAAAAATTTCAAGAAAAGTTCTTGAAAATTAAAAGCTACCGTCCCCAAAGATTGTAACCATTGTACTTCTAGTACAACATCAGCACCTCCCATAGGAATGGAAAGCATTGGACTATTCAATACATATTCCCCCATGGTTAGCTTGATATTATGGCACTTTCCAGAGCAATTTATAGTTCCTCCATTTGCAACCATCACTTGACATTCTGGTGCTGGGTATAGGAAACAATTTAATTCCTTGGCTACCTTACAATGAATAAAATTATGGGTGCTACCTGAATCAATCAACACTATTACCTTTTTCTTCTTGATTTGTCCTTCTATCTTGAGAGTTTGAGGAGTGGTAATTCCTGCCAGTGCATTACACGATATGGTCGGATCCATTTCTTCCTCTTCTAGGGCTGGTTCCTGGTGTATATCCTCTTCTTGTTCATTTTCTTCTTCCTCTTCACAATCTATGTAAAATAATTTCTTCTCAGCACACTTATGACCTTTAGTGTATTTTCTATCACAACTGTAGCAAAGCTCTTTTTATTTTTTTCTTCCAATTGTTGTGGTTTCAACCTTGTAGGTTGTGGAAATCTAGGCGTAGCAACACTTCCTTCTTTATAGAAGTGAGTGGTAGGCTTCCTTGTCGCCATAATTTCACATTCAATTTTTCTTGCCAACTTGAATGCCTTCTCCAATGAATCAGGTTCCAAAATGAAAAATTCATGTTGGATGTTATCCTTTAAAGTGCCTATGAAGAGACCAATCATGTGTTCCTCTGGAATATCAGTTACCCATATATTCAATTTTTGGAAGTCCTCAATGTGCTGCCCCACTAAACCCTTTTGTTTGAGATTTATCAATTGGCTAAAGAAGGTGTTGCTCTTTGTATCCTCATAACGTGCTATCATTTCCTCTATAAAAATTGACCAAGTGACAATTTTTTTACGAGAGAAAAGCCATCGATACCATACAAATGTATTTTTTTCTAAATGTAAAGTTGCAATACGTACCTTTTGTGTGTTTTGCACGTTATGGAGATCAAAATATTGCTCTATCTGTAGTATCCATGTTACAGGATCCTTTCCATCAAACTTCCTCGTGTCCATTTTTGGAATATGGTGGTTCTTCCCGCCAACATTAGAGTTTATGAAATCACGATTAACATTTATTTTGTTCTCATCATGAGTTTCTTCTACTATATTTTCTCCATTAGGAAACATTTCTTGTATCAACTTTTTCAAACCTTCCATGTCTGCTTTTAGATCATTCTTCATGTTTTCCATGTTTTCTTTCATGTCATCCATATTAGCTTCCATGCCATCTGTTACCCACCTATGAAATTTTTGTCAAGCAAACAGGTGGCTAAGTTGTTTTACGAGCCTTCAAGAGATACATTTCCTATGAAAATCTCTCATCCTTGAAGCCTCTATGTTTTCATTGCCTTTAAAAAGATCTTCACCGTTGTTCTCATCCAAAAAGCCTCACTTCCTGTGAAAAAATTGTGCTCAGAAAGGCCTCCTTTTGCCCCTTTGTAACTCTGCAAATTTCCCATTTTAACCCTTTTTTCCCATTTTCAAAGTTTTCCCTTTAACCCTCCAAAAATCCCTCCTATGTCTTCCAAACCATCTAATTCCCCCTTGAAACCAAGATAAATTCCTTCATCTGGTTTTTAAACCCCTTTACTTCCTTACCGAAACCTCTGTTCAGCCTTAAAAACTCTGTTTTTGGCTAAAAAACCCATATTTTACCATATGACAGGCTTAGCCCCTTTCGGCCAGCCCCCTTAACCACTTCCCCTCCATAAGCCCGAGTGCTAAAACCAAGCGCTAGTCCATAAGGCGCTAATTGCATCGAAGAATCGGAGTGGGACACGCTTTTCCATTGTAAAACAGAAAATCTCTGATGCGAGGAAGACTTTGATTTATGGGTCTAGGGAGAAATACCCACCGTCGATCTTATTAGATCCGACGGCCAGCGTAGGACTTATCATGCCCCAATCACATTTCTTTGGAAAACCTCCGATGATATTCTCCACCATCAATTCGTATTTAGATCCGACAGCCATCGTTGCACCGCCTCCATCACCAATCGGAGATTTTAAATATGCCACCCTTCCAATGCCCCAATTGGCTGATCCCCGATTAAATCTGAGTCGTCCGCCCTTTCTGATCCTACGACCCAAAATTCTTCTTACTCTGCCTGATTTCCCGATTGGTCACCCTCTGAACCAATCGCAGTCGTTGATTTGAAGCCAATCTAACGGTCCAGAGCCAATCGCAACCATCGCCCATCGGAGTTTTGGCCCTTCCATCGCTCCCCTTTGATTAGATCGCAGCCTTCCATCCCTTATGATCTAACAGCTCAGACTTATCCCACCCACTAACCATATGCTACGCCTGTGTATTTCCTTCGCAGATCTCAGCCGTTCATCCATAGATCAGACGACCCACAATGAAACTGCCGCCCATTTGACCCCACCTTTATTGACCCTGCACATTTCTCATATCGCGCTCCTCCATCGCAGTTGGATCTTGTAGGCCCAGATCCAATGGCCCACAGAAATATCATGCAGATTTCATGTCCGAAGGTTAGCAGCTCAAATTTACACGATATGGGCGGTTTTCTGGGGCCATGTGTTGGCTGGAGACCCATATCGCGTTCAAAAAGAAAAAACAGCGTTCCAGACTTTTGGTCACGCAAAACCAGCAGTTTTGATCCTTAAAACCACTTCCCCATCGTTCGTGCCTGAATTCTATTAACAGATCCTGACCGTTGATCTATCTAGATCAACGGCTCTCAGTTCATCTTGCATTCCCTTCACAATCTCTCATCACACGACCCCAGCGTTGCATCGGATCATCGCAGCTGTCGATCTCCTCCTAAGATCCAATGGTCCAAATAAAATCGCCCTCTGCCCATGACCAAGGCCCACCATTCAAGATCATCTGGTTTCATTTTTATGTAATTCCCCGTGTATTGCATTCAAAGGTTGGAATTCTTATGTTTTGCATTAAACACTATGTCATCCCGCCGAACATTAAAGTTATGGTATTCCGCCTGATCATCCAAAGTCATTTCATTAGTCAATCCCCACTGTCAATCATCGCCTCCTGCCCTGATCGAACAATCCACATGCATCCCACATCCAAAACATCATCAGTTGCATTTTTCATCATGATTCTGCATTTTCCACTGTTTACCTTGCATCCGTCATTTCCACCATGTTGTGCTAACATCATCACATCATTCCACTACATCCATCAACCCATGCATGGATTTCTTAACATGTTTTGTGTTTTTCAGGTGTACAGGCGGTGAGAACCGCCATTGCTCACAGTCACTATTATAGTGACACAGAGCACAGAGAAGGTTATTTTCTGAGCTTGATATTGCAAAATAAATGTTTGTGAAGGTTTCTACAGGAAATATTTCATTAAAAGTACAGTGCTCGACCCTTTTAAACCTCTCCGACATCATTAAAGTTCAAATTTCACAGACAGAGACAGTAATGGAGCGGCAAAGAGTATCAGTGAAAGATCAGAGATTTTAAGGGCTGTAATTGAAGATTTTGAGCCTTAATTCGATGTTCAAAGGGCGAATGTACCAGATTGAAGACCTTACGAATCACACAGAAGGCATAATGAGGCCTAACTCACAAAAAACTATATTGATAGTGTTTCACATTTGCAAAAGTTTCCTCCCGACAAAGGACGCAGTACCCATACTGCTTTTATTCTACATCGTGTCCCTGAGAAGATTTCCACCCTTACAGAAGTCCTAATGCTACCAGAGCATTTGTCATGAAGTATGGCAGACCTCAAAGTCATTTATCTGCCTTTGTTTATTCACCAAAGTACTACAAAGTACTACAAAAAGTACATCAAGAACATACCTGGAGTAAATTTCAGTCTGTCGAAGACCACTCTTTCATCCAAAGAGTACCAAAAATCAATGCATAGATATTAAGACAAAATGGGCCTTGACCCTCTTCTTCTACTCTTTTTTAATGTTTCATTTAGTGTTTTATCTACCTCTTCTGCCTCTCTTTCAGCTATAAAAATCATGAAGAAACTCATTGTAAGGGTTGTTGATCGGATATAGGTGGATTGTAAGTTGTTTCTCTTGAGATATAGTTCTCTGTGTAAAGTTGTAAGATAGGCTAAGGAGATGTATTCAGACTGAATATGAAGCTGTTGGAAAATTTTGTACATGACTGGTGTTGCTCTTTAACATGACAAGAACATTTCTTTGGATCCTGATTTAAAGCAGCGGTGATGTTTTCTTACTTGGTCTCTGTTTTCCTTTTGTAATTCATTACATTTCGTTTCTCTGGTACGCATCAGAAATCTGGTTTAGGACATACCCTCGCATGGTACCCTAAGCTTCTGCTCTCCCTACCTTTGATTTTTTCTATTGATTGTGTTATCTAAGTATTGATTCAAGTTAATTTAACCAGTGTAGTAGCTAATATTTACTGCTAGCTGATGTATGAATTAATGAATCTGTTCTTAGATGTTCTTATTGGGTTTTAATTGAAATAATTGGGATACTGGGAGTTTGAATGTTGATTCTGTCTCACTAGGGTCCTTTTCTATTAATTGAACCTTTCTAAGTTCCCTTAAGTTGGATGTTGAAGCATTGAGAGTTCAAGGTCTCTCTCTGATCTCAGGCCTTCACCTTTGTGTTTAAATTTTTAATGTTCCCTTTGTTTGAAGAGTTAACCTTTTAGGATTTGGATCACAAGTGTCTAATGGCATGTCCTATCCCTGGACCTGATTCCTAAGTGGTCACCTCGGAGGTTTCCTTGTTATTTCACCTCCCTTCATTACCATTTCATACCACACTATCATCTTTAAGATCCTATGCTTTAGATGACTAGCCCAATTGAAAGCTTCAATATTGAATAGTAAGTAAACCCTTTCCTGACTCCATTGCCCAGTGGTCTCGAGTGTTCTCTGCATTATCTTTCCTTTGCCTAAAATATTCTTTGCTCATCCTTGTCTTATATTGAACCCTTCATTCCCATTTCCCAACAACCAAACAAACAAATGAAAACAAACAAACCTTGTGCCATATAACTAGCCTAATACCTTCAAATCAAAATTCAAAAACATATACCTTGCCTTTATAGAGAGATCCCTCTTTGGACCCAGGAGGGCTAGATCCTGAGGTCTGAAAGTGGTTCTGATGTTGTCTCATCTTTTGGTATTGCCAAACTTGCCAAAACATGGGAACTCCAACATAATGTAGACTCCGCTGGGGAAATTTGAGTAAAACATACCCCTAAACACTTCAAAGACTCAAAGAATAATGTATTAGCCTTAGTTTGGTGGTAATCACTATGGTGGACAGTACACCCCCTTGAAACATTCTAAAACTTCCACCTGGCGACTCCATAGTTCCTTAATGATTAAAGACTCCATTGGTGATCATTAGGCCTGCTGATTATCTTGGTTTCACATAAGACTCCACTGGGAGACCTGCCTTCATAACAACATCAGCCATAATAGAAGTAACAAGTAAGATTAAGCTGCTATGTTTGAAGATAGCATTCTGGCTTCAAGAACCATTCACACAAGAGCTTATCCTAACCCAGAACCACCTGAAATAGTTGACAACCCTGAGATAATTCTCAGAAAATATCCTACACCTAAAGGAACAACTATTTCCAGATGTATCCATAGAGCTAACTCTGCACCAGAAGTCTTTACAGCTCTATCAGACCCCTTGTTTGACTTAGATTTGTAAAACAGTTTACCCAGAACTAGGTCATTCAGCATTCTAGACCAGCCAGACCTTGAGCTTCTTGGTTCACCATCTCACAGTGATCAACGCGTTAGGGATAGAGAAACTCCCCCATCTACACCCCTGGACATTCATTTCATCCAAAACTTGGGGCTCTATCATCCTAAATCGGCTCAACAGACTTCTGTTGGTCCTAGTATTCCTATCATCCACATACCTGCCACTCAAGCCAATCCTTTACCTCATCAAAACATCATTATGGTAGCCTAGTATGCACCTCTGGTGTTACCACAGCCCCTAGTTCCTCTAACCAACGATTATCAATTAAAAATCCCTCACTTTTTACTGCAAAAGAGTCTACCACGGCTCAGCACCATGTAGATAGGATGGAAGATTCTTTTGACTATATGGAGATAGATGATGAGATATTCAAGATGAGAATATTTGCATAGATTTTGGGAGATGATGTGAAGAAATGGTTTAAAGGCCTACCTCCCAATAGTATCCAGGATCTTCCCTCTTTATATCAGAACTTCATAAACAAATGGGAAGTAAAGACCAACCCTCTCCAAATCTTAGCAGAATATAAGAATCTTAAGAGAAATGTAGGAGAGAGTGTCCATGACTATTCTACAAGGTTTAACAGTGTTTGCAATGCTCTTCCTCCATATATGAAACCTCCCCAAGGTATGGCTTTAGTCAAATATCCCGAAGGCTTTGATGTTGACATGGCCTACCAGCTTAGGGAGAGAGATTACAACACATTGGAAGATATGCAAAAAGGGGCAGTGAGTGTAGAGGCTAACCTGATTGAGAAGAAAGCCAGAATGAGGGCTGAGAAAAGGGTAACATATAGGGATGACACCGCAGCTTCCACATCTAATCCCAAGTATGACCATCTAGCCAAAAATATGTAAAAGTTACAGCAAATGATGGAAAAAATGGTTGTCTCAGTTAGTATTCAAACCAGAAACCAAAATCATAACCAGAACCAGAACTTTAGGAGAAACAATACCACTCCCAATAGACAAAGAGACTCGGATCAGCAAGTTATTCCCCCATTTCAAGAGAACTTTCTTGATGAAGATGAGGGAATCATAGAAGAGTCTGAGGGAACCGCAATAAATATGTTTGAAATAGATAACTCAATCCATAACTATTCCACAGAGGAAGATCAGCCCTCACCCTCATATTGGGATGAGGAAAGATTAGATTCTGAGGATTATAGGCTTGTATTTGAAAACGCTATCATGCAGGTTAGAGAACAGTATGAACTTAGAAGCAAAAAGAGATTAGATAATTCCAAACCTGAAGCTTTTGAGATTACCATCAAGAAAAGGCCTGAGAAAACTTCTAAAGTGACTGCTGAAAGTAGCAAATCAGTAGCTGAGAGTTCTAGGAAGAACAAAGAAAAAGACAACCAAAATACTGATAAACAAAGTCAACCAACTAGCAGCACTAGCACTGCAGCTAGTGTTTCTAATAAAACAGTCCCTAACATTGTACATAGTGAGAATCATCACACTGATTCTGCCACTAAGGTAGTGGCTAACAAAACAGAGTTGAGTATTACAAAGAGTCAACCGCTCTTCAATTTGGAGAGTGAGATTGCTAAAATTAAAATCTCTGCCCCACTCTCTGAGCTAGCCACTCAGGATGTATCTAAAGGCCAAATTTTGAAAGCTTTAAATCTAGTTGAAAATAGTGACACTATCAATCTGAGTGATGATCAACCAGCCCTTCTGTTTGGGCCAAAGATAGAAGGGAAGTTTCAGGAAGGGGTAGTACCTCCTTTTTATATCAGTCTCAATATCCACGACAAGATCTTTCACAACGCGATGCATGACTCTGGGGCATCACACAAATTAATGCCTAAGGTAGTTATGGAGAGGTTAGGCCTAGAGATAACACGACCCTACAAAGATTTGTATTCATTTGACTCTAGCAGAGTAAAATGCCTTGGCCTAATCAAAGACCTGTGTGTGAACTTGACCCAAATTCCAACAAAATGTATGGTTATGGATGTTGTAGTGGCAGATGTGCCACCTAAGTATGGCATGTTACTATCGAGGTCATGGGAAGCCAAGCTGCAAGGTACAATGTAGATGGATGGGGCATATACCACAATACATGTATTTAGCCAGCTTAGGAGACTATATAGAGAGGCACAAATGAAATTCTTGGTTAGCAGCCCTAAAAAGCTTGAAAATTCACCTATGTACTCTGTACACACAGATCTTGACTCCTTCATCCTTTGCAACGATGAATCCTTAGAAGAGACAGAACTAGAAAACAGAGATACAAAAATGAGACAGAGCCCATATATTTTAACATAATGGCCACTCTGGACTTAGAAGAAAATGAAGAAGAATCATTTAGAAAGTGCACTGAATCTGAAACTCAAATTGAAAAAGAAACAGAATGCAAACAGCTGACTAGTCACCTCTCTGAAACCCATACACAACATGAAGAACAAAACCCTCTGCACCACAACAAAGACCCCATATTACAACATAACAATGAAACCCACGTCAGGAAGGAAAACATTGATAAACCTGAAAACGATCCCTTATGGGAAATTAATTTCGATGGGTCTTGCACTAGAAAGACCGCAGGAGCAGGAGTGTGGTTACATAACACTGAGAGTGACTATGCTGAGATTCATGCCTTCAATCTAAACTTCAAGTGTACAAAAAATATCGCAGAGTATGAGGCTCTCATCCTAGGCTTAAATCTGTTGAGAAAACTAGGAGCCCGTAGGATAGGTGTACATGGAGACTCTGAGTTAATCATCAAACAAGTGAACGGTGAGTATACATATCAACACCCTAGATTGAGAACGTACAGGAATGATGCTATGGATTTACTGAAAATCTTTGTGGAATATGAACTGGTGTTTGTTCCTAGGAGCCAGAACATAATTGCGAATGGATTAGCCTACATAGCTAGTTCATATCATAAAACTCCTAGTGACAAAAAAATCATCATTCAAAACAAATATAGACCTACAGTGCCTGATAATGAGAAATATTGGCAGGTCTTTGAGGGCGACAAGCAAATAGAGGATTTCCTGATTGGCAAGAATGAGTTTGAATTCTCTGATTCAGACTCTACATCCGATTATAGCTGCATGAGTAAGGAGCCCCCAGATGAAGAAAAATCACCCCATAACATTGAAATAAATGTGTTAACGAAAGGAATTGGAAATCCAACCGAATAATATAAGAATGCAGATAAAGAGGAAATAGAGGTGTTGTAGGCAAAGGATAAGAACATACCCCGAGGTCTGGCACCTTTAGAGGATATTTTTTATTTCGATGACGTAGCGAAAAAACCCACTATAGAGCACTCAGACTCCAATGTCGAGGAATGCAACATAGGCACTGAAGATAAACCTAAGATGATTAAGCTGGCTAAGTCCTTGCCCGCAGAAATAAAAAAGAATTATATTGACTTATTCAAAGAACTCATTGATGTGTTTGCCTGGAGCTATGAGGACTTAAAGGCCTACGACACAAACATTATACAGCACAAAATAACTTTGAAAGAGAATCAAAAGCCCTTCAGACAGAAACTTCACAAAATTAACCCGAAACAACTACCTGTAGTTGAAAAGGAGATAAAGAAAATGTACAAGGCAGGAGTAACAGTTCCTGTGAGGTTCTCTAATTGAGTCTCAAACCTTGTAGCTGTGAGAAAGAAAAGAGGTGAGATCAAACTGTGCATATATTTCAGGAACCTTAACAGAGCCTCACTTAAAGACAATTACCCCTTACTGAAGATGGAACATATCCTACAGAGGGTAGTTGGCTCAAAGCGGATCTCCCTATTAGATGGTTTTTCAGGCTATAACCAAGTATTAGTACTCCCAGAAGACCAACTCAAGACTGATTTTACCACTCCATGGGGCACTTTTATGTACGTAAAAATGTCTTTTGGACTGATGAATGCTGGTGCGACCTTCCAACAAGCAATGGACATAGCCTTTTCAGAGGAAATAGGGCACTTCATTGTCATCTATTTAGATGACATAACAGTCTATTCCAAGACTGATGAGGAACACCTAAAACATCTGAGAAGAGTTTTTGAAAAATGTAGAAGGTTCGCTCTGTCATTAAATCCCAATAAGACTGTATTCGAGCTGCAAGAAGGTAATCTCCTTGGCCACATTATATCAGAGAAGGGAATTAAGATAGACCCACAGAGAGTTGAGGGAATACTTCAGATCACACACCCGAGAAACATTAAAGAGTTACATTCATTTATTGGGAAAATTAACTTCTTAAGGAGGTTTATTCCCAACTTAGTTGAGCACCTCAAAAATATGACTAACATGTTGAAAAAAGGTGTAGGGGTTAAGTGGACTGTAGAGGCTAAAAAATATTTTGAATCAGTTAAACTTGCACTCACCCGGGCTCCTGTCCTAATCAGTCCAGATTTCTCAAAATATTTCTTGATATTTTCCTTTGCCTCCGAGCATACAGTGGTTGCAGTTCTGCTGCAAAAAAATCCAGAGGGAATGGAACAACCCATTGCTTTATTTAGCAAGGCTCTGAGGGACGCACCCTTAAAATACAACATAATCGAAAAACAGGCCTATGCCTTGGTAAAGGCCTTGAAAGACTTTCGGGTGTACATCCTGCATTATCACATCATAGCCTACGTGCCAAACATAGTGGTTAAAGACATTTTGTCCCAAGATCCTGATGGGAAAAGGGGCAAATGGATTGCTGTAATATTAGAGTATGACCTGGAGATAAAACCCAAAAAACTTATCAAAGTTCAAGGCTTAGCTCAACTAATGGCTGAATCAAATTTACAAGCCCTTGACATTAACATGGTAGATGCCTTGGATGAACATGAAGGATTTCCTGATCCTACAGTTGAAGAACAATTTCAAAATTATCCTTGGTATTCTGATATCCTGTATGTGCTCACAAACCTCAATGCCCCTCATGAACTATCAAAAACTAAGGCCCGATTCCTAAAGCTAAAAGCTAGAAATTATTGCATACTGAATGAATGTTTATACTGGAAAAATGCAAATGGTCTATTGCTTAAATGTTTGCCTGAAGCTAAATCTGAGAAGATTAAACAGGAGTTCTATGCAGGAGAGTGTGGAGGCCACTTAAACTAGAAAGCCACTGCTAACAAAATACTTAGAGCTGGCTATTAATTGCCTACACTTTTCAATGACATCCAAAAAATGATAATTGCCTGCCATAAGTGCCAGATTTTCGAGGGCAAAAGAAAGCTCCTTCCTTTACCATTACAACCCATCATTGTTGAGGGTCCCTTTTTGCAATGGGGCCTATATTTCATAGGAGAAATACACCCTTCTTCTTCTGTACAACACGAGTGGATCCTTACAGCCATAGACTACTTCACAAAGTGGATAGAGGCCATACCTTCTAGGAATGCCACAGATTCTATCATCATTAAGTTCCTAGAAGACCACATCCTCTCTAGGTTTGGCTGCCCAAGAAAAATAATCACTGATAACGCTTCTGCTTTTGGATCCAAGAAAATGATTGATTTTTGTCACAGGTATCAGATAGCACTCGGTCATTCAACTGCTTATTACCCATAAGGTAATGGGTTAGTTGAATCATCAAACAAGAGCCTGGTGACCATCATCAAAAAGCTACTGGAAGAGAACAAAAAGTCATGGCATAACAAATTGGTGCATGCTTTGTGGGCTGACAGGCTTACAACAAACAATTCCATTGGCATGTCCCCATATCAGCTAGTCTACGGAACAGAGGCAATGTTTCCTACCAGCCTTGGGGTACCAGTGATCAAACTAGTCCAAGAGATCCAGACAGAAGAGGACAGTATGGTAAGGAGGATAAATCAAACAATCCATCTCCAACAAACCAGAGAAGAGGTCTATAACAGAGCTCTGAAAGTTCAGGAAAATATAAAGAATTTATTTGACAAGAGAACAAAATCTTGTGACTTCAAAATTGGAGATAAAGTTTTAAAGTGGGACTCCAGGAGAGAAGACAAAGGAAATCATGGAAAATTTGACAGTTTTGGGCAGGGTCCTTACATCATACAGGCCACTGTGGGTCCAAATGCCTTTCTTCCGAAAGAGCTAGATGGTACAGAGCTATTTGGGGGTCCTGTCAATGGCAGGATGCTCAAACATTACCACTGTTGATTTCCGATTCCCAGTTTTCATTTCCATTGTAACTACCATTGTTGTGTTTTATTTTCAAGAAAAAGAGAAAATGTTTCAAAAAAAAGAGAAAGAGAGGTTCAGACATGCTCAAAACATGAACCTTTGAAGTGCAAGGATTGACTCTAACATGATCAAAACCTGAGCCAAAAGAAGTGGAGACAGCTGGTTCTAATATGCCTAAAATCTGAACCAGCAAAAAAGGAAAAAGATCAGCTCTAATAAGCCCAAAACCAGAGCTGAAATGAAGAAGACAGTGACTCCAACAAGCTTAAAACTTGAGTCACAAAAATAAGAAGGATGCTTCAAAAGTTTCAAGCTTTCAAGCCTTCGAAATTTTGTTTCCAGTTTTCTGCAATTTCAGTCCATGTGCAACTGTCTTTATGCCTTGGATCCACAGCAAACTAGACTGTCTAATCCTGGTTTGACTGTTTTTAAATTTATGTTGTAGAATGTAGAGAAGAAATCTGCTAGACAGTTTAATCCTAATAGATATTAGATTAGGTAGAGAAACTATGAGGCCAACAGTTTAATCTGGTCTCATGGAGTGATAAGGGTAGAATTAGACTAGTTTTTTTTTTTCTTTCAATAAAAAAAATGATGAGGAAGGTCTACAAATTCAAATGCACCTTGAAGAAAAAATGTTAGGATTGTAGGATGGGTAGGTATATTGTTGGGAATGTTTCTACTGATTAATATCCATCATGTTTGTAACAGTTGAATCAAAGAAGAAAGATGGTCCAAGCATCAAGCATCTGGCCTACTCCAAATATTGTTTTCGGAATTCTTGACTCCTTCAAGAAGAAGCCATCCCCATGTGGAGCCACTGTTAGCCATCTATGAAATTTTTGTCAAGCAAACAGGTGGCTAAGTTTTTTTATGAGCCTTCAAGAGATACATTTCCTATGAAAATCTATCATCCTTGAAGCCTCTGTGTGTCCATTGAGTTTAAAAAGATATTCACCGTTGTTCTCATCCAAAAAGCCTCACTTCCTATGAAAAATTTGTGCTCAGAAAGGCCTCCTTTTGCCCCTTTGTAACTCTGCAAATTTCCCATTTTAACCCTTTTTTCCCATTTTCAAAGTTTCCCCTTTAACCCTCCAAAAATCCCTCCTATTTCTTCCAAACCATCTAATTCCCCCCTTGAAACCAAGAGAAATCCCTTCATCTAGTTTTTAAACCCCTTTACTTCCTTACTGAAACCTTTATTCAGCCTTAAAAACTCTGTTTTTGGCTAAAAAGCCCATATTTTACCATATGACAGGCTTAGCCCCTTTCAGCCAGCCCCCTTAACCACTTCCCCTCCATAAGCCCGAGCGCTAAGATCAAGCGCTAGTCCATAAGGCACCAATCGCATTGGAGAATCGAAGCGGGACACACTTTTCCATTGTAAAATAGAAAATCTCCGATGCGAGGAAGACTTTGATCTATGGGTCTCAGGAGAAATATCCACCGTCAATCTTATTGGATCCGATGGCCCAAGCAGGACTTATCGTGCCCCAATCACATTTCTTTGGAAAACCTCCGATGATATTCTCCACCGTCGATTCGTATTTAGATCCGACGGCCATTGCTGCACCACCTCCATTTCCAATCAAAGATTTTAAATATGCCACCCTTCTGATGCCCTGATTGGCCGATCCTCGATTAAATCTGAGCCGTCTGCCCTTTTTGATCCTACGACCCAGATGTCTTCTTACTCCACCCGCTTTCCCAGTTCGTCACCCTGCGACCCAATCACAGTCGTTGATCTGAAGCCGATCCAACAGTCCAAAGCCAATCACAACCATCGCCCATCGGAGTTTTGGCCCTTCCATCGCTCCCCTCTGATTAGATCGCAGCCTTCCATCCCTTATGATCTAACGGCTCAGATTTCTCCCGCCCAATTACCATATGCTCTGCCTGTGTATTTCCTTCGCAGATCTCAGCCGTTCATCCATAGATCAGACAGCCCACAATGAAACCGCCGCCCATTTGACCCCACCTTTATTGACCCTGCATGTTTCTCATATCGCGCTCCTCCATCGTTTTTGGATCTCACGGGCCCAGATCCAACGACCCACAGCAATATCGCGCAGATTTCGTGTCCGAAGGTTAGCAACTCAAATTTATGCGATATGGGCGAGTTTCTGGGGACACGTGTTGGTTGGAGACCCATATCGTGTTCAAAAAACAAAAATAGCCTTCTAGCCTTTTGGTCGCGCGAAACCAGCGGTTTTGATCCCGAAAAACACTTCCCCACCATTCGTGCCCGAAGTCTATTAACAGATCCCGACCATTGATCTGTCCAGATCAACAGCTCTCAATTCATCCCACATTCCCTTCACAATCTCTCATCACATGACCCCAGCATTGCATCAGATCATCGCAGCCGTCGATCTCCTCCTGAGATCTGACAGTCCAAATCAAATCGCCCTCTGCCCATGACCAGGTCCCACCATTCAAGATCATCTAGTTGCATTTTTACGTAATTCCCCGTGTATTGCATTCAAAGGTTGGAAATATTATTTTTTGCATTAAACACTATGTCATCCCGCCGAACATTAAAATTTTAATGTTTTACATTAAAGTTATGGTATTCCGCCTAATCATCCAAAGTCATTTCATTAGTTAATCCCCACCGTCGATCATCACCTCCTGCCCTGATCGAACGGTCCACGTGCATCCCACATCCAAAACTTCATCAACTGCATTTTTCATCATGATTCTGCATTTTTCCATTGTTTACCTTGCATTCGCCATTGCCACCATGCTACGCTGCCATCATCACAGCATTCCACTACGTCCATCATCCCATGCATGGATTTCTTAACATGTTTTGTGTTTTTCACGTGTACAAGCGGTGAGAACCGCCATTGCTCACAGTCATTGTTATAGTGACACAGAGCGTAGAGAAGGTTATTTTCTGAGCTTGATATTGCAAAATAAATGTTTTTGAAGGTTTCTACAGGAAATATTTCATTAGAAGTATAGTGCTCGACCCTATTAAACCTCTATGGCATCATTAAAGCTCAAATTTCACAAACAGAGACAGTAATGGAGCGGAAAAGAGTATCAGTAAAAGATCAGAGAGTTTAAGGCCTGTAATTGAAGATTTTGAGCCTTAATTCAATGTTCAAAGGGTGAATGTACCAGATTGAAGACCTTACGAATCACACAGAAGGTCTAATGAGTCCTAACGCACAGAAAACTATATTGACATTGTTTCACATCAACAGAAGTTTCCTCCCGAGAAAGGACACAGTACCCATACTGCTTTTATTCTACATCGTGTCCCTAAGAAGATTTCCACCTTGACAGAAGTCCTAATGCTACTAGAGTATTTGTCATGAAGTATGGCAGACCTCAAAGTCATTTAACTTCCTTTTTTTATTCACCAGAGTACTACAGTGTACTACATAAAGTACATCAAGAACATACCTGGAGTAAATTTCAGCTTGTCGAAGACCACTCTTTCATCCAAAGAGTACCGAAAATCAATGCATAGATATTAAGACAGAATGGGCCTCAACCCTCTTCTTCTACTCTGTTTTAATGTTTCATTTAGTGTTTTATCTACCTCTTCTGCCTCTCTTTCAACTATAAAACTCATGAAGAAACTCATTGTAAGGGTTGTTGATCGGATATAGGTGGATTGTAAGATATTTATCTTGAGATATAGTTCTCTGTGTAAATTTGTAAGATAGGCTAAGGAGATGTATTCAAATTGAATATCAAGCTATTGGAAAATGTTGTACATGACTGGTTTTTCTCTTTAACATGACAAGCACATTTCTTTGGATCCTGATTTAAAGCAGCAGTGATGTTTTCTTACTTAGTCTATGTTTTCCTTCTGTAATTCATTACATTTCGTTTCTCTAGTACGCATCAGAAATCTGGTTTAGGACATACCCTCACATGGTACCCTAAGCTTCTGCTCTCCCTACCTTTGATGTTTTCTACTGATTGTGTTATCTGAGTATTGATTCAAGTTAATTTAACCATTGTAGTAGCTAATATTTACTGCTATCTGATGTATGAATTAATGAATCTGTTCTTATATGTTCATGTTGGGTTTTAATTGAAAGAATTGGGATACTGGGAGTTTGAATGTTGATTCTGTCTAACTAGGGTACTTTTCGATTAATTGAACCTTTCTAAGTTCCCTTAAGTTGGATGTCGAAGCATTGAGAGTTCAAGGTCTCTCTCTGATCTCAAGCCTTCACCTTTGTGTTTAAATTTTTAATGTTCCCTTTGTCTGAAGAGTTAACCTTTTAGGAGTTGGATCACAGGTGTCTAATGGCATGTCCTATCCCTAGACCTGATTCCTAAGTGGTCACCTCGGAGGTTTCCTTGTTATTTCACCTTCCTTCATTAGCATTTCATACCACACTGTCATCTTTAAGATGCTATGCTTTAGATGACTAGCCCAATTGAAAGCTTGAATATTGAATAGCAAGTAAACCCTTTCCTGACTCCATTGCCCAATGGTCTTGAGTGTTCTCTGAATTATCTCTCCTTTGCCTAAAATCTTCTTTGCTCATCCTTATCTTATATTGAACCCTTCATTCCCGTTTCCCAACAACCAAACAAACAAACAAAAACAAACAAACCTTGTGCCATATAACTAGCCTAATACCTTCAAATCAAACTTCAAAGACATATACCTTGCCTTTATAGAGAGATCCCTCTCTGGACCCAGGAGGGCTAGATCCTGAGGTCTGAAAGTGGTTCTGATGTTGTCTCATCTTTTGGTATTGCCAAACTTGCCAAAGCATGGGAACTCCAACACCATCCATCTTAGCTTCCACGCCTTTCTTCAAACCGTCCATCTTCGCTTCCACGCCTTTCTTCAAAACTTCCATTTCATTTTTTGTTGCTCTTTGCGAGAGAGAAATTTGGTGCACTTGCTCTTGGAATTTTATAGATCATGTTGCAATTATTCATCTTCATGAGTCATAGTAGAGCCTTTTGTAGGCTTAATGGGTGCTGAATTATTTTTATGGGGCATATTTTAGAACCCAATACTGATATATATTCTACAATATTCCCTTGGAATCAATTCAAATTTATTCTTCAAACAAGACTTATGCAATTCGGAAAAAAAAAAATACACACCTTTTTCTTGCTTTTGAGGAGCTCAATATTGAAATTGGATCATCTCTGTGATTGCAGTTCTTCAATATTTGAAATATGTCACTGACGTAGCCCTCTGAATTCTCTTTTGAATGCCACAGGTCTGACCTGATTTAGATTCTCCAAGACAAATTTGTGTCCAATCTCCCACAATGACCTAATTATGGACTGGTTCAGTAGAGATAACTTGTATGACTTGCCATGTGTCATTGTTTCATCCTTTAGCTCTGAAACTGATAGCCACGAAACTACAGTCCGTGTACTTGCGACCAATTTTTACGGCACTCCAATCCGATGCTCAGAGAGAGTTATGAATCTTTTCCCACGATCACCTCTTTGAGATGAAATTCAGGAGCCTGAAAAATCACTACCTTCCATAGATCATATCTCAGAAAATATTGCGAACCAAGCTCTGAAATTTTTTGACACGTTTCCTCAGGATTTTTTCTTCTCACCCTAAAAATTTCAGATTCTGAACCTTCGTAGAAAAATAGTTATAGCGAAAATTCCACGATGACCTGTTTAGAGCAGTGAAACCCTAGAATCCAAAGCTCTGATTCCAAATGTTGTGTAACCAGCTCAAAAAATAGAAGAAAAGAGATAACAACACCTTATAAATAAGTCACTTCGAGGGGGCAACCTCCAATACATTACATAAATGAACAATTCTTGGATGATACAATTTACAAAACCTCCTTTCTAAATATAGGATTCCATGGGGCCATAATGTAATCCTAGTGGGGCCACAATGTAATCCTAGCCGGCCTAACAATAATAATTTAAGGGCACAATCATAACAATATGGGGGTTACAAGGGTACAATAATAATAGTAATGGGGTTACACTAACAACAATAAGGGACTATACTAGTAATATAGGGACCTAACATTTATGACCAAAATTATGACATGAGAAACATTGTCCATTGAAGAAGAAATTTATGCGATCATGGAACCTTCTATTTTTGTTTACCTGTTGGTTGGTATTTCTCTGAAAGGTATTCCTGTTAGTGTTCTTTGTATTGAGGTGGTCATGCTTTACCTATAAAGTTTCTTTGTTTCCTTGCTGAGTGGCAGAATGTTGTAGGCTGGCTATAGCTGCTTTTAGATAGTTTGGCGTTGAAGACTGAGAAGATTCTCCGACATATCCAAGACATGTCTTTATAAGAGGAGAACGTTGTACCTTGATAATTTCATCTAAGGTTTCAGATCCTTTAGAAAATCTAAGATTCAATTTTTTTACTTTCTCAATTTATTTTCTTAGACTTACTATTTCACATTCTAATTTCTCATTGTGTTTCTCCTTTTCTTCAAGCTGATTTTTTAGAGTTTCTATGGATATTTTGTTTTCTTCCAAACATATTTTGAGCTGATTGATTTCTTCAAAAAAATCATTGTCTAATAGAGCATCCATAAAAGTATCCTTTTCTTCCCTAGACTCTTTTTCAAATGCCATGAGAAGTCTAAGATCTTGATCAGATTCTTCCTCACTGTCTGATAATCCATCACTATCTTCATGAGTATAATAAATTTTTCTAGTGCTAAACCGATTCTTATTTCTTCTTGCTACTTCCTTTCCTTTTTCATGTGTTTCTTTATGAGGACACTTAGCATCATAATGACCAACTCTTCGACAAGAAAAACATTTGAAAGGAAGCTTACCTCTGAACCTACCAGTGCCAAGTTGGAGCTTCTTCACAAAATTTACCTCATCTTCTTCTGACACATACCTTGATCCTTTTGTTTCTTGTACTTCTTTTCCTTTTTTATGTAAATTTAGAAGTGTCCTCAGACACATAACTTTATTGATCATGGAAAAGAGATTACGTAACAAATTGCAGGAGTTTACAAACATAAACTCTCACTACAATGAAATTAGGAAACTAACCTATTTATAAGCTCTATGTTCTAACTTAATTTAGTTATGGATCACTTGGAAAAGAAACAAGTGTACATTTACAATAAATGACCTTCTAACCATTCTACTAACTTTATTCCTATTTTAGAGCCTAGGAAATGACTCTATTCTAGAGTCCTATTTTTACTAACAAAATTCTAATTCTAAGTGTCTCTAATATTTATTAAATATTCTAATTTAATAAATATATTTATCATAACTTTACATTATTTAATTTATGTAATTTTGGATTTATAATCGGCTTATGAAAGAGGCTAACATTCCCCCCTTCAAGGATAAATCCAAAATAAGAACGAGGAACCATCTTCCAAGTTCTCAAGTTGATGATGAAAAAATCTTCAATCTGAAGAGACCATGAGTCAGTTTTATGTCTGATTAATCTCTGAATGTTGCTTGAAAACTCCATCACGTGCCAAGTTGCAAAAGGATCCATCTATCCTTTGCATGAAATAAGATTCTCTTGTCCTCTGACAAAATTTGTTGAATGCCCACTGGCTCATTTTGCTGTGTTGAAAATTGTTCACTGCTTCTTTGTTGTCGACTGCCCACTAGAAAATTTGTTGATGCCCACTGGAAAATTTGTTAATACCCACTGGCTGCTTTGGCTGGTTTTGTCAATACTTTCAGTCTGAAAACCACTATCAATTTCATTGACATTTTCCCCCCTTTGTCAGCTGAAAGGAGAAACAAATCTTTGGAAATTTTTCCTGTACTCCCCCCCTTTAAGTGTAGGAGTTTTACGTTGGTGTACTCCCCCGTTCAACTGCATGAGAGTACCATCATATTTTCACTGTTGGCTGCACTATGTGTGATTGTATTCGATTTTAGAATTGAGACAATATTTTAACTGTGGATGACCATTTCCAAGAGTCGATCCATTCATAATGTATCTTCAATTTGGCTGATTTTTGTTGGTTGCGACATTTTTCTGAGGAATGATTGGGCTTGCCACAATGGTGACAAGGATGGAGATCAAAACACTGATATTCCATATGACCGATTCCTTGACAATGAGAACATTTCGGTTGGACTTCAACTTTAGTTTGCGTGCAATTCTATTTGTCTGCAACTTTGGGTTGTGTGCATTGCTGGTTGTCTGCAACTTTCTCAGAATCTTCTGAGGTGAGTTGTGCAAGAAATCCTGCACTGAAAAATTTAATTGGCTTGAAATAATCTGGGATATCCAATTTGATTTCATCATTGACATATCCTAAGCCTCGTCTATTCTTTTTATTTTTAATTTCTTCCCATGGCTTGATGATGGGCTTGGAAGAAATTGGAACTGGAACAACTTCGACACTTGAAGCTATTGGGATGAATGAATTATCATCTGGATGGTTCAAAGACTTGAAAGTATCACGTTTTTATTGCAATTCAATCCTTTTAAGTTGCAACTCTAGTTGAAGAAACTCAATGGTTTCATGTGTTTTTCGTAGATGTCGTGAAAGATCAGCAAGAGTTTCTTTGCTGACTTGCACCATGTCTTCATCACTGGAGATGATCAAACTATGAAGAATTTTTAACAATTGAATATGTTGCACCACCTGAACTTGCGCACTTGAAATCAGGCTCTCTTGTCAGAGATGTCGTGCTTTGAACTGTTTCACTTGATTTTGGTACGTGAATGACAGGTTCGCTTGCTATGTGACTTGAATGGCACACTCACTTGATTTGTTGCTTATTGTGCTTGCTTGGAACACTTGCTAGAATTGTAGAATTTTCTTGCTTAAACTCTGGAATTCATGCTCACTTGATGACGATCTCATTTGCTTGAATGCTCACTTGACTTACTTGATGACTTCACGCTCACTTGAATGAATAGCCACACTCACTTGATGTCGATCTCAACTTGCTTGATTGTTTTAACTTGTTTGGTTGCTTTGCTGGTTCGCTTGATGGTTTGATCTTTGTACTGACTTGATGCAAATTGTTGGAATGAATAATCACACTCGCTTGCAGGAGATGTGAACTTGTTGTTTGCTTTAGAGTTAAAACTCGTGCACTCACTTGATTTTTCTTTAAAGAAAGGGTGTCGAACACTATCGAAAATGCACCTAAGAAAGCTTACAATGATTTTAATGATTCACTTTAAAGCAATGAATTCACTTTTCCTCTTAAAAATTCATTAACAATGAATTTTTAATGATTCACTTAAAGAAATGAATTTTATTACAAGTTCTTAAATGTATTTGCAAGAATGTTGATGTAGACTTTTCTTTGAAACACTGGAGTGTCCAGATTCATGAAAGTGAGTGAATTTTCTTGTTGAAGTAGAATGCCAATGTTGACAATCTTTGATTATGTGTTGTAGTTACACAAATGCATGTGTTGAGCTTAATTTTCCTTCCTTGCAGCTTCTTCGTTACATGTGTTGTGCTTGCTTGTATTGAATTTTATGTATGCAATATTAAATGAAATCATTGATGTGTCACAACTAGACACAAATCAAAAACAACAACATGAAGCCATAAAAACATGCACCATCACAACACACATGGTGTACCTAAGATCCCCTTATTCAATTTCGAGCGGATCTAGGACACTTGAACACCACAAATAATATCTTTATTGAGTATTGAGATCATCAACCTTTCATCTTTTACAACATTGCCGCTGAAACTTTCTCAAACAATGAGAATCGAACGCTTGCAAATTTTGGAAACAAATGTCTTCAAAAAAACCGTATGCACTGATCTCTCACACCCTATCTCTCCAAATACTCCTTATGTCTTCAAAAACATTTTTTGTTTACAATTTTCAAATTTACACTTCACAAAATCACTTCAAAAACTTTCAACATTAAACTTATCACTCCAGTAAACAATGCACACTTATCTCTCAAAATATTTGACAACATCACCCTTATTACTCCAAAATAATACAAAATATGCTTCTCCAAACCTCTCTTCTAACCTTATTTCTCCATAAAAAGTTACAATTAAAAATTATCTCTCCAAAGTAAAACTTTCTAACTGCAAATACAAATTTCACAAAAATTATACATATTCAAGAAGTGCAGTTTGATCCTCAGCATAATCACTTTGCCTTTGATAATTGAAGAAAATTTTCTTTCCAAGAATCTTCATAGAATTCAATCAATTAAGCATGAACAACTTTAATTTCTTGAAGCCGGGTTAAATTTGAGAGTAGGATATATGTTCTTTTCAATAGTTAGCGAATTAATTGAGCGGGGCAAGGTTTAGAAATCTGTTCACCTTCAGTTCGATGACTACAAGTTCATTCCTGTTGTGAGAAGCAGCAACCAGTCCAGCATTGGCCTCCATTGCTATCAGTCTTTAGAAAAAAGTGAAATCTTGATCGCAGACTGGATATAAACTGAATTCCAGATTGCATAGCAGATCTGCTTTTCTTTTCAGCACAACCCAACAAAATCGTCCTTGTATAATCCTCATCCCATTATCAGCTCAAAATCCATTTTGGGGTATGCCTGCAATATGAAAAACATGAATTTTATCAAGTTCCCTGGTGTTTTCCCGACAAGGAAACTTGTGGGAAGACTCCAAAAATCAACCTAGAATCATGTGTTCAGGCCAGAGTCAGCCTCAAGTGATGGGCAGGCAGAGATTCGACCCTCCTAGAAGTGGAATTGTGGCCTCTTGAATTCGGTCTTTTTAAAAACTCAGTCTTTCAACAAAGTGGTATAAAATTTTGTGCTTTCAAAAAATTTGCCATTGAATGTGACTACTGCCTTGAAACGATGGGAGTGATCGGTCCCCTCCCTTATGAAAAAATACGAAGGCAGATTGAAGAAACTCCTCTGAGAAAGCTCCTACAGCTGGTTTTTGTACATGAATATACGCTGCAAATGCTGCAATCCTTCTCAATACAATAACTTGGCCTATAACATCTTCCTCATTCTATACCGGTAACAGAAAATCATGAATCGTGATTCAGACATAGCATGTTCTCTAGTACATAACAATAATTGGGTTTTTCAGAATTTGAGTTTCGCAGAAAACGAGAAAAAGATCCAGACAAAACACAGTAAATGCCAATCAGTTTATGGTAGTGTGGATTGGGATTGAAACTATTGAACGTGTCAACTTATAGACTTGCTCCTCATCACTCAGATGGGATTCACAACGTCAGGGCAGCCACCCACAATTTCTGATTGCCACAGCCACTTTCATATGTCGGAGCTCTTTGCACAGAGTGATAAAGTCTCGAACTTGAACCCAAATCGACCAAAAGCAACCAATTTGTATGCAGATAGGCTCACAACTCCAGCAGATCATGGATTAAACCTCCACTATTTACTTTGCACTTAACAAAGGCAAACACATCGATCTACACAAAGAAGATTAGTTAAAAAACATTGCACAAAGCAGACCGGGAGGATCTGGGGACGAAAGGACTGCAAATTTTATCAATCGGGAGTGGGCAGTTGCACCACCGGTGATTGCAACGGGAAGTTACAGTGCCAAGTCCAGGAAGAAACAGTGCTAATGCAGGATTCAGACTTTTGAAATGCCGTAATGTAGATTTAATGAATCTTCCATATGGTTTTTTTTGGTTAATGAATCTTGCATAACATTTTCAACGTTGAGTGTTTCTTTCTTTACTGTCATCTCTACAATAGAAAGGACTGCCTTCAAGTTTTTAGCATTCAGAAATGTAGTTCTATGAAGGAAAATATCTTCATTTGAACTCAACTCATAACACATTTAAAATCAATCAACAAAACATTTTTAGAAACCAGATTATCAACATCTCTCGGTGATTTAGGGGGATCTCATCTCCATATTTATAAAGAACTATGTTTCTTCTGCTCTCAACTACTGCGTTAATATCAAAATAAATTCACTTCATACCTTCATATCGATTCGCTTCATACCTTCAGACCTTCTGCACTAATTCACACAGCTTCAACGCTCCCTCAACGCTACTTCAACTTGGTTAATCGGTCTTGTCCGCTGTCTCAGTGGCCATACATCTGCAACTAGCGATGGTCTGCTTCAATTCCAGCAGTAACTCCCTTCAACGAGCTCTTAAGCTCTGGTCTTTGCTCCGCCTGAAATTCTCTGCGTGGATAAATTCACATGCCATGTCACTAGTCCCTCAATTTTGATTTCTTGGAAAACTTCTCTTTAGTTCCCAAACGAGTTTCTCCACAAGCTTTTCTCATCACCCAACTCACTCAACTCAGCAATCACGTCTGTGCCATTTCAAAAACAATTTGAAGGGAAAATAAAACATAAACTCATTCTGCCTCTGCGCAAGAAATTGACACTCATACATTAATAGAGGTACAACAAAAAATGAGGCCCTTAACCATCAGCTCTGATACCACATGTAGATTCAGAAGTGTCCTCAGACACATAACTTTATTGAACATGAAAAGAGATTACATAACAAATTGCAGGAGTTTACAAACGTAAACTCTCACTACAATGAAATTAGGAAACTAACCTATTTATAAGCTCTATGTTCTAACTTAATATAGTTATGGATCACTTGGAAAACCAACAAGTGTCCATTTACAATAAATGACCTTCTAACCATTCTACTAACTTTATTCCTATTTTAGAGCCTAGAAAACAACTCTATTCTAGAGTCCTATTTTTACTAACAAAATTCTAATTCTAAGTGTCTCTAATATTTATTAAAGATTCTAATTTAATAAATATATTTATCCTAACTTTACATTATTTAATTTATGTAATTTTGGATATATAATTGGCTTATGAAAGAGGCTAACATTGTAGAAGCTCTAAAGACGGCTTCTTTGACTTCAGATGATGCTCCTTTTCTCATTTCACATGCAGTTAGAATGCCATGAAATTGAACACTAGTAATATTTTGAAGATCCTGCTTCTCTTCAATAGCAGACACTTTTGACTCAAATTTTGAAGTTACAGATCTTAAAACTTTTTCAACCAAAGTACTGTCAGTTATGGTTTCACCCAAATCTCTCCTCATTATGCATCCTTAGATTTTCATATTGAATTCTAAGAGTTTGGAGTTTAGCACTTTTTACCTTTATATCACCTTCATAGCTTAGAATGATTTTGTCCCATATTCCCTTTGTTGTATTCAACTGCATGACCTTGACAAATTCTGATTTAGTCAGACTCCCAAATAGTGCATTGATCGCCTTTGCATTTGTTTCATAGTTCTTTCTTGTCGTTGCATCTATTGGAACTGAGGCTGGATATTGATAACCTCCCTCAACAATAGCCCATACATTTGGTCCAAGAGATTGAAGATAGGATCTTTTCCGTGTTTTCCAGAAGATTAAATTGTTTCCGTTGAAGAGTGGAGGCCTGATAGATGTTGTCCCATCTTGATTTCTCATCTTGGCTTATCTTCCTTTTAGTGGCTTAGCTTCTTCATAAGGACCTGGCTCTGATACCAATTGTTGGGAAAAATACTGAGAGGGGGGGGTGGATACGTGTGAAAAACGTTTTCTTTTTCCTTACTAAATTCCAT
Source organism: Pinus albicaulis (assembly GCA_034641835.2). Taxonomy (NCBI): domain Eukaryota; kingdom Viridiplantae; phylum Streptophyta; class Pinopsida; order Pinales; family Pinaceae; genus Pinus; species Pinus albicaulis. Next base: position 1,354,261,910 of record CM076574.1, read on the forward strand.
ACGCGACTTTAATGAACCCAACTCATGTATACACATGGATATCCTTAAGAAAACTTGTGTATTATCAGAGATATAATTATGCATATAATTCTTTACTTAGATCAGTGCATCATTCATTCATCAGATGTTTAGTAAGCGATAAGCATGTGTAGTAAGAACATAATAAATTATCACAAATAAGCAACACACATGAACACCAAGATTTAAGGTGGAAACCCAATTCAGGAGAAAACCACTATTGCTTTCGTCTCTGTCTTCAATATTTATTATAAAGAAAACTGCTTACAATCATGTACTAGCATAGACTCATACCAGCACGCAGGCACCCACCTACAGAAGGCTACAACCTTCTCTCGTTCTCCAGCTACTACTGGAAGGGATCTTCAACCCCCTGATCTCGTTTACCAGCCACTCCTGGAAGGGAGCTACTACCCCCTGATCTCATTTACTAGCTACCACTAGAAGGGAGCTACAACCCCCTCACTGAAGGCTTCGACCCTCAGCTCCACCATGGACCACGTTTCATCAATTTTCATACTGGATCCAACATATTCCACACAACAAACCTTGTAGGTCTCTTTTCATCAGATTTTCAGACTAGACCCACTCCACACATTTAAGCTCAAAGAACATACATCAAACTAAAACGTATAACCCATTTAATTCATTCATTGAATCATCAACCAATCAACCAACAACTGATCTTTAATCATAATCAACTAGCAGCATAATTAGTATTCAAACAACTCAGATCTGTATGAAGACATCATTGACAGACAACACTAATACAGCAATACAGATCAGAGATTTCCTTCTGCACATTTCAGTAAAACCCTAGATTCCATATGCACTTTTACTTCACTGAACTCGTGTATATACGTGCTTTCACAGAGATAAACCTGCGTATATATCTGCAACTATTTCAAGACTGACCTTAGATTCCATACGTGCTTTTGCTGAAACTAACCCGCGTATATATGTGCTTTTGCTGCGAAAAACCTGCATATAGATCTGAAAACATTGCAGGGCTGCGCAACTCTTCAAAACAGATAAACAGCTCAGATCTTACCCTTCACTTTAGAAAACATTCGCCACATCTCAGATCAAAATCATTCCATAAACAAATCTAGAAGATATATATTCATTCCAAGTCTAGATATCCTAATCCATCATTTTACTCATAGGTGCATTATTAATTTAGATCTATCAATAAACTGCAACCCATTCCATATAAATATACTTCAGAGTGAAGTATTCATTCAATACCCAGACACATGCACTCCCTTTCACTATGATCTTCTTATCCTTATATAGTTTTAGCATTTACCAATACCATGAGCTAAACCACACAACTTCCAATGGTATTCTTGGATGGAATCAAATAGACAATGCAACACTCAATACTGTGGGCTAATACCATGGTAATTCCCCTTGGTATCATAATTTTAGAGCACAAAAGGGATACGCGACTTGGAGCGTTCATTTCTGCATGTATATGCTAACCATGAATGTATACGCAGGTTGCCTTCACAAAAGTAGCATATATATTGCATCCATACGTGGGTTTCCTTACAAAAGTAGCATATACATTGTGACATATTATATTTATCATTTCTCTAGCGCTTACTGGAATTCTTTTCTCTATCACATCTAAACTGATCTGTAGATACATTATTCTTACATCTTTAACAAATAGGTTGCTATCAAAAGGCAACTCATCAAGTAGGTTTCCATCAAGGATAACTTCATCAAGTAGGTTGCCATCAAGGACAACACATTACATCATATTTCCAACATTAAGATGGGGAAGTTATCAAGAAGCAGTGGATGATGCAGGTAGCGAGAAATGGAAAAAAGCTATGGAAGAAGAAATGGATTCCTTAGCCAATAACAATACTTGGGATCTTGTAGAACTTCCTGAAGGGAGAAGTGTTGTTGGGTGCAAATGGGACTTCAAGTTGAAGAGAAAATTTTATGGAAGTATTGATAGGTATAAGGCGAGGCTGGTTGCAAAAGAGCATTCTCAAGTTGAAGGTAGTTATTTTCAAGAGATTTTTTCACCTATAGTTAAAATTGTTTCTATTCATACTGTGTTAGCACTAACTGCATTACTGGACGTTGAGTTAGAGAAGTTAGATGACATTAAAATATCCTTTCTTCACGGTGATTTGGATGAAGAGATATATATGGATCAACCAAAAGGTTTTGTAAAAGGTCACAGCAGAAGATTAGTTTGCAAGCTCAGGAAATCATTGTATGGCCTGAGGCAGTCGCCTAGGCAATGGTACAAAAAGTTCGACAAATTCATGGTGAGGCCAAATTTTATCAGAAGTGAGTATGATCATTGCGTATACTTCAAAATTTTCAATGGCATATTCATTATTTTTGTTTTCTATGTTTTATTACAAGCAAAAGCAAGGAAGAAATCAACAGGTTAAAGGCTCAACTCTCTAGGACATTTAATATGAAGTATTTTAGAGTGGTAAAACATATCTTGGGCATGGAGATACATAGATAAAGGAATAATGGTAAGCTTTGGTTATCACAATAGAAGTATGTGGAGAAAGTACTTGAAAAGTTCAATATGAACAATGTGAAACCTGTTAATGTTCCATTAGCTTCCCATTTTAAGCTTTCTTCAGATTTAAGTCCTAGAACTAATGAAGAAAAGAAGTATATGTCTCATGTACCATATGAAAATTCAGTACAAAGCTTAATGTATACGATGGTATCTACAAGACCTGACATTTCACATGCAGTTGGATTTGTCAGCAGGTTCATGGAAAATCCAGGGGAAGAACATTGGCAAGCAATGAAATGGGTGCTTCAGTATTTGAGAGGCACAAGTGACCATTGCATCAGCTTTGATGGTCATGAAGGTTCAGTCTATGGACATGTGGATGTTCAATTATGCATGTAATTTGTAGAAAATGAGGTCTACTACAGGTTATGTTTTTACTCTTGCGGGTGGAGAAATCAGCTGGATGTCAAAGCTTCAAGAGACAACTTTGCTTTGTCCACTTGTTACACTGAAAACTGTCACCTTGACATTCTGCTGACTGTATGAGCTCATTAAACACTCATACATGCCTCCTCTGCAAGTCCTACAACCTCAGTTCCTCATGTCAAGCCCTGAAACTGGAGGAAAACCCCTTAAAAATCAAAAAATCCTTGGGTACGCAGGTAAGATGAAGCCTGCATGCGTTTTTAGCTAGGGTACGCAGGTAAAGTGAAGATAAACTGCGTTCTAGAACGCATTTTACCAGTGTAATGCCTGCGGTACCCCTGTAAAGTCAAAAAAGCGCGAAATTTAACTGAAAAAGTTGAATTTTGGTCAATTCTAGAAGGTTCTGGATGAGATTTTTTGGGGATGAGTACGCTTTGGTAAGGTGCATGTATCCCACACCTTAAGGAACTAATCCCTTGATGTGAGGAGCCTATCCCTTTGAAAGAGGGTTCTATCCCTTTAAAGGTGGAATCCTAACCTCCTCATCTGCTCTATAAAAGGAGGCATTGGGTAGCCTTTTGGGTTAAGTTTTTTAGGAGGAGATTGAGATTGAAGTGCTGTTGAGATTTAGAATTCTTTCTGCTGAGCTTTTGAGAGGAAAGATCACATACCTCTTTATGCTTCTGGAGGAAGAGTGCAAGACTTATCAGAGTAGAGGAGATTCCTGCTTCGGACCCCGGGAAGGCCTTTCGAACATCAAGGCTAAGGTTGTAAGGTTCTTCTGTATATTTTAAGATTAATACAATCAAGTTCTGTTTTTCTCAATAAATTGTCGTTCGATTGTTTATTTCAATAAGCTGTCGTTTCATCATTTATTTCATAGATTCCTTGATCACTATGATAGGTATGTTTTATAATTATTTGTTATACAGGTGCTATTGATATTTTCTTGTTTGTGATTGCAGATCAACGAAAGATGATACTTTCTTGTAACAAAAGGGCCCTTGTTGCGACGAAGGATTATTGATGCAACAGAAGCACTGCGACCGCAAATAAGCATTTGGATCTAAGGTAGGATCGACACCTTCATAGCATTTAATTGCAAAACGAATATATCTAGAGAAAGACAAACTTAGTTGTTCGTTTGTTGCTAGATTGTCTTCTGACACTAGGGAGATCGGTCTTGTCCGCAAGAACGATTTATCCAGCCAACAAATTGGCGACTCCACTGGGGACAGAAACTTGTTGTTTTTTGGTTCTCTTTTATTTTGATTTGAGGAAAAGTTTTTCCTGGTTTTTGATTGATTGATCTCTGCCTGGGTAGCTTAGTTTTTTTCTGTTTTTGAAAGTTTTGAATTCTTTTATGTTTTTCTTGAAGTTTTCAGGGGACCGCACTTTGTCTACACACACAGTGCGGGCATCTCCGCACTTTCCTTAAGTAAACAGTGCGGGACCGCACCTGTTACTTCTGGGACCTGCGGACCTGGTTAAAAGTCTTGAAAAACTTAGATTTCTTCTTTCAGTTTAGTTTAGATTTAATTTAGGATTCTTAGCATCTACCCAGATCTGTATTTTTCTGTCAAAAATCTCTTGTTTCTAAGTTTTTTTTCAGCAAATTCTTCATCTCATCAATCTCCATTAAGTTAATTGGGTGTTTTGAGTCTCTTTTTTGAGAAATTCTTAATTTGATTTCCTTTGGTCATTACTTGAAGGTTCGTCTCAGTCTTTTCACAATTTTGCATCTTTTTGCTTTTGTTTTTGCAAAAAAAATTCCCCCTCATTCGCCGGGGGGGGGGGCTAAATTGTGTATGAGTGCTAATCGCCTTTGAGTGTTTTTATTTTTTGATCTTTGGAACTCTCACCCGATTTTCTTGACTTCCACTTGATTGGTTCTTAGATTACATTAGAATCATCTTGTGTTTTGAGAATTCTCTTGCATAGATCACATTTGCATAATTAGAATTCTCATTTTCAGAATATGAATGAAAAATGTGCATAGATTACATTTGCATACTTTTCAAGTGAATTGTGCATAGATGACAACTGCATAGTTTACATTCTGAAAAATCAATCATAGATTTAGATCAGTTTTCTTTGATTTGAATTTAGATGTTTTTATGCTTATTTTAAAAAACAAAAAATATAAAAAATTGTTTTGGGATTGATTTGCATTAGTTTTTCTTGATAAAATTAGTGCATTAGAGAATTTGTTATATTTTATCTTAGTTATCAATCTTTGCATCGTTGGAAGCGAATGGAAACTCTCTCCTTAATTTAGGTAGGATTCATCGAATTGAAAAGATTACATTATCATATTCGATTGCATTCAGTTTTGGGTTGGGTCATAACACCATTGGTTTCATATCCATTTACCCTTTGAGTAATAACAGCCTAAATAACACAGTGCTTAATTAAAATTCATCTAGTAATTTTTACATTTTTAGGGCTCTTTCCACCAACATAGCTTAGGCTAGTGTCTTGGAATAGGTTTTAGTTAACTCTCCAAGACAGTAAAACAAACAAGTAGTTGATCTTGCGGTAGGAAGAATTCCAATTGTTGCATGTATGCTCTGGGAAGCTCCTCCTAAAGGAGTCAAGCACGAGATCATATCTGAACCAGTGAGGTAATCAATCCTTCCTCATTGGGAACGATAGAAGATATACATGTATTAACAACGGTAAACCTCGGATTGACCATTGTCGAGGAGCCTGGGGTCACTTGTCGGTAAACCTTGGATTATGTCAAGGAGCCTTCAAGGGGATTGAGCTTTGTTACTCTGCCCTTGCGTGTGTATCGGATCGTAGACTATTCCCCCAGGTATATTTGTTTCTATTGGTAACCTTAGTGGCCATAATCTATAGGGTTCTTTCCTAAGGTGACGGTGGAGGGAAGATCCCACTGTACCTGGAGCAGACGTCGACTAGACTCACTTGGACTCTCTGGGGAGTTCTCTTCACTCGAGATGGTTTTTTGAAGAAACTTGTGCCAGTCTGTTTCATTAAGAAGGTTGTCGGGGTAACTGTTCCAACCGCCCTTTCTGTATTAAATTCTACGATGTTGGATTTCATCACCAACTAGTGTTTTTAGTACGGGAAGTTACTATTTGTGTGTGGTTTGACTCCTAGATTTGATAGCGCGTGTTCATTTGTTTGTTTTTACTTTTTGAGACCATAGGTGTGAATTGTGAATTTTAATTGTTAGGTGTAAATTGTTAATTGTTAATTTTAGTTTTTAATTTGTTAATAAAATTCACTGAAGTTGAATATAATGGCAAATGTTCCGGAATTTACCAACCAAGGAACCCCTCTTAACGAGAATCCTAGTACTTTTCCTTGCTTTGGAAATGTTGGTCCTCCTTATATGGCTACGTTGTCATTACCTGGATTTACAATAGGTTTACCGATATGGTTATTTTCAACTTCGTTGGCCCCGAATACTCCAATTGTTTCACCTCAACCGAATGCTTCACCTCAACAGAGTTCACCATCTCAACATCACCAACCTTTTGTTGACCCTTCACCTTCTTCGCCTAATATTTCTTCCTCCATTTCTTCCTCTTCGCTTGGTAAAAGCCTTGACGCTAGTAACCAGGTGGATAAGAAGAAGAAGAAAGGGAAGAAGAAGAAGAAGAAGAAGCAAGATAAGAAAGAAGTAAACTAACCAACCATGGTTGTAAGTGTTAGTAATGTTGAGGAAACCTCCAACATGCATCGTAAACCCAAATACCCTTGCAAGCTTTGTAAGGGTGACCACTTCCTTATCAATTGTCCTGGTATTCCAAAGGTCTTGGAAGTATGGTCAAAAACATCTCATCAACTTTCTGTTGATCCATCAACCAGTGATAGTCAGGTTCCTGGGAAAAAGGGTAAAGTTAGGTTTCCTTGTAAGTTATGCAAAGGGAGTCATCAAACTCACATTTGCCCTCACATGGATGAAGCCTCAAAATTGTTGGAAAAACTTACTGTTCCACAGCAAGAACTTCCAACTGGTTACCGTAAACTTTCTCCCAACCTACCGTCAACTGACGGAGTGATTGATCTAATTTCAAGTACAGTCGATCCCACTCTTCCATTGGAGAGTGAAACTCATATCACTCAGGTTGATGATCCGTTAGTTGATCAAGTGGTCGATTTGATTTCACATTCAGTCGATCCCGTTCTCCCTGTAGAGAATGAACTTCATACCGCTCAGGTTCTTCTTGTTACATCAGATTCTTCTACGCCGGGGGGCATTTCACCTGTTTCTACAGAACCCCCTCCAAGTACTGAGGTCTTTTCCTTTGATTGGAATAGACTGACAGAACCTCGTCTTCCTTCCTCTATCCCTTTCCAAATCGTTGTGAAGTTTGGTGGTAGGGACATACATCGCACACAGGTAGATGAAGGTGCTTCTGTTAGTATTTTATCCTCAACTGCTTGGAAAGCTTTGGGTTCTCCTCAGCTTGTGCCTATTACGCAGAATCTGAAAGCTTTTAACAGAACCATTAGTGAAACTTTAGGGATTCTTCCTAAGTTTTCTATTACTTTGGAAGGTAAAACTGTCTGTATTGATCTTATGGTAGTTCGAGGTCCCTTGGATTTCAATTTACTCCTTGGGCGAGACTATGTTTATGCAATGAAAGCTGTCGTATCGACACTCTTTCGTGTGATGTCTTTCCCTCACAATGGAAATATTGTGACTGTAGACCAACTTTCATTCCCTAGTCTTGTTTCGACTACCAATAATATGACATCCCTAAATGTTCCTGATTCTAAAGTGGTATCTACCCCGCCACGGGTTAATTATGTGGCAACTAGTCCCATGTTTTCAGTTACCGATGGAAGCGAGCCTCTCACTGTTTGCTCGACTTCTTATGACTTAGATCCGGTAATTGACATGGAAAACTCTATGGGATTATTTGAACGCGATGTTCTTATCCCTTTTGAGTCCCATGACATGTGTTCCTTCCAGAGAACTTTTCTTCCTTCTGATGAAGACCTCTTGGAAGCTATGATCAAGGTGTGTCCATTGACATGTGTTTCTTCTTGTTGGAAGCCATGATCAGTGGGTGAGGAGAGTTCCTTGTACTGTGTCAACCTCGTTAAAAAATGAATCAGTGAGTGAGGAGAGTTCCTTGTACTGTGTCAACCTCGTTAAAAAATGAATCAGTGAGTGAGGAGAGTTCCTTGTACTGTGTCAACCTCGTTAAAAAATGAATCAGTGGTGTGAGGATAGTTCCTTTTACTATGTCAACCTCGTTAAAAAATGAATTAGTGTGTCTGAGGACAGTTCTTTTCCTGTGTCAACCTCATTAAAAAATGAATCAGTTAGTTGAGAGCATAGTTCTTTTTCTTGTGTCAAGCTCGTGTTGGGGTTCCCATGTTTTGGCCAGATTGGCAAGACCAAAAGATGAGACAACATCAGAACCACTTTGGGGCCCTAGGATCTAGCCCTCCTGGACCCGGAGAGGGATCTCTCCAAATAGAGCAAAGAATGATGTATCCTTGAAGTAATCAAAGATGTTAGGCTATGAAGGAGAAGCACAAAAGAGAGTTTCAATGATTTGGTTGAGGTTCTTGGTTGAGAATCGAGATCACGATGCAGGAAAAGAAATGAGAAGAAAAGAGGTGAAACAGCAGGACATTTGACAGAAGATAAGCCTAAACTGGTGACATCCCATTGAGCTATGGTCATGAGAGGAAAATGCACATCCCTACAATAAAGACTCCAGGGCCAAGTCGTCTGCTAAAGGATCTTTGTGAATCAGATAGTGGGGTGATGTGGTTAAGGAAAGTGGAGAAGGGGAAAAACTGACGACCAGTTGCTGTCCTGATGGGTGGGAGGTCGTTAACTCAGTTACCTTGGACATACTCAAAGGCAGCTCTCAAAAGACAAAGGGGAAGCTTATAGATCAGACCAGAGGTCATTTAACTCCAGGTCTGCTTTAGCAACTCCAAGGAAAAAACAGAGATAAGATTACAAAGAAACATCTAAGAGGCAAACCCCCAAGTTCATACATCAGCCAGCAGGCAATAACATCCGCTGCACTGGTTAAACCCCGCGAATTTACTCTTAGATACACATAAAGCAGAAAACATAAAGGTAGGGAGAGCAGACAGCATAGGGCACATAACAAGGGTGAATCCTATACCATTATTCTGATGCCTACCAGCAGAACATGAAACAGTATGAAAATGTAATGAACAGAGTAAGAAAACATCACCAATAGCAATAGACCAGGATCACATAATGAAATGTGCCTCGGTCCTAGTAAAACAGTCATGTACAATGTCTCAATGTTGTTGATCCAGACTCTCCTCCACAGCTCATGCATACTTCTCTGCAACTCTCTCCCCAACGTTAAAATGGAACACCTTCTAACGGCAATATCCCGGCTCAGAGAACCAACAACAACCCTTACATTATGTTCTGGGGCCTTTATGGGGAGAGAGGAAGCAACGGTAGGATATACAAATAATGAATCTCATTAAAGACAGTGGGCGGGAAGTGTTCAATGCCTCTTTGCTTAATGACGAGAATGCAACCTTGTATGCCTTGTAGGCTTGTTTCATAACTACATGAGGAGCGGATTTTTTGAGGGAGTTGTTTGTGAGAATCACTTGGATGTAAGACTCTGTCTTTAATATGAAATAAATGGACTGGATGGAATGATCTGCAAGGCCCTCCATGCTTCTTTAATGCTGCTTGACAGTCTTAGGAAGCTCTGTCAGGGCAACTAACTGCTTATGGGCTCGAGGGAGCATGGAGATTTCCGTAGGAGGTGGCCTGTCTGGAAGAAAATGTACTCTGCCAATATTAAACATAGATAAGACTCTTTGCGTGCTTAAGTCTTCAACTGTGTTTGAATCCTTTGACCTGTGAGTTCACATCGTTAATCTTTAATTACAAGCGTAAATCCCTTTTAAATCCGGTCTCTGCTGCTTTGCATGGCCGCTGAATCGGCCTCTCTGCACTATCTGCACACTTTAAAATATACCTGTTTAAAGCCCGGGCAGTGGTGGCGGACTGCCGTGGAGGCGGAGAAGTGGTGGCGGAAGAGCGGAGGAACGAATCACAGTGTAAAGGCCAAAGGCTTTTGCCTGGGTGAATTACAAAGAAAAGGAACACAAAACAATGGAGCGGAGCATGGAAGTGGGGCCAACCGTGGCGGGGGTGATTAAACCTGGACCGTTAGATCTTAACCCAACGAACGGTGGAGATGTAATCGGAGGTGAGACAGGAGGACTTGCGATCAGCGGAGGGCCGTCGGATCGCGGGGAGATCAACGGCTCCGATGCAATCGGGAGGCAAACCGAAAGAATTGTGATTGCGATCGGAGGGGAGAAGCGATTGAGCGCTGACCGTCGATCTGACGGGGGGATCAACGGTGGAGAACACATTCATAGGGGATCAGCGATTGGCGGAGGACCGTCGGATCAGCGGGAGGACGGACGGTCAGGATTAAATCGGAACATTGAAATCGGGAGGTGCACAATGGGTGTTGCGATTGAGATCGGGGGAGTAATGCGATTGAGCGATAGTCGTAGGATCGGCGGGGAGGCGGACGGCTGCGATGTAATCGGAGGATCTCAATCGGGAGGTGCGCGATGAGCGTTGCGATTGCGATCGAAGGGACGGGTGCGATTGAGCGCTGACCGTCGGATCGGCGGGGAGATCAACAGTGGGGAACACAATCGTAGGGGAAGGAGCGATTAAGCGCTGGCCGTCGGATCGCGGGGCAGATTGACGGTTCAGATGCAATCGGGGTGGTGACAGAAAGACTTGCGATCAGCGATCGGAGGCTGTTGCGATTAAGCGCTGACCGTTGGATGGCGGGAGAACGGACGGCTGCAATGCAATCGGGAGGTTTCAATCGGGGGGCAGGCCTTACATGTTCCGATTGCGATGGGCGGGGGGCTTGCGATTAGTGCTCAGCCGTTCGATCGAAGTAGATCGACGGTGCGGAACGGACCGCGGGACTTAACGTTATAATCAATCGCATCGGGGATTTCTTGCGTTACAAAGGGTTTTTCCTCCCGCCGATGGTTCCGATTGCGATAAGCGCCGGGACTTGAGCACTTGGTCCTGGCGCGGGGTCATATGTGGGGAAGTGGTTAAGGGGTTTGCGGTAAGGGGCTAAGCCCTATAATAAGGTCAGAAGAGGGTTATTTGCCCATTTTAATGGATTTAAGGGGTTTAAAGGGGAACGATAGAGGGATAAAGGGGAGACAAGGCCAACAAAGGCTAGGGGGGACTTTAGAGGGGATTTTGGGGGAATTTGAGGGGTAAATGGGGAAATAGAAGGGGAGAAAAAAGGGGGGATAAAAAGAGGTTAAATGAGGGAAAAGTAAAGGGGGAAGGAGGTCTTTGGGCATTTCTTAGTCAACAGAGAGGCTTGAAAAGGGGAACCAGCAGAGGGGATTTAATCAAAGGATAAAAGACACAGAGAGGCTTCAAGGAGACTGTATTTTCGGAGGAAATGCATTCCTTGAAGGCTAAAAAACAATTTAGCCCCCTAGTTGCTCGTCAAAAATTTATAGGGGGGCTAACAGTGGCTCCACATGGGGATGGCTTCTTCTTGAAGGAGCCAAGAAACTAGAAAACGATCTCTTGGTGTAGGCCAGATGCCTGCTGCTTGAAACCATCCTTTTCTTTTCTTGATCAGCTGCCACAAACTATGAAGACATCATATCAGCAGTACAATTCTTCCAAACAACTACCTACCCACACTACAGTCCTATAATTTTTCTTCTTGGGTGCATTTGGACTTGCAGACCCTTTACATCATTAAGTTTTACAAACAGGAAAAATAAACCTATTCTACTTCTATCCTTATTACTCCATGTGACCAGATTAGACTGTTGGTCTCACATGTTTCTCTACCTATACTACTACCTGCTAGGATTAGACTGTCTAGCAGGTTTCTGCTCTACATTCTAGGACAGAAAATGAAACAACTAATCTACTTGCTCATGTACTGAGCTTTATTGAGCTTTTCCTACCTACCCTACTCTACTGACATATTTACAGGTCTAACTTACAAACATTGTCTTCCAATGTAACCAGTCCACCAAGTGATCCCATGGCTGGTCCTTCTTGATCAACTCCTTGAGCATGCTGGATAGGCAGGGCAGCTCCCACTCCTTTTGTTCAAAAACAGCAGCTTTGAAAAAATTTCTTTGTGTCTGTAACATGCTGCTGAGCAAGACCTTTGATCCTTCTCCCAACGTATGCAGGAAATGTGCATAAGGATCATGAAAAGGTACCTGGCTATGAATGTCTGGCAGGCTGGCTTCGACTAGGATCTCTTCTCCTTCCACTGGATCCGTAAGAAGACTCTCTTGAGAGGGAGAATCTCCCTCATCTTCTGAACTGGAGGACTCATCGTATATTGGGGTTGAGTCCTCTCGGAGCTCCGATATGTTGTGCTCTGAGGTGCAGTGCTCCGTGAAAAGGTCCATGTGTTCTTGAGCAGGGGCGTATTCCTTTGCTTCCTCTTCTTCAAGAGTAAGCTCCTTGCTTTCATCGTGCTCAAGAACCTCTTCTTCGCTTTCCTCCTCTTCTTTTGAAAGGAAAAGTTGCTGGCGTCCATTCTCACCAATAATCTGTGGTAGGGCAGAATGAAGATTCAAAGGATCTTCATCTGCTATTATTCTGTCATAGCTCTCGCCATCAGTGTCATAAATAGGCGGACCTGACCAAGTCAACCATTCTGGGCGCACAGCAAGTCTTTCTTCGTTCTGATCCACAGAGGAGTCTTCTGAAACTGAATCATCAAACTCATAAAATGGCTGAGCAGGAGCTTGTGTTCTGTAGAAGGTTTCTGGGGCAGACCGCTGGTTTAATATCCGATCAATCTCTTCTTCTGTCAAAAGAGGGATTTCCCTTTCATTATGGACAGAAGCACAGCAATCCTCTCTCTCTTGCATTAGCTGACTGGGAGGTGGGACGTCTTCTTGAACCTCTTCTTCCATATCAGATTCTGCCTCTTCCATGTAGTCGTCTGCTTCCTCAAGGCAGCTTTCCCTATCAGCCTTTGCTAATAGGTCCTGATATTCTTTGGTCAGCGTAACACAAGGCATATGTAAGCAATCAGGCAATTCATGATCACTTTCCTCTTCATCTTCTACAGATTCTTGAGCATCATACAGGTCCTGCTCATTTTCTAAATCTTGAGTTTGTTCTTGCTCTGAAGGAGACATGGGCTGCTCTGAATAGTCATCATTTGCATTCATATTGGCCATCTGCGTCTCCAGCATTTTGGTAAGCACTTCTGTTATTCTGCATGCTTTATTATACAAAGCATTGTACTTTGCATCCCTGTCCATGCTTGGATTCGTGCTTATGCGAAGAAGGCTACTAACTCTTCTCAACCAGTTCAGTGTTCTTCTCCAGTGGAGTCATTTGGTCTTTGGATCATAGGGAGTGTGGAGTCGCCAGGTGGATGATTATGACTGTTTGGAGCTAGATGCTGTCCACCATCAGCAATGAAAAGCCAATCTAGAGACAATGCAGTTCTAGTTCCCCAGCGGAGTCGCCATTATGTTTTGGGAGAGGCTGATACATAGGTGGAGTCGTGTGAAGTAAGATAATCGAGCGGGCCTGCGATCACCGGTCGTTCATATCGTTTACAGGAACAATGGAGTGGCAGGTGGAGGGTTTAGGATGATTACAACGTACTTATTACCAGTGTGCAGTAGAAGGTGTGATGGTCGAGTCAACCCTGCTTGAGGGGTTCTAGAAGTTGCAGTTGATGAGAGCTTTCGAGTTCCCAGATTAGATCGCCATTGTTGGGGTTATGTTTAACCGGATGGCAAGACAAGGAACAACATGGAGACTTAGGATCTAGCCCTCCTGGACCCGGAGAGGGATCTCTCCAAATAGAGCAAAGAATGATGTATCCTTGAAGCTCAAAACAAGATGTTAGCCTAGTTATGAAGCACAAAGGGGGTTTTAAATGATTTGGTTGAAGGGTTGCTGGGTTGAGTCATGAGATCACAGTCTGGGAAAGAAATGGGAGAAAAGAGACAAGGCAGCAGGACCTTTCAGCAAAGAGGATAGGCCTAGACAGTGCCATCCATTGGGCTATGGAGTCATGAGAGGAAATTACTTGCATCCACTAGCCAAGGCTTCCAAAGGGCAAGTCATCTATACTAAAGGATATTTTTAGATAGATGATGGGGTGGAACATTAAGGAGAGAAGTGGGAGAAGGAAAGACAGCCAAATTTCTGTCTATAGATCAGGTCAGAGGTCATTTAACTCCAGACCTGCTTGGACATACTCAAAGGTAGCTCTCAAAGGTGGACAAAGGGGCAGCTTATAGATCGGACCAGAGGTCATTTAACTCCAGGTCTGCTTTAGCGACTCCAAGGAAAAAACAGAGATAAGATTACAAAGAAACATCTAAGAGGCAAACCCCCAAGTTCATACATCAGCCAGCAGGCAATAACATCCGCTGCACTGGTTAAACCCCACGAATTTACTCTTAGATACACACAAAGCAGAAAACATAAAGGTAGGGAGAGCAGACAGCATAGGGCACCTAACAAGGGTGAATCCTATACCATTATTCTGATGCCTACCAGCAGAACATGAAACAGTATGAAAATGTAATGAACAGAGTAAAGAAACACATCACCAATAGTAATAGACCAGGATCCTGTGAAATGTGCTCTGATTAACAAATGAAAAACCAGTCATGTACAATAAGCTCAATGGCTGTTCCAGTCCAGACTTCTCCTCCCAGCCTATTACATACAAACTACTCTGCAACTCTCTCCCAAAACTGTTCTAACAGTCAAAATGGAACCTTCTAACAGCAATATCCCAGCAAGGCAACAACAACCCTTACATTATGTTCTCGGGGACCTTTTATAGGAGAAGAGGAAGCAACAGAGGTAGGATATACAATAAATGAATCTCATTAAGACAGTGAGGCGGAAGTGTTCACGCCCATACTGCTTAATGGCAGAATGCAGCACTGTATGTACCCTGTAGACTGTTTGGAGGCTCTGCCAGGTCAGATTTTGACCTTTGGTGTTTCGTGAAGTCCTTCGGATGTCTGGAGCTCTGTGCTAGCCATGCTGAAATAAATGGACGTTGTCACATAGGAAGACATCCATGCTTCTTTAACATCTTGCCCAGCCGATCTTAAGGCTCTGTCGGGGGCAACTAACGCATGGGCTCGAGGAGCAAGTTTCCGTAGGAGGTGGCACATACGTAAGTGTACTCACCAATATTAAACTATAGATAAGACTCTTTAGGTGGCAAGTCTTCAAGCGAATCCTTTGACCTGTGAGTTCACATCGTTAATCTTTAATTACAAGCGTAAATCCCTTTTAAATCCGGTCTCTGCTGCTTTGCATGGCCGCTGAATCGGCCTCTCTGCACTATCTGCACACTTTAAAATATACCTGTTTAAAGCCCGGGCAGTGGTGGCGGACTGCCGTGGAGGCGGAGAAGTGGTGGCGGAAGAGCGGAGGAACGAATCACAGTGTAAAGGCCAAAGGCTTTTGCCTGGGCGAATCACAAAGAAAAGGAACACAAAACAATGGAGCGGAGCATGGAAGTGGGGCCAACCGTGGCGGGGGCGATTAAACCTGGACCGTTAGATCTTAACCCAACGAACGGTGGAGATGTAATCGGAGGTGAGACAGGAGGACTTGCGATCAGCGGAGGGCCGTCGGATCGCGGGGAGATCAACGGCTCCGATGCAATCGGGAGGCAAACCGAAAGAATTGCGATTGCGATCGGAGGGGAGAAGCGATTGAGCGCTGACCGTCGATCTGACGGGGGGATCAACGGTGGAGAACACAGTCAGAGGGGATCAGCGATTGGCGGAGGACCGTCGGATCAGCGGGAGGACGGACGGTCAGGATTAAATCGGAACATTGAAATCGGGAGGTGCACAATGGGTGTTGCGATTGCGATCGGGGGAGTAATGCGATTGAGCGATAGCCGTAGGATCGGCGGGGAGGCGGACGGCTGCGATGTAATCGGAGGATCTCAATCGGGAGGTGCGCGATGAGCGTTGCGATTGCGATCGAAGGGACGGGTGCGATTGAGCGCTGACCGTCGGATCGGCGGGGAGATCAACAGTGGGGAACACAATCGGAGGGGAAGGAGCGATTAAGCGCTGGTCGTCGGATCGTGGGGCAGATTGACGGTTCAGATGCAATCGGGGCGGTGACAGAAAGACTTGCGATCAGCGATCGGAGGCTGTTGCGATTAAGCGCTGACCGTTGGATGGCGGGAGAACGGACGGCTGCAATGCAATCGGGAGGTTTCAATCGGGGGGCAGGCCTTACATGTTCCGATTGCGATGGGCGGGGGGCTTGCGATTAGTGCTCAGCCGTTCGATCGAAGTAGATCGACGGTGCGGAACGGACCGCGGGACTTAACGTTATAATCAATCGCATCGGGGATTTCTTGCGTTACAAAGGGTTTTTCCTCCCGCTGATGGTTCCGATTGTGATAAGCGCCGGGACTTGAGCACTTGGTCCTGGCGCGGGGTCATATGTGGGGAAGTGGTTAAGGGGTTTGCGGTAAGGGGCTAAGCCCTATAATAAAGATCGAGAAGAGGGGTTATTTGCCCTTTAGGGCTTGTGGCAATGGTTAGGAAGGGAACGATAGAGGGAGACAAGGCCAACAAAGGCTAGGGGGGACTTTAGAGGGGGATTTTGGAAATTTGGGGGTAAATGGGGTAAATAGAAGGGGAGAAAAAGGGGGGATAAAAAGAGGTTAAATGAGGGAAAAGTAAAGGGGGAAGGAGGTCTTTGGGCATTTCTTAGTCAACAGAGAGGCTTGAAAAGGGGAACCCAAATGAGAGGGGATTTAATCAAAGGATAAAGATACGAGAGAGGCTTCAAGAGATCGTATTTTTCGTGAGGAAATGCATTCTTCGAAGGCTCAAAAACAATTTAGCCCCCTAGTTGCTCAGTCAAAAATTTTATAGGGGGGCTAACGCTGCTTAAAAAAATGAAACAAGCTCATTGAGGATAGTTCTTTTCCCGTGTCAACCTCATTAAAAAAATGAAACAATAGGTAGATTGTAGAGGGTATATTAGTAGATTAGAATAAATAGGTTTTGAGGAAAGTTCCTTTTATCGTGTCAACCTCGTTAAAAAATGAATCAAAGGGTTTGAGGAAAGGTCCTTTTATCAGTAGTCAACCTCATTAAAATGAATCGATTGAACTGGGACTGTTTCTTTTCTCATGTCAAACCTCATTAAAAATGAAATGTGAGTCTGGAGTGAGTTCTTGTCTTAGTGTCAAGCTCCTTAAAAAATGAAACATGTAGGTAGATTGTAGAGAGTAGATCGTAGATTAGAATAAATAGTTTATGGGGATGGTTCCTACGTATCGAGTCAACCTCATAAAAATGAATCAGAGGATGAGGACAGCTTCTTTTTCTCATGTCAACCTCAGTAAAAAATGAATCAGCTTGGTCGGAGGATAGTTCCTTTACTCGAGTCAACTCATTAAAAAATGAATTAGGTATGAGGACAGTTCTTTTCCGTGTCAACCTCATTAAAAAAAATGAATCGATAGAGTTATGTAGGTAGATTAGAAATAAGTAGTTTCAGAGGATAGTTCCCTTTTCATCGTGTCAACCTCGTTAAAAAATGGTAACACGTTACCATGAGCATAGTTCTTTTCTTGTGTCGAGCTCGTTAAAAAATGAAACAAATCCTCCCTAATTTCGAGTCGAGTTTTTGAATAGACCTCGTAAATGCTAGGTAGTATTTTAGTTAGCTTTTTAGGTCGGTCTTCTTTATGATCTCGTAAATGAACCTTCATTCCATCCAAACCTATTTATTACTAGTGTACTAGTTGAATGAAATTAAAGGTGCAGGGCATGCGCCTCAGCGAGCTCACGCTAGGGGGGGCATCGGGCACAGCTTTTTCTCTTTGTTTCAAGCTTGTGTAAAAATGAAACCACTCGAAGCATAGTTTTTTCTCTCGTTCAAGCTTCGTAAAAATGAAACCTATCATTGAGTCAATTTTGGTTATTTTCAAGACTGGTAAACTCATGAAAATCCGAGATCATTTTGCTATTTTTCATTCTCAGAAAACACATGAAAATGCTGTAGTTCTTTTTCCTGTCTTTTTTCATACTCGTAAATTAAATTGAAAGTCGGCCACATGAGTATATTTTTATCCCTTTTTCGAAACTCCTTAAAACTTTACGCAAAAAAGTGAAAACCATGAGTACATTTTTATCCCTTTTTCGAACTCATTAAAACTTATCGAAAAAAGAAAAACCTTGAGTTCTCTTTTAAGCCCTTTTCAGACTTCTAAATATGAAAAGATCGCCGAGTACTTGACTATTCGAACTCGTTAAAGTAAATGCATGGTCGTCTTCGAAAGAGAAGCTTTACCCCTTTTACTGCACTCGAAATGGACTATTTACTGAAAAGGTAGACGTTGACTAAATACGGTCAATAGAGTTCTCTCCCGCATTATTTTATCCTTTTTTCGGCTCGAGAGACTAAATATACGAAAAAGAACACCCACGGAGTTTTCTTAAGTCTTTTTCTTCGACTCCCTAAAACATGAAAAACACCGAGTTTCTCCTATATTGACTCATTAAAACTTATCAGAAAAGGACTGTTCAAATTCAAAACGAGAACGAACTCACTCCTTCTTAGGGTTCGAATTTTAAACTGTTGGACTCATCCGAAGGATGAGCTTATAAACAAGCAAATGTTATCCCTCAGCTTGTCAAAAATAAAGAGGTACTTGCCGAAATGGTGGGGGAAAAGAGAAAAACGAACCTGTTTGTTACATTTTGATTATTCCGTAAAAACCGTTAACCACTTCTTGAACACGACACTTTTTGTCCACTGGGTTGGGAAATCCTTTGCTTAACAAAGTAATCAAACCACATTGAAAGTCTTTAGTCAAGCTTTCGTATTAGCTTTGAATCAATTGTCACCAAGCCATCCACGGTGTCGTTATGTGTTCAAGAGACAGTTCAAATAAACCATTCATCTCAAAATATTTGTCTTCCATTTTCGACCATCCTCAGAATACTTCCTTGTTAATATATTTTTCAAAAACTTACATCTATGATTTCGTGTTGTGGGCTTGCCTAAGGATGGATCACTTTCTATCGACATCGCACATTATCTAGTAGAAGTTGATCCAGAAATCTTTCAAGACCTTGAAATCTGCATGCCTTAATGGCAGTTTCTCGCTTGACGATGTTACATCATTGACCTTCGATCGAATGATTCCGTGACATGTTCGAATTCAGCTCAATGATTCACATTTCATGGACTGTACCGAGTACTTTTTGAGAGCCATGACATTACTCGTGGTTTCTCCACACTTGTTAACATGCTTTAGCATCATCTGATCTGTAATCAAGTGGTTTCTACCATGTTCACTTCAAAGACATTTAATCGCATGGATAGAATCGCATCAGTGTCTGAGAAAATCTAATCAAGACTCGGATCTAGTTTCCACCATCCGGGTCAGCGAGAATTTTGTTGTCATTTATACAATAGACTATTTATAAACGTATGGTTGCATCATGCTTGGCTGTCGACGCATATGTCTATATCTGTGATGTATTCAAAATCATCTCTGTATCAGAAACAATTTAGAGTTACTTCTAGTTAGTTTTTTATCTGAGTATGGGAATGCCTACCTCGATGATGATATGATTACATATATATATATTTTTGCATTGAATGTTTTTACAGGGTTCCCACCTGAATGTCACATGATGATCCTTGAAATGATAAAGTACTTCACTCTTCATATATGATAGACTTCATCTTCATCTATTCTAGACTTCGCACTTAGGTGACCGTTACACTCACTGCCACCTTGACATTCCGTCGATCGAGTGAGCTCATAAACACTCATACATGCCTCCTAAGTCCTACAACCTCGCGCTCCTCATGTCAAGTCTCTAAATCGGAGGAAAAACCCTTAAAAATCAAAAAAGCCTTGGGATACGCAGTAAGATGAAGCTCTGCGTGTATTTTTTAGTTAGGTACGTAGTAAAGTGAAGATAAACTCGTGCTCTAGAACGCATTTTTACAGATGTAATGCTCGCGTGACTCGTAGGAAAGTCAAAAAGCGCGAATTTAATCGAAAAGTTGAATTTGGTCAATTCTAGAAGGTTCGATGAGATTTTTTGGGGATGAGTGCGGCTGGTAAGGTGCATGTATCCCACACCTGAGGAACTAATCCCTTTGATGTGAGTGAGCCTCATCCCTTTTGAAAGAGGGTTCTATCCTTTAAAGGTGGAATCCCTAACCTCCTCATCGCTCTATAAAAGGAGGCATTGGGTAGCCTTTTGAGTTAAGTTTTTTAGGAGGAGATTTAGAGATTGAAGTGTCATTGAGATTTAGAATTCTTTCTGCTGTAGCTTTTGAGAGGAAAGATCACATACCTCTTTATGCTTCGGAGGAAGAGTGCAAGACTTATCGGAGTAGAGGAGATTCCCGCTGCTGACTCGAAGGCCTTTCGAACATCAAGGCTAAGGTTGTAAGGTTCTTCCCAGATATTTTAAGATTAATACAATCAAGTTCTAATTTTTCAATAAATTGTCGTTCGATTGTTTATTTCTAATAAAGTCGTCGTTTCATCATTTATTTTCAGTAGATTCTTGATCACTATGATAGGTATGTTTTATGATTATTTGTTATACAGAAAGCTATTGATATTTTTCGTTTGTGATTACGGATCAACGAAAGATGATACTTTATTGTAACAAAAGAGGCCCTTGTTACTGACGAAGGATTATTGATGCAATCTGAAGCACACTGCATCGCAAATAAGCATTTGGATCTAAGGTAGGATCGAGCACCTTCAAAGCATTTAATCGCAAAACGAATATATCTAGAGAAAGACAAACTTAGTTGTTCGTTTGTTGCTAGATTGTCTTCTGACACTAGGGAGATCGGTCTTGTCCGCAAGAACGATTTATCCGGCCAACACCACTACTAAAGTAGAGTATATAGCTACTTCAGATGCTTGTTGCTAGGTCCACGTAATTTGTCAGATTGGCAAGGGAAAATGTACAAGGGTAACATCAAACCAGTATTTGGAGTCCTAGGACCTAGCCTTCCTGGACTCAGAGAGGGCTCTCTTTATACTTGTGCAAAATATGTAACTTGATAGCTTTTGGGTTTTGATTTTAGGCTAGTTATTAGATTCAGGGTTTTTTTGTTTTTTTTTATTGGTTGGGTAGGTTGTCAAGAAAAACAGATAGAGTAGGAGAGGTTCATACCATTGGGCTATGGAGTCTGTAAAATGTCTAGAAAGGTACAACAATATGTCAAGGATGCTTTGGAGGGCAAGTTTAACAAGGCTAAATGGATATTTAAGGCTAAGGTGAGTGAAATGAACAATAAATTGTGAACAAAGTAGGTGCAAAGGGCAGTTATGAATCCTTTGTCAAATACTACAATAGAAAAGACCTTTAAAAATACTATTCATGAAGACAAAACCAAAGACAGGGCATACCATACTTCTTTGACCAACCCTAGCAAGCAAACCTCAAGGCAACAATCCAGTAAACCCTAGAGAGTAGGGAACTCCTAACCTCTCTAGATATCTACCTTCATAGAAAGAAAACATCTAATATAAACATGTAGCAATGATAAAAGAAAGGGAACTCCTAAATTCCTTAATCAAACTATAGAGAAACTTGAAAACAACCATTGAAGGTGAGCAAAAGTGCAGGGCAAACCATAGACCTCTTCAACTAAACCCTAACTAGAAATACCTTGAAGAAAAGACCTCAAAAACAATGTTTAAAGTGATTTAAAAGGGCAGGGCTAACCATAAACCCCTTTGACACTGACTCCATTGAATCATTCATGAGATAAACAAGTAGTGTGGGTTTAGAGAGCAACTAAGAATTCTCTAAACTGACCTAGCAGAGGAAAACAAGGAAGAAAAATAAGCAGACAGACTCAATGAGCTTAGACAGCAAACCTTAAGCTCAAATTTCTACTCTGTTGCAAGAGAAAGATGAAACAAGATGTTAAACATAAGAAAATGAAAACGAAACAAGAAAAACATCACCATTTTCCATGTTCATGAATCCTGCAAAGTGTTGGGCTCCATTTTCATTCAGTCCAAAAGGATTATAAGGCTCCAAGGCCAAAAACTCTTTACAACTCAGAGCCTATGCTCATTTCAACAAGTGACAACCAACTAACAGCCAACATGAAAAATGAGGCCCTCATCCAATATTTTTCATGCAAAGGAGATTCAAAACCCTAACTAGGGTTTTGGAGGCCATTAATTGCTCATAAATATCAATTTTGTCCTTTGAGACCCTGCAAGCCCCAAGGCACACATATCCTATTCTAATAAATGAAAAATTTCTCTTAACACCTATATTTGGCAAAAAATATAACTTACAGGCCCTCAATAACTTCCAAAAATATCTCAGTGTGTTTTGTTGACTTTTTTGCAAGGACGCAGCTTTGAGGTCCAAGGGCGCAGCGTCTGCACAGGAAAAATAGGTCAACTTGCACCTAGGTTTTGAAGGCCTTCCCGATGTCGGAATGAGCTCCGTGATAGCTCGTTGGAAATATTGTCAAGTATAATTTCCAAAAGTGCCCTTTATATTTCATTTGGTATCCATTTTATTTCCCAAAAGCCAAATCTCCCAATACTGCTAAAGGCACAACACCTGCCCTGAAAAATGGGCAGAAAGGTGGTTTTTTGCATGTTTTTGACCCTTTTGGATAACGAAAACTACTCCAAATGATTTGAAATTTGGTGTGCATGATGTCCTTGGCCTAAGGATTCCAAAAATGTAGAGTTTACCACTAATGGATGTCCTGAGAAAAGCTGCACACTCTTAGCGTAAAAAAACCAAATTTATCAAAAACTTGTCAAAATTTGAATTTATCTCTCCTCATGGGTTTTGGGATGCCTGTAGGGGGATGGATCAACCATTTTGATAGGGTTTTCTTTGTCTTTAGACCTTGGTTCCATCATATTTTTTTCATAGCCTTTTGGTTAGGAGCCTTCTCGCTTTTTTCATGTTTTTTTGACCTACCATCATCATCATCATCATTTCCTTCTGCTTTCCATGCTTTTACTTTATTTACATCCTTCATGTCGATATCATTGTTTTCTTTTTCTTCACTATATTTGCCTCTTCACTATTTCATTCTTCCTTACTGATATTAGCTTTGCATCATTACTTCCATCAAGGTTTTTGTCATTTGTATCCATGTTCTCTGCCTTCTTAATATCTGACCTTCATATGTCACCTTCCTATTGTTTGATTTATTATTGCCCCATTGGCATCCTTCACTCTGCCTTTGAAAACCCTAGGACTGCACAATAAAAATGAGATGAAGGGATGGAGTATGGAAGTCTTTGCAAATGAATGATATGTATGGGTGAGTGAGGGTAAGGATATAGGAATATGAGTGAGAGGCAAAACTCAAGGACAACCTCAACTACTATGTCACACTCTGTTGTGCAACACCTTGCACTGATGTCAATTTTGAAATGAAGAAAAAGAAATGTAACGTCAATCTGTTTTTCAGTGTGAGGGGCAAAGCTTGTGAGTGAATGGGGTGCATGTAAGCATGGCCTTAGATGAATGAGCAACCTTTCAACAAGGTAACCCCCTCTCTATCACTAGTCTTCTTTTGCAGGCAGATGAATAAATGTTTTTAAAATAGTGAGGTTCAAGCATGAAAATTAATTTTTCCTCCTTATGTCTTCATTTATTTAACCAAATGATGATAAAAACTTGGCGAAGGCTTGATGAGCTGTGCTTACCCCTCAACATTGATTTGGAGGTCCTTGGAGGAAGCTGCGGAGTGATTTGAGTCGAATTTAGGGTTTGTACGTGTAGGAGGCCCTCATGGCCAAACACACAGCGCTTGCTCATGCCTGTTGGGCGAGTCGAGTCAGGCAAGAGGCAGTGTCCTATGTCAGGTGCATAGCGCCTGCTAGGGGTGTCAGGTCAGGTTGAACGTAGTGTTGTGTGTTGGGCACGCAACGTCTACCGGGCCTGTCGGGTCTCTTGGGTGAAGTTTTGTGTCGAGCGCGCAGCGTTTGCCGGTTTCCTATCGAGCCTGTCGAGTCTTTTGGGTGAAAACGCAACGTGCTTCTAAACATGCAGGACGTACCTACAGGCACGCAGCGACATGGGGTTTTTCGGCAGAGATGTAGTGCCCGACTCCAGGCGCGCAGCACTTGACACTTAGTCAAATTTTTTACCCGAAAACTCAAAAACAACTTCCCTCTTTGAAACTTTTGACTTCTTTGATGATTTTTCAAGGGTATAAAGATTCATATGGAATACAAAATTACTTGTAATAGGTGTTTGGTCAATTTAGTGTGTCCTAAATTGCTAACATAAATTATCAACCAGGGATTCGTAAGCTGACGAAGTGTGGCGCACTATATGTGCAAGATAACCTATCTCTTACTTTTTTGTCGTTTTTGGATTTTTATGAAATTCTAAAAGACAAGTATGGTTATGGATATTCAAGGCAATGATATCCTCTATAATGATTTACCAACTTGAAACTGAAAAAAAGGAATTTGAAACATACAATGACAAAACTTGAAAGGAAATGAAAATGTGCTGCTGAAATGAAAAAGGTGCTGCTAATCTAATAAATCAAAACAGTGAACTAGTGAGCATGAAACCAAACTATTCTGGCCGCCTGCCTAAAACACAAAGAAACTATGCCGAAAGAAATCCAAAAGTTGCAATAAAAATCTAAATCAAATACACTTCAACTTGTCTTCTCGATCCCTCATCATTAGGTCCACGGTTTTCTAAGCAACCATAAACAACTTGAGTAACCTATATCTAACTCGTTGGTAAAAGCAAACTAATATCAAACCACATTCATAATCCAATCCTCACCATCACCCAAATGGCTTTCTTGAGTATAATCAAGATGTCATAACAATTTTAATATTTCTAACTTGCAGAAAGTAAAATAATATCAAACCACACATTCATAATTCAATCCCTCACCATCAGTCCAGCTGTGGCTTTCGGAGGTAACTGAAGATGTCATGTACAATTTAATATTTCTAACTTGCAGAAAGGAAACTAATATCAAACTACACATCCATAATTCAATCCCTCACCATCAGTCCAGCTGTGGCTTTCGGAGGCAATTGAAGATGTTATGAGCAATTTAATATATCTAACTTGCAGAAAGGAAACTAATATCAAACTACACATTTCATAATACAATCCCTCACCATCAGTCCAGCTGTGGCTTTCGGAGGCAACTGAAGATGTTATGAGCAGTTTAATATATCTAAATTTGCAGAAAGGAAACTAATATCAAACTACACATTTCATAATACAATCCATCACCATCAGTCCAGCTGTGGCTTTCGGAGGTAACTAAAAATGACATGAGCAATTTAATATATCTAAATATAACTACTGAAGCAAATGTGCAAGACTGAAATAAACAAAGCAATACCGGAATTAAACAAAAACTAAGAAAAAATAAATTAACAACAGAACAATATTGATTCCATGTCATTAGTCAAAAGATATGCAAATGCCCGGGCTGCCATGAAAAATTATGCTAAAAGCTATGATTTCAAAAAGTAATCTAAGTAAAGAAATATGACAAAACAGAATTGAAAGCAACTTATCTAGAAAACATGTAAAAGCCTCCTTGGATAGCAGGGGCCCTCTGCTACCAATTTGGTGAAGTCCTTCAGCTCCTTAAAGATATGATCAAAACAGCATCAAAGAACTGAATTTCTCTATTAAAAAGAACTCACAAATCTACATCCCATTCCATCTTGAACTTTGTTACAAAAGACTTCTCTACTATTTTTTCATTACTTCCTCATTACTTTCTCATTACCTATGATAGGAGAAAGCTTCTCCTATTTATACAAAATATGAGGAGTCATCTCATTAATGGGAGTCCATGAATCTCTCCCTCCATTTCTAGAGTTACAATCAAAATAGGAAATGATAAGACACATGTCTTTCTAGAGTTTCAACACAACTTGAGGAATGAGACACATATCCTCTTAGAGTTTCAATACAACAAGGAAGTGAGACACATATCTTCTTGATCCCATAATCTTCTCCAACCAAATTCGAATTTGGCTTAAGAGTGCCACATAAGGGTTTTCTAGAAGTCTCCTTTTGACCTACACATGTCACAAAACTCATAACACATATATAGATATATGAAACTATGTTAATTTTCTAGTTTCTAATCATAAATTCACTTAAAATACATAAAATAAATAACTTTGGAAAACAAAGATCCTAACTCATATATTTATGAAAATGGTTACTTGATGTAGGGTTTTAGGTCAAATGGCTATGAAATAAGAGCTAAATGGTTATGACATAATGGAAATATGTATGAATATGGAGAACACTTTTGAGACTCAACATACCCCCCAACTGAAGTTGTTGCATGTCCTCATGCAACTATTGCAATGATTCATTTGTCCATGAGTTGATCTTTATGAGTTTTGACTCATATAGATTCATTCCAAACTTTGCTTCTTGATATTTTCCTTTTTGGCAAAGTATAATACATTTGATTGCAACATTTTTTTTTCTTTTTTTTTTTCAATGGTTGGTTCTTGTGTGACAACCATTTTTTTTTTTTTTTTTTTGAGCATTGGTTCTTGTGTAACAATGCTTTATTTTCTTTGTTGCATCAAAGTTCATGGAAACATTTAGAATCAATTACTTCATCAATGAATTGATCATTTGCAAGGCATATAATCTTTTGGATCATGTTGCAACAATAGTTGGTTGGGAAGTATATGTGGATGGAAATGAAATGAAAATGTGTGATAGTGTATGACATGTGGATATGAAATGATGTCCCTTCCCCCCCAACTAAAGGTATGACAATGTGAAAAAGGGAGTGAGGAATTTTTCCAAAGTTACAATTTTAGCATTCTAATGAATTACATGACTAAAAATTAGAAAACAACATATCTTCACTTACCTTAAATGTGAATGAGTTGTGTATGTGTGGTGGCTGCAAAATTCTGATCATATTCTTCTTCAAGTGGCTGAACAAGAAGAGTCATGGATAAAGAGATGAGATGACTTTTTATTGCTCCTACTAAAACTTGCTGAATCTGCTCCAAAATGCTGAAAATAATAGTCTTCATGTCTTCAAAACTCATTGACACAATTCCTACTATGTGAAAAGATGTTCTGATGTCGAACATAGTAGGAAATTGTTGACTTAGTAGCCATTAATGGATGCCACTAGTCAACACGAGAACTCTCACCATTGATGATAATGAGAGTCAAGATGCCTAAACACATCTTGCTAGGTACGAATGATTTTGCTGATGTCGAGTCACCTAGAAGATCTGACGAACAAGAGACATTAATGTATTCCCATTGTTTGTCAGCATGAGAACTTGCCATTAAGGCATGCAAGCCTCAAGGTGTTTTTACAAAGAACTTAGACTCAAAGGATTATGGACTCAATAATTTGCATTGAAGCAGGGCTTATTTGCGGAATGAAAATGACAAGAAATGGAAAATGAAAATGGAAGATGGCAATGGAGAGTAGAAATGGAAAATGGACAATAAGCATGTGAATGAGAAATGGCAATGGGCAATAAGCATGTGAATGAGCCTCTTGCTTTTATTTGTGGTTATGAATGGACAAAAAGAAATGGAAAGTGGATATGAATGTAAATGGAAAATATGAAGTGAAATGAGGTGAATGGTTTATTATGAGGTATGGATGTGATGGAGACAATAGTATCTGAAAGTTTTTCAAGTGTTTGGATCTGATTTTGCATCAGCATATTTTCTCTTTGTTGTTGATCATCCTCTTATGAAACAAATTGGTCTCTTAGAGAGACACCATTCTCTTGTAGTCATTTTTCCTTCTTCTTGGAACCTGCAAAAAAACTAATACTTCTTCTGCAATGGAATGTAAGATTATCAAAGGAGAGAGGTGATCAATCTCTCTAGTTATGATATTTACATACAAAACTAAGAATTTGTATTAATGAAACAAGTTCTCAAAGGAAAAATCAAAAGAATTTATACATGTTTTGGAATTAGTGCCTCAAGTTGAATGTAGCTTCTTTTCAGCAATTTATTTCATTATTTGCCATTTCAAACTCTAATGATGGATTTCTCATTGTATAGATCTTGTTGAGGCCTTTCCAACGATACTTAAATCAGCAAAATCTGATTTTGTATGAGAAAGTTATGCTGATTTGAACAATGAGGTTTTTCAGCTGCGGAATTGGAGAACAACTGCGGAATTGGACTTCAGCTGCGGAATTGGAGAACAGCTGCAGAATTGGACTTCAGCTGCGGAATTGGAGAACAGCTGCGGAATTGGACTTTAGTTGCGGAATGTCGACGGTTTCTGTAGCTAAAAATCTTGAATAAAAAGTTAGTCATTCATCCTTCATCATCAATCCAAAATTAATCAATACCTTCAGAAAAAGTGAGCAAATAACTTATTCATTTCATTGATTTAAAATTATTGATTTTTTTTTTTTTTTTTTTTTAAATCAAAACAAAATTGAAAAAGAGAAATGCAATTTTTTTTTTTTTTTTTTTAACAAAATTGAAAAAAAGAATTTGTTTTTTTTTTTTTTAATTTATTTTTTTAAATAACAAAATTGAAAAAAATACAATTTTTTTGTTTTTTATTTTATTTTTATTTTTTAAATATTATATATGTTACATTTAAAAAAAATATATACATATATAATTTAAACAAAACAATTTATTAAATAAGAAAATTAAAAATAAAAACTAAAAACAAGAATGCCATTCTTCCTATTGTATACAAGCGAACTCCAATAATTCTAGTTGCTGCAAATCAAGATCCAAAGAAGTTGGGAGCTGATGCATATGACTTGGCTGTAATGAAGAATGCTACTGCATTTTCTGTTGTTGTTACAAATGTTTCAATATTTGTGCATCCTTTATCAGCAATTTATGTTCAACATTTTTTATTAACTAGTCAGAAGTGTCAGCCGTTCAAACAATGCAAGGAAGAAGAATTAATGAAATCCAACATTTCAAAAAGCAGACGAAGTCAATTTGAATTAAAAAATGAGTGGAATGTGGATTGAATGCCACATTAAGAATTTGTATTCAACTTAGATTCTTCTACCTGAGATCAGGAAACCGAATTATGGCTGAAATCAAGCAAAGTGCCGTTCAAACTCTCCACTGTGCAAACAGAAAACCGTTTTTTCTCACGCGGCAGGCAAAAATAGCTTTCAAAGAATCGCGAAATTCTCCCAGACCGCCACGAATTTCTTAAAACGATTTCTGGGTTATCTAATTGACCACGTTGGCGAAAAAACCCATGTCGTGGATTTTCAAAATTCATCCTCAATCGATCAGAAAACGTGTTTGAAAATGACGTGTCAATAATAGTTGCGTTTTTGGAGATGCTCTGGCAAAAATCATTTTTCTCAGAACGTGGTTCAAAATTGCGTTTCATGTGCATCTTGTTTTCATCCCTGGACTGTTCAGAATCACAATCTCCCTTTTCATCTACAGGAATGGACGGAAAGATGCTCTGTCATCGCTATTTGACAGCGTATTACAGCGAACAGTATACCAAGAAGGCCGCTCTTTCATTTGTACAATCGCAGGTCTACTGCTATGATCAGAATCAAAATATTCACCTGGATTGCTGGTTCAAAATTTACAGCAGTGCCATAAGCAGCAGGCATCAAATTGCTCATCTCTGAATGATTGTGACTACAGAACTCACAAGAGCACGATTTCTGCAAAGTTTGGTTTAAATTGTTATTCTCAGAAAACTGGACTGTGCATGCATTTGAATTGTTTTGAAATTGGGCACTAGGTTTTGAGAACTTAGAGTCACCATACTCCATATCATCGTATTCACATATTGTCATATCTGATTTGCCTCTTTGAATAAATGGAGTTACGAGCCTGTGCAAAGGTTCTCGACGTGGAGAAACTTTGGTGTTTTGTTTTATTGAAAAAAATGCCATGGCTATTTCATTGATTTTTGTTTATTGATTTGATTTGTTTTTTTTTTGTTTTTATTTGTTTTGTTAATAAAACTATATATGTTATATTTTCAAGAATTAAAAATATACATATATGTTTTACTAAACAAAATGATTTTTTTTTTTTTTTTTAATTTTTTAATTTATTTGTTTTGTTAATAAAATTACACATGTTAAATTTTGAAAAATTAGAAATATACATATGTAATTTACTAAACAAAACAATTTATTGAATTTTATTTTTTTATTTTTTAAATTATATATATATTTTCAAAAATAAAAATATACATATATATCTTAGTAACAAAACAATTTATTTTTTTTTTAATTGATTTGTTTAATAAAATTATGTATGTTATATTTTCAAAAAAAAAAATTTAAAAATACACATATATATTCATTAAACAAAACAATTTATTGAAATCAAAGTTTTTCATGAATTTTTTTTTAAATTGTTGAATCGATTGAAATGATGAAGTTTTATTTTGTCTCCTTTTTTTTTTTCTTTTTTTTTCTTTTTTTTTTCACATAACAATTCTTTTTCTGATCCTCCAGATCACACAAAGTGCAAGAGGAGAGCATACTCAAGAATTATTAATTTTTTTTTTACATAACAATCATTTTTCTGATCCTCCAGATCACACAAAGTGCAGGAGGAGAGCATACTCAAGAATTATTAATTTTTTTAGATGTAAGAAATAAGGCTACCTAGTTACACTTCCCCGGCAACGGCGCTAAAATGTTTGGTCAATTTAGTGTGTCCTAAATTGCTAACATAAATTATCAACCAGGGATTCATAAGCTGACGAAGTGTGGCGCACTATATGTGCAAGATAACCTATCTCTTACTTTTTGTCGTTTTTGGATTTTTATGAAATTCTAAAAGACAAGTATGGTTATGGATATTCAAGGCAATGATGTCCTTTATAATGATTTATCAACTTGAAACTGAAAAAGGAATTTGAAACATACAATGACAAAACTTGAAAGGAAATGAAAATGTGCTACTGAAATGAAAAAGGTGCTGCTAATCTAATAAATCAAAACAATGAACTAGTGAGCATGAAACCAAACTATTCTTGCTGATGTCTAAACACAAAAGAAACTATGCTGAAAGAAATCCAAAAGTTGCAATAAAGTAAATCTAAATCAAATTACATCAACTTGTCTTCTGATCCCTCATCATTAGTCCAGCTATGATTTTCGGAAGTAACCATAAACAACTTGAGAAACTGATATCTAACTTGCAGAAAGTAAACTAATATCAAACCACACATTCATAATTCAATCCCTCACCATCAGTCCAGCTGTGGCTTTCGGAGGTAACTCAAGATGTCATGCACAATTTAATATTTCTAACTTGCAGAAAGGAAACTAATATCAAACTACACATCCATAATTCAATCCCTCACCATCAGTCCAGCTGTGGCTTTCGGAGGCAACTGAAGATGTTATGAGCAATTTAATATATCTAACTTGCAGAAATGAAACTAATATCAAACTAAACATTTCATAATACAATCCCTCACCATCAGTCCAGCTGTGGCTTTCGGAGGCAACTGAAGATGTTATGAGCAGTTTAATATATCTAAATTTGCAGAAAGGAAACTAATATCAAACTACACATTTCATAATACAATCCCTCACCATCAGTCCAGCTGTGGCTTTCGGAGGCAACTGAAGATGTTATGAGTAGTTTAATATATCTAAATTTGCAGAAAGGAAACTAATATCAAACTACACATTTCATAATACAATCCCTCACCATCAGTCCAGTTGTGGCTTTCGGAGGTAACTGAAAATGACATGAGCAATTTAATATATCTAAATCTAACTACTGAAGCAAACGCAAGAGCTTTGTAAACAAAGTACGATCGAATGGTGTAAAAACTAAGAAAAATAAATTAATGCCGTTGTAACAATATTGATTCCATGTCATTAGTCAAAAGATATGTAAACCAGTTGCCATGAAAAATTATGCTAAAAGCTATGATTTCAAAAAGCAATCTAAGTAAGTTGAAATATGACAAAACAAACACTGAAAGCAAACTTATCTAGAAAACATGTAAAGTCTCTCGATAGCAAATCATATCAATTTGGTGAAGTCCTTCAGCTCCTTAAAGATAAGATCACAATAGCATCAAAGAACTAAGCTTCTTTATTAAAAAGAACTCACAAATCTACATCCCATTCCATCTTGAACTTTGTTACAAAAGACTTCTCTACTACTTTTTCATTACTTCCTCATTACCTATGATAGGAGAAAGCTTCTCATATTTATACAAAATATGAGGAGTCATCTCATTAATGGGAGTCCATGAATCTCTCCCTCCATCTCTAGAGTTACAATCAAAATAGGAAATGATAAGACATGTCTTTCTAGAGTTTCAACACAACTAAGAGATGAGACACATATCCTCTTAGAGTTTCAATACAACAAGGAAGTGAGACACATATCTTCTTGATCCCATAATCTTCTCCAACCAAATTCGAATTTGGCCTTAGAGTGCCACATAAGGGTCTTCTAGAAGTCTCCTTTTGACCTACACATGTCACAAAACTCATAACACATATATAGATATATGAAACTATGTTAATTTTCTAGTTTCTAATCATAAATTCACTTAAAATACATAAAATAAATAACTTTGGAAAACAAGGATCATAACCCATATATTTATGAAAATGGTTACTTGATGTAGAGTTTTAGGTCAAATGGCTATGAAATAAGAGCTAAATGGTTATGACATAATGGAAATATGTATGAATATGGAGAACACTTTTGAGACTCAACAATAGGCTTGAGAATCAGTTTAAATTTTGTAAACCCATCATTTAATGATTTAAGTTATTTTCTCCTTCTCACCTATGTTCTTTGATTTTTCTTTGCAAGTGACTGAAGTGATGAATTAGATTGTCCTCATTGATACTCTTTACCTTATCCTTGCTCTTTTATTGCATGAAAATTAAGTTTTCCTCCTTAAAATAGTGAGGTTCAAGCATGAAAATTAAGTTTTCCTCCTTAGGTCTTCATTTCTTTAACCAAATGATGATAAAAACTTGGTGAAGGCTTGATGAGCTGTCCTTACCCCTCAACATTGCTTTGGAGGTCCTTGGAGGAAGCTGCAGAGTGATTTTAGTCGAATTTAGGGTTTGTACGTGTAGGAGGCCCTCATGGCCAAACGCGCATCGCCTACTCATGCATGTTGGGCGAGTCGAGTCGGGCAAGAGGAAGTGTCCTATGTCAATTGCGCAGCACCTACTAGGGGTGTCGGGTCGGGTTGAACGTAGTGTTGTGTGTTGGGCGCGCAGCGTCTACAGGGCCTGTCGGGTCTCTTGGGTGAAGTTTTATGTCGGGCGCGCAGCGTTTGCCGGTTTCTTGTCGGGCCTGTCGAGTCTTCCGGGTGAATGCGCAACGTGCTTCTAAACACGTAGCACGTACCTACAGGCACGCAGCGACATGGGGTTTTTCAGCAGAGATGCAGTGACACTTAGTCAAACTTTTGACCTGAAAACTCAAAAACAACTTCCCTCTTTGAAACTTTTGACTTCTTTGATGATTTTTCAAGGGTATAAAGATTCATATGGAATACAAATGACTTGTAATAGGCTTGAGAATCAATTTAAATTTTGTAAACCCATCATGTAATGATTTAAGTTATTTTCTCCTTCTCACCTATGTTCTTTGATTTTGCTTTGTAGGTGACTGAAGTGATGAATTAGACTGTCCTCATTGATACTCTTTACCTTCTCCTTGCTCTTTGATTGCATGATGGCTTCACTTTTTACAACCCTAGGATGTTTACATACAACAAAAAGGTTCAACACTATTTCTGTCTGCACCATGGAGTTTTAAAACCTGTTTTTTACCTTCTTTGACAATTTCTTCTTGCAGGTGATTTAAAACACTGAAGTGGCTTTTCTTTCTAATCTTTGAAGCATGCTAAATTCACTTTTGACAACCCTAGGAACTTAAACACAAGGTAGCATTGTCAAAAAAAAATTGTTCTCATCTTGAAACTCAAATCATTTTTTACTTGGCAAGTGACTGAAGACCTTGATTTTACCTTCTCTACTGAACACAATAGCTCCTTCAAAATATTTTTTTGCTATCCTCATGGAATTAAATTCCTCATTTTACCTCCTCTGGAAACTTCTAAAATTGATTACTATATTGACACTCTGCTGAATTATCAAGTGCAAAAACCCTAGTTTTCCTTAAGACCAACTTGTTTCCTGTCTTCTTTGCTACAAGATGTTTTAATTTAGGACAAAATTCTTTGGAAACTTTATAGAAAAGGAAAATTAGTGCCTTAAAACACCTCATGATGATATTTAACCATGTAAAACCCTAATTGACCTAGTGGGAGGTTCTTTGACCTCTCTTTGACTGAAAATTTGTATTGGAGGCTTCAAGTCTTAAAACAAAGTATTGACAAAGTGATGCATTTGAAGATCCAAAATCCAATGTACTTGATTTATCTAAAGAGCCTACAATGATAGTATTGAGACCATCAATGCTTGAGGAATTTGGTAGTCATGGGAATGAGCTAGGCTATAGGTAAACCCTAGATGACTATTGGGCATCTGTTATATTCTTTCCACAACTAGTCACGTGGGGGGGGGTGGGGGAGGAGGGGGGGTGCACGATAGCCCATTTTGTACGTTGCGTCGGGCCCAGAAAGGGGGTCAGAGGGGGGGAAATATTCCTCCCTATTCAGGGTCTGGGGTAGTGCCCCGAGAAAAAAAATTTGGTCCTTATTTTTCAGTGGGTGGACCCGCCCATGGTTTTGTGCATGGATTTGCACATGGTTTTGGGGCATGATGGTTTTTGGCTCGTGGTATTTTGTAGATCCGATCAAGGGAACTATAGTTATGTTCTAATCCAAGGTTAATGGATTGGGGTTTATGTATGCTTTAGCATGGATATATATGTGTTGTAACACTAAAAGGAATATAATGAAAAATCAAGCTTGTCATCCCGATTTGGGATCCAGGGGAAAATCTCTATGTATATCTGTTTTATGTTTTATGCTCTCGCTATTGTTTATTTTCTATTTTTAAGATTCGTTTGTAGATAATTTTTGTACAGGTTCAAAACCTACATTTAGTATCAGAGTTGTTTCAGATTCAAGGGAATGTCTTTGCTGCTGAGGGTTTTTTACTCGGGCCTGTGGTAGACCCTGTTCAGTGGGAGATCTGTCGGATCGATTCTTGCAGTGAAAGAAGATGGTGAGCAGTGGAAAGATAGAGATTGAGAAATTTAATGGTCAGAGTTTTGAGTTGTGGAAGCTCAAGATGGAGGATCTTCTGGTGGATAAATACCAGTGGATCACGATAGATCCATGTACTAAACCAATGGCAATGTCATATGAAGACTGGAAGAAGTTGGATCGGAAGGCGAAGAGCACAATACAGTTGTGTGTCACAGATTCAGTATTGTTGAATGTATCTGGGGAAGCTATGGCGAAGAAACTATGGGAAAAACTTGGGATTTTGTACCAATCTAAGTCTCTGGTGAATAAATTGTTCCTGCAGAAAAAGCTGTATAACCTGAGGATGAAGGATGGAGACTCGGTGAAAGAGCATCTAAACGCCTTCAATACTGTGGTAAGTCAGTTGTCATCTATTGGTATTAAAATATCAGATGAAGATAAGTGCATCAGTTTGTTGTGTTCTCTACCAGACTCGTGGGATAGTCTGGTTATTGCAATAGGTAGCAATACAACTACCTTGAATTTTGATGACATTGTCTCAGCCTTGCTGTCAGAGGAAATGAGATGGGGAAATATGGAGGGTCAAAATGGAGGTGCCTTATCTGTATGAGGAAGATCCCAGAATAGAAACAATAATAAGGTTTCGAGAGGAGATCTAAATCTAGAGGGAGATCTAAATCTCCTGGAAAGTTTGTAAAGGTGTGTTGGAAATGCAGAAAGGAAGGGCACTACAAAAAGGACTACATATCTAAAGCTCCTAAGAACGGAAAGGGATTTGATGATGCTCCTTCTGTAGAGGAAAAAACCACCTCAGATGAAAGTGGGGATGTGTATTTGGCTTCTTATTCAAATACACATGTAGATCATGAGTCATGGTTGATTGACTCGAGTGCATCCTTTCACTTCACTCCTCATAGGGAGTGGTTCTGCGAGTATGAGAAATATGATGGCAGTGATGTATTCTTAGGTGATGATAGGAAGGCCAAAATCGTCAGACGTGGAAAAATCAAGCTGAAGCTGCAAGGTGGAAGGATTAAAACACTTCCTGGTATTCTGCACATTCCTGCATTAGAAAAAAATCTGATTTCTGTAACCAAGATGGATGATGCAGGTGTAAAAACTGTGTTCGAGAAAGATGCTTGTAAGATGGTTTGGGGAGCAGTCGTATTAATGCGGGGAGCTCGGATTGGAACTCTGTATAGGCTTCAGGGCAGCACTGTTATTGATTGATGAAATAGTTCTGTGGTTCCCGAAAGTGGGGTGGAAAGCCTAGCGGTCCCTGGAGAAAATACCATGCTATGGCATCAAAGGCTTGGACATATTGGAGAGAAGGGCCTTCAGATACTGCATGGAAATGGTATGGTAGAAGGTATGTCTAATAGCTCTCTGGATTTCAATTTCTGTGAACATTGTGTATATGGAGACGGTATGAGGAAATTATTGAGTTTTCCTTAAGATTGCCTAAGAGGGCAAACAATATATTAGAACTTGTGCATAGTGATGTGTTTGGACCTGTGTCAGTTCCATCACTGGGAAAGTCTGTGTACTATGTTTCATTCATAGATGACTTCTCAAGGAATACATGGATACATTTCTTGAGGAAGAAATCTGAAGTCTTTGACAAATTTAAAGAATTTAAGGCTCTGGTGGAAAACCAGACAGAGAAGAAGATAAAGGCGTTGAGGACAGATAATGGTGGGGAGTTCTGCAAGAAGGAATTTGAAGAGTTCTGTAAGAAGTGTGGTATAGCACGACAGAAGACTACTCCATACACACCTAAACAAAATGGAGTTGCAGAAAGAATGAATAGAACACTGATGGAAAAGTCAAGAAGCATGCTCAGTGGTACCGGGTTAGGACAAGAATTCTGGGCAGAGGCAGTGGAGACTGCATGTTACTTAGTTAACAGATCACCTTCATCAGCGTTGGAGGATAAGACTCCACATGAGGTATGGACTGGTAAGAAACCCTCTTTTTCACATCTAAGGGTATTTGGATGTGATGCATATGTACATGTTCCAAAGGAGAAAAGGAGCAAGTTGGATAATAAATCTGAAAGGTGCATCTTTATTGGGTATAAGGATGGTTTAAAGGGTTACAAGCTTTGGAACCCGGAAACAAGGAAGGTTGTGTATAACCGAGATGTGGTGTTTAGAGAGGTGAAAGATGTTGTTAAACATGAATTCATACCAAAGGAACCTGAAAAGCTAGAGTTTGAGCTAAAGGATGATGAATCAAACTCTACAACAGAAGAATACTCAGAAGAGGAAGAGCCACAAACTCCAGTTGTGAGAAGATCAGTTCGAGAAAGAAGACAACCAAAAAGGTATAGTCCATCTGCTTTCTGTTCAAATTTTTCTTTAACTATAACTGATGATGATCCCAGAACCATCAAAGAGGCCATAGATTCAGAGGATGGAAAACTCTAGAAGGAGGCCATGGTTGATGAAATGGAATCCTTGCATAAAAATGAGGCATGGGATCTAGTGAAGTTGCTGGCTGGAAGGAAGCCCATAGGGAGAAAATGGGTGTTTAAGAAGAAGATGAATGTAGAAGGCAAGGTGAAGAAATACAAATATAGGTTGGTAGAAAAAGGTTATTCCCAGGTGCTGGGAATTTATTTTGGTGATATTTTTTCCCTTGTTGCCAAAGTTGCTTCTATTAGATTACTTTTATTTGTTGCTGCTACATTTGATTTTGAGGCAGAACAGATGAATGTGAAGACAACATTTCTTCATGAGGATCTGGAAGAGGAGATATACATGAAACAACCTGAAGGATTTATGGTGAAGGGGAAGAAAGAACTGGTATGCAGGTTAAAGAAGTCTTTGTATGGGTTAAAACAGTCACCGAAGATGTGGTATCAGAATTTTGATACTATATACGGGGACTTGGCTTCACTAGAAGAAAGGAGGATTACTGTGTTTATTTTAAATTAATTGGTGACCGTGTTATTTATTTGGTCTTATATGTGGATGATATCTTGTTGATTGGAAATGACAAAGAAATTATCCAAGACTTGAAGACCCAATTGTTCTCAAAATTTGACATGAAGGATCTTGGTGCTGAAAACTATATTTTGGGCATGGAAATTAAGAGAGATCGAGCAAAGAGGAAACTCTCGTTAAACCAAAGGAAGTATGTCGAGACTATATTGCAAAGGTTCAATATGCATGATAGTAAACCAGTGAATGTTTCAATTCCTGTAGGTACAAATATGTCTACTGAACAGTGTCCCAAGACACAAGAAGAAGAGAAGGATATGTCTCGTGTTCCATATGCAAGTGCAGTGGGTAGCCTGATGTATGCAATGGTCTGTACTAGACCAGAAATTGCACATGCAGTGGGAGTATCGAGCAGGTTTCTATCAAACCCAGGGAAGGAGCATTGGACAACAGTAAAGTGGGTTTTCAGATATTTGCGTGGCACTAGTGATTATGGCTTGTGCTACCAGGGAAGACCAGGATTGGAAAGAGTGTTGGACATTCGTGGTTTTGTTGATGTAGACTGGGCTGGAGATCTGGACCAAAGAAGATCTACAAGTGGGTTTGTGTTTAGCCTATTCTGAGGTGTAGTCAGTTGGATGAGTAAAAGACAGTCTGTAGTGGCTCTTTCAACTACAGAGGCAGAATACATAGCAGCCACTCATGCAAGAAAACAATCAGTTTGGTTGCAAAGGTTGTGTTCAAGTATGGGGTTGGTGTAGCAAGCTATAAGGATAGACTATGATAGCCAAAGTGAAATTCTCTTGGCTAAGAACCCTGCTTATCATTCAAAGAGAAAGCACATTGATGTTCAATATCACTTTTGTGAGAGATATGGTTGAGGCTAAAAGGGTGTTGCTGGTAAAGGTGGACACCTTGAAGAATGTTGCAAATGCATTGACAAAGTCTGTGAGCACTCAAAAGTTCTCTTGGTGTAGAGAAACAATGGGTGTTGCAGAGCTGGGCTAATGACTAAGCTCTCTTATGGCCCCTTGTGGAAATAAAACAACAAGTGGGAGAATGTTGAGTATGTGTTATATTCATTCCATGACTAGTCATGTGCAGGGTTTCATAGGGGGGGCGATTTCCCCCGTTGTATGTTGCGCCAGGCGCAACAGGTGGGTGACAGGGGGGGAAGCAGCCCCCCCTATTCGAGGATCGAGGTAGTGCCCTGGGGAAAAAAAATTGGTCCTTATTTTTCGGTGGATGGACCTGCCCATGGTTTTGTGCATGGGTTTGCACAGGGTTTTGGGGCATGATGGTTTTCGACCTCTGGTATTTTGTAGATCTGGTCAAGGGAACTACGGTTATGTTCTAATCCAGGGTTAATGGATTGGGGTTTATGTATGCTTCGGCATGTATATATATGTGTTGTAACACTAAAAGGAATATTATGAAAAATCAAGTTGGTCGTCCTGATTTGGGATCTACGGGAAAATCTTCGTGTATATCTATTTTATGTTTTATGCTCTCGCTATTGTTTATTTTCTGTTTTTAAGATTCGTTTGTAGAGAATTTATGTACAGGATTAAAACCTACAATGACAAATGGAGCTATGGGCAAGGGAAAAAAAGAGCCAATGAATTCATAGGCAGGGAAAAAGGATAGAAGAGTGGCACATGCCCATAAGGAGCCCCTTAGGAGTGGCAGGGTGACCATGGAATGGAAAAATGGTAGAATAGTGAAAAAATTTCTATACGGATAATGAAGGCAGTGAGATTTCTAAAACTCACAATATTCAGGGAATTTTGTTTTTAGAAATCTGGAACTAATACTTAGTCATCTATAGATAGTAAAAATTATTGATGACTAACAGTGGCTCCACTTGGGGAGGGAAGCTCCTTTTCAGGAGGTGTCCAAGACCTCAGAGCTCAAATCTCTAAGTTTTGAAGACTAGTGCCTTACTTGCACTTGGCAGATCCTTATTCCCTCATTTGCTGATGTTTCTTGAAGCTGTGATCTGAAATTTTGAAAGGCTTGTATGCTTCAACCTCATTTATACCTACCCATCCTATTTTTCCGAACATTTTTTCTTCTTTTGGGTGCACTTGGACTGGCAAACCCTTGACATTTGTTTCTTTTGAAAGCATAAAAAACTATCTACTTGTACCCTTATTACTTCCAAGAGTTCAAATTAGACTAATGAAATCTTCTTATTCTCTACCTAGTCTACTCATTTGTCAAGATTAAGTTGTTTGACAAACTTTATTCTCTAACCTACTGACATGAAATTCAAAATATGACTAAACCAAGATTAAACAATCTGATTTGCCATGGGATGTGGCATTCAGACAAGCTACACACAAACATTATTTTTGTACAATCAAAAACTAGAAAACATGAGGGCTATGATTTATAATTTTCTATGCATCCCTCTCATTTTCCTTTGGTTCATATTTATGCTTTGGGAACCATCTATATTTTCCTAATCCAACTTACTAACAAGTCAAGCTTAAATAGTTTTTCAAGTCTTCTTTCACTAACCTATCAGCAGAAATTTAAAACATGCTCAGTCATGATTAGGCTAGATGACTGAACAAGAATTTCCTTTCTCATTAGTAGTGGAATTTAGGCTTGCACACTTTCAGCAATATTCTTTTTTGGGTATGGGGTTGTACCTCTTATTTAAAACTGCCCTCTTTTTCTTCTTTTCTTTCTTTTTGTGTTTTCATTTTTTTACAAAACAATATGAAACTAAATCATAGAAATATGCTCATGGTGTTGAGCTTATTTTGCATACCTATCTATCCTAATCTAACATATACATGAGATATATTCATTTGGTGAACTCTCTTTTCCAATACAACCAATCAAGTAGATGATTCCATGAGTGATCTTGGTTCAACTCTTTGAGTATGCTAAAGAAATCAAAAGGCCACTCACACCTCACTTGTTTTTTAACAGTAGTGCCTAAAATTCTTCTTGTACTTTGAAACAAATTTTTACTGGTGTAACATACTCCTCCTTTAGATGTCTTTAAGAAAGTAGCAAAAGGATCTTGGAATAATACCTCACTTGGAGGATTTGAGAAATAGACTTCATTCAGGACTACTCCTTCTTTCACTTGGCTATGCCTGGGATTATTTTGAACAAGAAACTCCACCTCTTCCTCATGATCATCTATGCTAGCAGCCTCATCATATATTTCAATATTATCCTCCAACAAACCTGATGTATTCTGATTGAGTGGGCTGAAATCTGTATGAAATTCATCATGTTGATGATCAGGATCACTTCTTCGCAGAAAGTCTTCTTGAGAAGGCAGCACAAAAACTCTCTTGTGATTATCAATTTCCAAGCCTTCCTCTGCAATTTGAAGTTCAATGGGACTTGGTGGCTGAAAATCTGGAGCCGAGGAAGATTCTATGTCATCAATGATTTCCTCATCCATTTCAGGAAAAGGCTTCTCATTAAAAACTTTCTCAAGAAGTTCATCATCCTCCTCAACCTCAACATCAAAACTGAAATACTACTAGTTTTCAATCACATGAAAGTTATTTCTGATGGATTGAAAGGAAGTATAACAAATATTCATAGATTCTTCACTTACCTCCATTTTTTCTTGACTGTCCTCATTAGTGTCATAGCTAGCATGTATTGGTTGATTTTTGTTTTGATGAAACTAAACTTCCTTCCACAAACCAGATGTTGATTCCTCTGCAATATTAACTTCTGTTTGGAGAACATGACCATCATCATATTGATCAAGATTTGGAAATTCATAAAAATAAGTAATGTCACCAATCAAACATATCGGATTGTCATATTGTTTTTCTTCAAATTGATCTACACATCCATTTTCTGATTTGTGGTAGCTGAGGTTAGCATGAGAATGAATAGGAATGTTCTGCTCACATAAAGGTTTACATTCTGACTGCATGCTTATAATCTGATCTATTTCCTCTTCAGTAAAAATAGGAGGAATTTTTCTCTTTCTTTGGATGACACTACAGCAGTTGTCTTTCTCTTGTAAAGGTTGGTTTTGAGGCTAAATGTCTTCTTGAGCCTCACATATAAGAGATGTTGAATCAACACTTGTTTCTTTTGAGAGATCTTGTGGATCTTCCTTTACTTCATTTATTTCATCCTCAACCAGCTCCTCTTGGTTATCATGATAGATGATTTGAGAATGAAATTCATGAACTGCTTCTAATAGGCTTTCAGGATGCCAATTTCCCAAGTCTTCATTGATGTTTACAAGGTATTGTATGATATCTTTATATTGATCACAACAATTTTTAGCGAATGATAGAGATGTACAATATTATTTATAGTGTTCATAAAACACCTTGTGGAAATCCTTTAAAGAAAACAAGCTACCAGGGTTTAAACCTTCATACAATTTCCTTGCCTTACCTTCTAATGTCCCCATGAACATTTTCATGAGGCAGTCCTCATGCCATTCAACTTTTAACCTCCATACATGTATATGAAATTTGAGGAGATGTAACAAAGGGTCATCAAATTTTTCATCTTAAAACATAAGCAGGTCTGAAAACCAATCTATCTAAGGCATTTTTTGTGGGAATCCAAAGATGTGGTCTCTGTTCATCAGAGCATATCTATGTTGT
This sequence comes from Pinus albicaulis, assembly GCA_034641835.2. Lineage (NCBI taxonomy): Eukaryota > Viridiplantae > Streptophyta > Pinopsida > Pinales > Pinaceae > Pinus > Pinus albicaulis. The sequence goes on from CM076574.1 coordinate 1,354,304,606, forward strand.
ATCCTTGGTTCCATTTTTGTAAATCAGAAAAGGTCACTGCATCTTTTCAACCAGTTTAGAGTTCTCCACCAGTGGATTCTTTAGGTCTATTGAGAGTTGTGGAGTCACCAGGTGGAAGATTTCAACTTTTTTTTCCACCATTAGCATGATTGGGATTTCTTAATGCATTCCTAGGGGAGTCTATGAGAACTAGTGGGGTCAACAGTGCTACTGAATACCAGTGGAGTCGTCAGGTGGATGATGTTTACTATTTAAGGATGTATTTGTTTTCCACCATCAACAACTGAATACCAATCTAAGGATGTTTGTGGGTTTTCTGAGGTCCTAAGGAATACTTTGGATTGTCACTGACCCAGAAAGTCCCACCGTGATCGCCATTATGTTAGGTGATGAGGTGGTGATGAATCATTGGATACTATTTGACAAGGGTTTCTGAATTCTTTAAGGATGTCTAAGCTTGTTACTTACTCAGAAAGTCCCACTGTGATCGCCATTATGTTAGGTCCTCGTAATTTGTTAGATTAGCAAGGGAAAATATACAAGGGTAACATCAAACCAGTCTTTGGAGTCCTAGGACCTAGCCTTCCTAGACTCAGAGAGGGCTCTCTCTATACTTGTGCAAAAGATGTAACATAATAGCTTTTGGGTTTTGATTTTAGGCTAGTTATTAGGTTTAGGGTTTATTTGTTTGTTTTGATTGGTTGGGTAGGTTGTCAAGCAAAATAGATAGAGTAGGAGATGTTCAGACCATTGGGCTATGGAGTCTACAAAAGGTCTAGAAAGGTACAAAATTAGTTCAAGGATTCTTTGGAGGGCAACTTTAACAAGGCTAAATGAATCTTCAAGGCTAAGGTGAGTGAAATGAACAATAAATTGTGAACAAAGTAGGTGCAAAGGGCAGTTAACAATCCTTTGTCAGATACTACAACAAGAAATACCTTTAAGAATACTATGCATGAAGACAAAACCAAAGACATGGCATACCATATTTCTTTGACCAAACCCTAGCAAGCAAACCTCAAGGCAAAAATCTAGTAAACCCCAGAGAGTAGGGAACTCCTAACCTCTCTAGCTATCTACCTTTAGAGAAAGAAAACATCTAAGATATACATATAGCAATGATCAAAGAAAGGGAACTCCTAAATTCCTTAATCAAAATATAGAGAAACCTCAAAACAACCATTGAAGGTGAGCAAAAGGGCAGGGAAAACCATAGACCTCTTCAACTAAACCCTAACTGGAAATACCTTGAAGAAAAGACCTCAAAAACAATGTTTAAAGTGATTTCAAAGCACAGGTCTAACCATAAACCTCTTTGAAACTGACTCCATTGAATCATTCGTGAGATAAACAAGCAGAGTGGGTTTAGAAAGAAACTAAGAATTCTCTAAACTGACCTAGCAGAGGAAAACATGAAAGAAAAAGAAGCAGACAGACTTAATGACCTTAGATAGCAAACCTTAAGCTAAAATTTCTACTCTGTTGCAAGAGAAAGATGAAACAATATTTCAAACATAAGAAAATAAAAAAAAAATAAGAAAAACATCACCATTTTCCATGTTCATGAATCCTGCAAAGTGTTGGGCTCCATTGTCATTCAATCCAAAAATATTACAAGGCTCTAAGGCCAAAAACTCTTTACAACTCAGAGCCTATGCTTAGTTCAACAAGTGAAAACCAACTAACATCCATGAAAAATGAGGCCCTCATCCAATATTTATCATGCAAAGGAGATTCAAAACCCTAACTAGGGTTTTGGAGGCCATTAATTGCTCATAAATATCAATTTTGTCCTTGGAGACCATGCGAGGCCCAAGGTACAAATATCCTATTCTAATAAATGAAAAATATCTCTTAACACCTATATTTGGGAAAAAATCTCAATTTTAGGCCCTCAATAACTTCCAAAAATATATCAGTGTGTTTTGTTGACTTTTTTGCAAGGACGCAGCTTTGAGGTCCAAGGGCACAGCGCCTGCACAGGAAAAATAGGTCAACTTGCAGCTAGGTTTTGAAGGCCTTCCCGATGTCAGAATGAGCTCCGTGATGGCTTGTTAGAAATCTTGGAAAGTATAATTTCCAAAACTACCCTTAGTGTTTCATTGGGTGTCCATTTTCCTACCCAAAATCCACATCTCCCAAGACTGCTAAAGGCACAATGCCTGCCCTGAAAAATGGGCAGAAAGGTGGTTTGTTTGCATGTTTTTGACCCTTTTGGAGGACCAAAATTGCTCCAAATGATCTGAAATTTGGTATGCATTATTTCCTTGGCCTAAGGATTCCAAAAATGTAGATTTTACCTCCAGTGGATGTCCTGAGAAAAAGTGCAGCACGCTCTGGGCCCTTAAAAATAGTAAAAAACCAAATTTATCAAAAACTTGTCAAAATTTGAATTTATCTTCCTCATGGGTTTTGGGATGCCTGTAGGGGATGGATCAACCATTTTTCTAAGGTTTTCTTTGTCTTTAGCCCTTGGTTCCATTATATTTTTCATAAGCCTCTTGGTTAGGAGCCTTACTAATTTTTCATGTTTTTTTGACCTACCATCATCATCATCATCAGTTCCTTCTGCTTCCATGCTTTCTGCTTTATTTACATCCTTCATGCTGATATCACTGCTCTTTTCTTCATTATATTTGCCTCTTAACTGTTTCATTCTTCCTTACTAATATTAGTCTTACATCATTACTGCCATCAAGGTTGTTTTCATCTATATCCATGTTCTCTGCCTTCCTAATATCTAACCTTCATATGTCACCTTACTATTGTTTGATTTATTATTGCCCCCTCTGCCTTTGAAAACACTATGACTACACAATAAAAATGAGATGAAGGGATGGAGGATGGTTGTCTTTGCAAATGAATGATATGTATGGGTGAGTGAGGGTAAGGATATAGGAATATGAGTGAGAGGCAAAACTCAAGGACAACCTCAACTACTATGTCACACTCTACTATGCAACACCTTACACTGATGTCAATTTTGAAATGAAGAAAAGGCAATATAAGGTCAATCTATTTTTCAGTGTGAGGGGTAGAGCATGTGAGTGAATGGGGTGAATGTAGGCATAGACGTAGATGAATGAGCAACCTTTCAACAAGGTAACCCCCTGTCTATCATTGGTCTTCTTTTGTAGGAAGATGAATAAATGTTTTTAAAATAGTGAGGTTCAAGCATGAAAATTAAGTTTTCCTCCTTAGGTCTTCATTTCTTTAACCAAATGATGACAAAAACTTAGAGAAGGATTGATCAGTTGTGCTTACCCCTCAACATTTCTTTGGAGGTCCTTGGAGGAAGTTGTAGAGTGATTTGAGTCGAATTTAGGGTTTGCAAGTGTAGGAGGCCCTCCTGGACAAACGCGCAGCCCTTGCCCGTGCCTGTCGGGCGAGTCGAATCAGGAAAGAGGCAGTGTCATGTGTCAAGTGCGCAGCGCATGCCCGGGTGTCGGGTCGGGCTGAACGTAGTGATGTGTGTTGGGTGAGCGGCGTTTGTCGGGCCTGTCGGGTCTCTTAGGTGAAGTTTTGTGCCAGGCGCACAGCTTTTTCCGGTTTTCTGTCGGGCCTGTCGGGTCTTCTGAGTGAACGCGTAGTGTGCTTCTGAACGTGCAACACGTACCTACAGGTGAACAACGTAGAGAAAATTTACACAGGGTTTTTCGGCAAGGGCGCAACGCCTGACACTTAGTCAAATTTTTGACCCAAAAACTCAAAAACAACTTCCCTGTTTGAAACTTCTGACTTCTTTGATGATTTTTCAAGGGTATAAAGATTCATATGGAATAAAAAATGACTTGTAATAGGCTTGAGAATCAGTTTAAACTTTGTAAACCCATCATGTAATGATTTAAGCTATTTTCTCCTTCTCACCTATGTTCTTTGACTTTTGCTCTGCAAGTGACTGAAGTGATGAATTATACTATCCTCATTGATACTCTTTACCTTCTCCTTACTCTTTTATTACATGATGGCTTCACTTTTTACAACCCTAGGATGTTTACATACATCAACAAGCTTCAACACTTTTTCCATCTGCACCATGGAGTTTTAAAACCTGTTTTTTACTTTCTTTAACAGTTTTTGCTTGTAGGTGATTTAAAACACTGAAGTGGCTTTTCTTTCTGATATTTGAAGCATGCTAAATTCACTTTTGACAACCCTAGGAACTTAAAAAAAAGGAAGCATTATCAAAACCTTTTATGTTCCCATCTTGAAACTCAAATCATTTTTTTACTTGGCAGGTGACTGAAGACTTTGATTTTACCTTCCCTGCTGAACACAACAGCTCCTTCAAAATATTTCTTTGTTGTCCTCATGGAATTCAATTCCTAATTTTACCTCCTCTGGCCATTGCTGCAATTGATTACTGTATTGACACTCTACTAAATTATCAAGTGCAAAAACCCCATTTTTCCTTAAGACCAACTTGTTTCATGTCTTCTTTGCTGCAAGATGTTTTCATTTAAGACAAAATTCTTTGGAAACTTTATAACAAAGGAAAGGTAGTTCCTTAAAACACCTCATGATGATATTTAACCATGTAAAACCCTAATTTACCTAATGGGGGGTTCTTTGACCTCTCTTTGACTGAAAAATTGTATTGGAGGCTTCAAGTCTAAAAACAAAGTTTTAACAAAGTGATGCATTTGAAGATCCAAAATCCAATGTACTTGATTTATCTAAAGAGCCTACAGTGATAGTGTTGAGACCATCAATGCTTGAGGAATTTGGGAGTCATGGGAATGATCTAGGCTATAAGGAAACCCTAGATGACAAATGGATTTTTTGCAAGGGAAAAACATAGTCAATGAAGTCATAGGCAAGGAAAAGGGATAGATGAGTGGCACAAGCCCATAAGGAGTCCCTTAGGAGTGGCAGGGTGACCATGGAATGGAAGAATGATAGAATAATGAAAAATTTTCTATAGGGATAGTGAAGGCAGTGAGATTTCTTAAACTCACAATATTCAGGGAATTTTGTTTTTGGAAATCTGGAACCAATACTTAGTCATCTATAGACAGTAAAAAAATACTAATGACTAACACCTGTAAAGAGACAATCTGGTTAAAAGGTTTGCTTGATGACATTACCAAGGACGCGGGAGAAAGTGAATTTGTTCTGTAACAGTCAGAGTATATTCATTTGGCTATAAATCCAGCCTATCACAGCAAGACCAAGCACATTGATGTAAGGTATCACTTTGTGAGACATGTAATGAATGGCAGCAAATTAGTTCTCAAGAAGGTCCGTACACACGAAAATCATGCAAACATATTCACGAAGCTAGTTACAGTAGAGAAGTTGAGATGGTGTCTCGCTTCTTTTGGCTTGCAAAAGAGATGATGAATGGGCATGGGCAAGGGATTAGGAAAATTTTTGTCAAGGTAGATTTTGTTGAAATCTGATAACTAACTGTAATTAATGGAATTTACCAGGTAATCAGTTTTAACTAAAGAGGTAGTTATGTAATGAAGTAGCCCATGTTAAATTGGGATGGACCAAGAGGGTTGTAACTTGAGGAGATTCATTCTTGATTAATAGAGTTTCCAATCCCTTGCCCCGTGGAGGTTTCCTTAACTCCCTGTCAAGGTTTTACCACGTAAACCCTTCATGTATTTACTTGTGTATTTTACATTCATTTTATTTCTTAATGTTTTGTCCAAATTCAATAGTTAGGAGATGGAAGGTTCCATTTCACACAGGTAAATTTCATTTTTTGATGTATCCAACTGGGTAAATGGTTTTATTAGGAGGTTCTTACTCTAACTTCCTTTATTTTTGTTGTGAATAATATAGGTACTGCTTTATCTTTGGTCATGTTGTAGTTGAGGGTTTTCGTTGTTGAGGGTTTCTCATGCATCCAAGTTCCTTAATTTATTTCATGTATTTTCTTCCTTGGGAAAATTTGAGTTCGTAACCCTTATTTGAATGCACCTGGGGTTTCAGTTTATAAATCCCTTCACAATTTCGGTGTCGGTTTTATTCAGAGTTCAGAGTTGCATCTCTAACAAACTCTTTTAAAATTTCTCCCTAAGTAGATGAACTTTAATGCCACTTACATCTAATGCATTACAAGTTTCTTGACTGGTTCTCGTGTTCTTTTGCGAAGTCATATTTTTAACAAATTTTGTTCATGTTGGTTAATAGTTGCAAGTTTGATTTAAGAAACAATGCTAGAAAAAATTTAATAATTCCCATAAGACTTATGGATCAGATTGGGTTTCTTTTTGTAAATTGTTCCTCATGAGGAAAGGACCAAACTGGTCATTTTTTTTTATAGAAGGTTATCAATTATGACTCTCATACCATTATCAATCTTTCTAGAATGTAGAAAAATGTCCTTTATCTATTTTTTTTTTCCATGAGCCTTGTATGTATATATTAAGAAATTATTTCTGGTTTACACAAAACCTAATTACTCTAAGGTAATTTAGATGGTACCTTGGATTGAAACGTAGATGTTATCTATGTCGCATAATTTTGTATTTAATTTAAGAACTCATTATTTGATAGTCCTTATATATGTTTCTATCTTTTTTGTGACTGTAAATTTATAAATTTGAATCTTTCTAATATTACCAAGACTAGTTAATTATTTGTGTCAACTCGGTTTCTCCTTTTCGTTAATTTTTTATCACATTTCTTTTTAAGCTTACTTGTTGTGAAATTACTAGGCTCAAAGCTGAGCCTGTGTCTCATTATAGTGTCTAGGTGTATTTCCAAAGTGGATGAGAATTCCATTTATATAAATAATGACAATATATGCACATGAATAAAAAAGATCTAGAGATAAATAATGACAAAACACCCTGTAGAGTACCATAATTGTTTTGTTTTGACACCCTTTTGCATGTATGTTTTCCTTCCTTTCCAATCACTATAAACCTAATAAAGGAAGCAATCATATGATTTTGACAACTTAAAACACTTATGTGTCCTATTTTTCATATTCTCTAATATGCCCTATTTTTTTTTAAAGATTACATTCAGCTACATAATAAACACAAGATGGATCCCCGTTGGGATTCGAAACGTCGACAAGGGTTTCGTGAGACTGTGGATAATCCGGAAAACTCTCCAGTAAACAAAAACCACAGGAATTTGAAAACCAAAATACATAATAAACACAATTCCGCACCTATTTCACAAATCCACAGCTACCTCCATTGATAACAGGGTTCCAGTGTGCCAGCTCAGCAAAGGATTACATGGGTAGTTAATGTAGAAATTTGAATAACTGATATATTATTCACCGATATTCTCCTGATCACACACTATTTTAGCTTCATGAATAATACAGAATATCTTCTACCATTGATCATAACATGCGGAAATAAAATCAATTGCATGCACACATTAAAACCACAAACAATCATACATATGAACATAGTATTTAATGGGAAAGATTAAATCTGAAAACCCCAACTATCTATATATTATATGTCATGGAGATCATGTAACAATCATAGTACAAAATCTCCTCACAAGCTCTCATGCACACCCTCAATTGCTACACACTATCAAGCTAGATCTAGCAAAACACATGCTCCAATATTTTGCCACTTGATAGCCAACCTCTTTTTCATAATCAATGATATGGGATGGCTTCATTAAATAGATAAACCACCTGGCTTGTACTGCGCAATCTTCATGGGCTTCTCCACCTATCTGTGTGTTGCAAATAGCAACAGTATAGTCACAACTGATAGTTAACCTGCTCTTTCACCTATTTATGCACTGGTCTCCACTGAAACTGTCCATGCACTAAAGTTAACTGATGCATTCTTTAGTTGATTAATGAGTTTATAATTAGTGAATTAATTAATAATTAATTCACACCACTCTCACTAATTGTATCAATTAGTTAAACTAAATACAAATAGCTCAACTATGTTTATATTAGTTAAACTGAATACAACTCCACTAACTTCCTTAATCAACTCCACCAAACTCTGTCACATGAGTTCTAACTGAAGTATCCATGCAATAGCTCCACTTAACCCTCAGGAATAGCGTAATTCCTTCTGTCAGCTCCTGTGCCACATCTGTGCACTTAACTGAAGTGTTCCAAGAGAATAAGATAATGTTTATAGTCCAAATATTATTAAGAGCTAATAATATTCGACATATCTATTTTTAGACTGGCAATCTAAAAATAGATTCCGCCCAATATGTCTAAAAATAGAAGTCCATCTATTTTTTCTAACTTGACCAACCATCCACAAATAGCATCCTGCAACTCATAGAACATGATCCATATGTCTAAAAATAGACATAGTCTAAAAATAGACTTTGCGCCAAAAATAGGCTGCGGGCCCACTTAGTGAAGGCGACTTCTTTCCACTAAGCTCATCATCTTGTTGCAATCTCAACACTCCCTCTCAACAAGATAAGGATTATCTGCCACCCCTATCCTGCCTCTGTGGTATTCGAATTTTCTCCTGGTGAGTGCCTTCATCAAGATATCAGCATCCTGATCCTCCGTGGGAATGTATGAAAGTAACATGATCTTCCGCTGCACACAATCTCTGATATGATGATACCGGATGTCAATGTGTTTAGATATATCATGAAATACTGGATTAACTGAGAGTTTGATGCAACTTTGATTATCACAATAAATCACAGTAGGCTCTAAGTGTGAACCGAACAACCCGACCAGGATCTTCCTCATCCATATAGCCTCGCATGCAGCCAAACTCACTGCCATATACTCGGCCTCTGCTGAACTGAGTGCCACGGATCTCTGCTTCCTGTTGTACCAAGAAACTACTGTCGACCTGATACTGAAAATCCCTCCAGATGTGCTCTTTCTGTCCGTTGGGCTCCCTGCCCAATCTACATCCGTGAAGCCACATAACCTCACCTCATCCGACTGTTTGTACCATAATCCATATCCCGATGTGCCTCTGAGATATCTCAATACATGCTTCCCCGCCTTCCAAAAGATCTTGGTTGGCTTAACCATAGCTTGTGAAAGCTGGTTAACATCATAGCATATGTCGGGTTGTGTATTGACCAGATACATAAGCGACCCCACCAACTGTCGATAAACAGTGGCATCCACTACATCCGCTGAAGTAGCATCCTCCTTCCTCCAACCACCAGGAAGAGGAGTATCAACAGGCTTGCAGCCATGCATGTTGAACTTCTCCAGTATCTCTCGGGCATACTTACCCTGAGAAACAAACAGTCCACCACTGCGCTGCCAAATTTCCAATCCCAGGAAATAATGAAGGAGGCCCAAGTCCTTCATCTCAAACTCCTTTGCAAGATCATCCTTGCATGAGTGTATCAATAGTTCATCACCTGTCAAAATCAAATCATCTACATAAAGTACAATGATCAGCAACTTACCCTCCACCATAATCTGGTATAGGTTAGGATCCGCCTCACTCTTGGAGAATCCAAGTCCAGTGAAATAATTGTCTATCTGTGTGTACCAAGCACGAGGTGCTTGTTTCAACCCATACAGCGCTCTCTTGACCCTGCACACATGCGACTCACTGCTGAAGATCTCGAAACCTTCGCGCTGCTCTATGTACACCTCCTCCTTAATGACTCCATTGAGGAACGCAGTCTTCACATCCATCTGATGAATGTGCCACCCCATCTGCGCTGAGAGAGCAAGAATTGTCCGTATGGAAGAATACCTTGCGATAGGTGCAAAGGTCTCCTCATAATCGATCCCCTCAATCTGTGAAAAGTCTCGGGAAACAAATATTTCCTTATACTTCTCCACACTCCCGTCAGCTGCCTGCTTCACTTTGTAGATCCATCTCGAACCCACCACTGATTTCCCCTCCAGTCTCGGGACAATCTCCCATGCACTGTTTCTGACAATCGAATCATACTCTTCCACCATGGCATCTACCCATGCGGGATCCTCCACAGCTTCCTCAAAAGAGGATGACTCTGTCACGATACACTTGCTCATAAGAGCCATGTATCCAGTATACTGGTCAGGTGACTGTCTCTTTCTGCGTTGTGATGTAGGTGCTCCTACAACCTTCTCTACATCTTGAGCCAGTCGCTCAGCTTATGTAGTGTGCTTCCACCCTCTGATGGTTGGCGCTGCTTGAGTGGTCTCTTCCACTCCATGAACCTCATCTTGTGGCTGATCCACATCCTAAGACTCATCCTTAGGAACTAATAGCTCCTCATCTGCATGCAAGTGTGGCTCCCTCTCAAGTGAACACTTCATGGCTTTCTCCTCATGAAATTTTATATCCCGTCGCACAACAGTCTTGCGACTGTCTGGAAAATACACATGATAGTTGTGGGGCATATCAGTGTACCCCAGAAATATCCCAACCTCCGTAGTCAGCTCCAGCTTCTTCCTGGAATCCTTCGTCACATTAATGTAAACAGGTGAACCAAAAATCCTCAAATGGGAAATATCAGGCCTCTTACCAGAAAATGCCTCCTTGGGTGTACTCATGCCAAGTATCCTGTGAGGACAATGGTTCTGCACATATACTGCAGTATTTCATGCCTCAGCCCACAAGTGTATGGGTAGGCCCTGATCATGCAACATCACTCGTGCAGCACCCATGATCGTTCTGTTCTTCTGCTCAGCAACCCCGTTCTGCTGTGGGTTATGAGGTGCTATTAGCTCTCTTTGAATTCCTTCTGCACTGAAAAATTCCTTGAATTCACCAGAGATGAATTCACCACCATTTTTGCTCCTTAGAGCCTTCACCTGCTTCCCCGATTCTTTCTCAACTAATGCCTTGAACTCACAGAACTTTGAGTATGTCTCGCTCTTCTTCTGCATGAAGAAGATCTGGCACTTACGAGAAAAATCATCAACAAATATCACATAATACCTATGCTTTGCTGTCGAAGTTGCTGAGAAAGGTCCACACATGTCTGTGTGAATTCTCTCAAGGATCGTCGTGGCACGACTATCCTTCTCGTGAAAGGTGGCTTTCACAAATTTTCCCAAGGTACATCCCTTGCACTGATCTGACTGTGCAAGAGTACCCTTAGGAAGCCCAGTAGAAATCTGCTGCAGTATCTTCAAAGCTCCATGGTGAAGGTGGCCCAATCTCCGGTGCCACAACTCGCCATCATCCCGGCTCACCACTCCTTCTGCCTTGCCTGCCATTGCTGCACAACCATCTACCTGCAATTGATAAAGGTTCTTAACTCGAACCCCTATCCTTTGGGTCTCACCAGTTGCCTTACTGTGCAGGAAAGCCTTTCCCTCGCTAAAGACAACATCATATCCCTTGTCTTCTAACATCGCCACAGAGATAAGATTCTTCTTCAATCCTGGAACATGCATCACTTCCTTCAATACGAAGGGTTTACCAAACTCCCTCTCAAAGGAAATGGTACTGATATCGGTCGCATTGTATCTACCATCATCGCCCATCTCGGTGTGCACTCCAAGATCTTTCTCATCCAGATCAGTAAACAAATCTCGATCTCTTATCATGTGAAAAGACGCACCACTGTCAAGACACCACACTGAACCCATCACACTTGAGACCAAGCATGCGATCAGCGAAAAATCCAGCTCAAACTGTGAGGCTAAGGCCTCTCCAGCTGTAGTCCCAGCAGCCTGCTTATTTTTCTTCTTCTGTGGAAAATTAGTGGGGTAATGTCCGTGTTGGTGACAGTGAAAGCACTTCACCTTGGACATGTCCTGCTTCTTGCCTTTCGCACCAGATTGAGAAGCATGCTTCTTGCTCTTTCCCTTCTTTGCTTTGGCAGCCAAAGTGAAATTCTCTTCATCAGAGTTCTTTGATGAAGATCCGTCCCTGGTACTCTGCCTTATCTCCTCTTGCACAAGATCCGACCAAAGTCGCTCCCATCCTGGCAATTTCTCCCATCCATTGACAGAGTCCTGATAGGAATGCCAACTCTTCAGAAGCCCAAGGAGAGCCAAGCTCACCAAGTCCTCATCATCAAAAGTCACCCCCACACTTCCCAGCTCATCCCTGCATTGGACGAACTTCGTGAGGTATTTGGGCATACTGTCGCATTTCTCCATCTTTATGTTCCTGAGTTTGTCCTTGAGCGCCAACTTCCTCTAGTCGCTCTTGCTTTGGAATAAATCTGTCAAATATTTCCACATCAAGAATGGAGAAGCCTTACCATGAAGGTTGGATACTATGTGATCCTTCACGCCCTCCAACAGAATCCTTCGACACTTTGCTGTCATCTTTTGCCATGCGTCAAGTACGGCAGCATCACTAGAAGTAGGCTTTGAAATTTCTGCATCTATGAACTCCTTCAACCCATTTTCATCCAGCACCACCTCCATCCTGTCCTTCCATGCAATATAATTCGAGCTGCCCTCAAGGGCATACTCCAATCGCAATCTGTTGAAAGACATCTCAACTTCGACACCAAGAAAAACACTGCTGCAAATTCGAATTCCACCAGCACAAAACTCAACCACTTCAATGTTTTGCAATTGCTCCAATGATCAATATCGCTCTGATACCATGTAGAAATTTGAATAACTGATATAGTATTCACTGATATTCTCCTGATCACACACTATTTTAGCTTCATGCATAATACAGAATCTCTTCTATCATTGATCATCACATGCGAAAATAAAATCAATTGCATGCACACATTAAAACCACAAACAATCATACATATGAACACAGTATTTAATGGGAAAGCTTAAAGCTAAAAACCCCAACTATCTGTATATTATATTTCATGGAGATCATGTAACAATCATAGTACAAAAGCTCCTCACAAGCTCTCATGCACACCCTCAATTGCTACACACTATCAAGCTAGATCTAGCAAAACACATGCTCCAATCTTTTGCCACTTGATAGCCAGCCTCTTTTGCGTAATCAATGCTATGGGATGGCTTCATTAAATAGATAAACCACTTGGCTTTTACTGTGCAATCCTCATGGTCTTCTCCACCTATATGTGTGTTGCAAATAGCAACAGTATAGTCACAACAGATAGTTAACCTGCTCTTTCACCTATTTCTGCACTGGTCTCCACTGAAACTGTCCATGCACTGAAGTTAACTGATGCATTCTTTAGTTGATTAATGATTTTATAATTAGTGAATTAATTAATAATTAGTTCACACCACTCTCACTAATTGTATCAATTAGTTAAACTGAATACAAATAGCTCATCTATGTTTAGATTAGTTAAATTGAATACAACTCCACTAACTTCCTCAATCAACTCCACCAAACTCTGTCACATGAGTTCTAACTAAAGTATCCATGAAATAGCTCCACTTAACCCTCAGGAATAGCATAATTCCTTCTGTCAGCTCCTGTGCCACATCTGTGCACTTAACTGAAGTGCTCCAAGAGAATAAGATAATGTTTAGAGTCTAAATATTATTAAGAGCTAATAATATTTGACATATCTATTTTTAGACTGGCAATCTAAAAATAGATTCCACCCAATATGTCTAAAAATAGAAGTCCATCTATTTCTTCCGACTTGACCAACCATCCACAAATAGTATCCTGCAACTCATAGAACATGATCCATATGTCTAAAAATATACATAGTCTAAAAATAGACTTTACGCCAAAAATAGCCTGCGGGCCCACTTAGTGAAGGCGACTCCTTTGCACTAAGCTCATCATCTTGTTGCAATCTCAACAGTTAATATCCTCCTCATTATACGAGCCAATTCATCAAGGAAATCACACAGATATGCAGTCAATCGTGGCAGTCAACACGTAGCAGTGCTAAAAAACAAAGTATGAGAATGTCATGACTTTTTTGTAGGTTTTAACCCTGTACAGAAATTATCTGCAAACGAATCCTAAAAACAGGAAATACAATAGTGAGAGCATAAAACATAAAATAGATATACACAGATATTTTCCCCTGGATCCCAAATCGAGACGACCAGCTTGATTTTTCATTATATTCCTTTTAGTGTTACAACACATATATATACATGCCGAAGCATACATAAACCCCAATCCATTAACCCTGGATTAGAACATAACCGTAGTTCCCTTGACCGGATCTACAAAATACCAGGGACCAAAAACCATCATGCCCCAAAACCATGTGCAAACCCATGCACAAAACCATGGGCAGGTCCGCCCACCAGAAAATAATGTCCAAAAAAAAATTCTCGGGGTGCTATCACCCCCCCTGTTGCGCCTGGCGCAACGTACAGGGGGAGTTATCACCCCCCCTGTGACCCCCCCGTGCGTGACTAGTCATGGAAAGAATATAACACATACCAAACATTTGTCGATTTGCTTTCCTAATAGCAAATCGATGGGATAGAGATACTTGTTTAAGTTTCTAAATTTTATAAGGATTCCAAAGAGACCTATAGGCATAGAGATCGTGTACTATTTAAACGCACTCTATAAAACCATTGAAACTCTGTGTATTTAGGGCGCGCCATTTTTTATATTTTCTGAATAATTTTCTTAGACTTTTCTCGTAATTCGAAGCTCCTTTTGCATGCATTGATGCGTTGTTAGTGTTAAAGAAACCTACTACATTTCTGAAGGCCCCTGCATGCAAATTAGGTCATTTGCTTTCAGTCTTTCAAATTATTTTCAATCGCTTGTCATTTCATAGTTAGAATTTGATCAACGTTTTGTTTCATATTTCATTTTCAAGATATTTTAATTATTTCAATGCTTTATCTTTACTTATTTTGCATAGTCACTCTTTTATTATTTGCATATTTCAGATAGCTCAATTTATTTCTTTTATTTCGTTTACATTCCAAGTTAAAATTGCAGTAGATAAAAGCTTTGTTTTTCATAGCATTTTGGTTTAAGTTTCAGTTAGTTTTCAATTCTCATGCTTTCATAAAACTAGGGCATGTACAATATTTCATGCTTTCATAATTAATTTAGATTTAGTTCTTTGTTTCGCTGCAGCATAAAATCTCAAAACAATTTGATAAAAAAAACAAAGTAGAAGTTAATCTAACGAATATTTTAAAGAGAGTTATCTCACAAACCATTTTTAACAACTCAATTCAATTGAAATTAACTATAGTAATGACATTTAACATAGATGATATATTTCTCTAACTTTAATTCAAAACTCACTGTTGTCCAGGTAAATCCCCTCTGCGGACAGAGGCGATCCCTCTATCCCTAGGGTGGGTCTAGCAACTATGGGAACATACTAACATCTACCTTCCTAGATTGTAAATGAAATTCAGAGAAAGGAAGATGACCTACCTCGTTCTGATGTTATGTTTTCGTCTTCTGTCGAAGCTTCTTGATCTGTCGCTCTTCTTAAGCTTGATACACGTTGCTGCCAATGTTCGATTACCTGTACAGATAGTTAAGACACCATGAAAACCGTAAAACCATGACAAACATAAAACAATTAAAACCTATCTAATTGATCAAGGAATGCTATAAATCTCATTATAAATGTAAAAAAGAGTGGAAGATAAACATCAGATGCATTTATTATGATAAATACAATGGGAGTTTACAACCAAGCCTTGATGTTGAGGCTCTCCTTTGGTAGGTCTGTATCCAAGAAAATTTGCAACACCCTCATGAACAAAGGTCCAAGATCTCACTACGTTCTCAACACACACAAACAATCACACTCTGCACTATTCTCCCGAAGCTATGATTGCTTCTCCTCTCTATGATTGCTAACTAAGGCTGTAGAGCTGAAGGAGGTCTCCTTATATAACAATGGAGGAGGAGGTTATGGCCCTCAAATGATGGGGAAAGAGCTTATCCTTTGGAGTAGTTCCTATTTAATGGCAACAAGAAGCCCAAAGGGGAGTTCCTTGGCCATATCCTTGAAACAAAATTCCAGCTCGCTGCCTCACGAAGCTTCTAATCGCGGAAGCTTCCTTTCTATTTTAAAAAACTTTCCAAAATAGGATTGGCGTGGGTCCAACATTAAGACAGAGCGCCGATCGGTGTGGGGCTCAGTGCAAATTTTGCTCTCGGTGCGGGGACCTTGAAAACCAGGTTTTTACAAGGATCTTTCAGAAAATTTGTAAAGGGAGATGATTTGAAAGATAAAATGTGCTTCAGGGGTATGTATTCCAT
Source organism: Pinus albicaulis (assembly GCA_034641835.2). NCBI lineage: Eukaryota > Viridiplantae > Streptophyta > Pinopsida > Pinales > Pinaceae > Pinus > Pinus albicaulis. Next base: position 1,354,320,619 of record CM076574.1, read on the forward strand.
GCTTTTAAAGTACATGAAGGTCACTGTATGGGTCATCCAGGATCAAGGAATAGGGAGTACAAGGACGGTGACAAATTATTATGTAACATATGCCCCCTAAAGTATGAAGTCCGAACATGAGTGAGGGGTGAAATGCTTTACAAGTATGTGCAAGGAACCAGACACTGTTGTCAGGAGACCTGCAAATCAAGCATAGATACATATTCATAACTGAAATCTCTGACGAAAATACATGAATCCATGGTATATGCGCAGCTATCCATTAAGAAGAGGATCGTGTGAATGGAACCTCTGCATGGATGTAGCCATCTGAATGAAGGGATCATATGAAATAGATCCAAGGGCATAGGCGCAAGCATCCATATAGAGAGGATCAAAACAAGAGGACCCGCGGTATGGTCGCAGCCATCTGTTTAAAGAATCATGTATATAATCATGAATGACTCATCACTCCTCGCAACCTAGACTTTTGTGATCGAAGCCCAGGGTCTTGCGCTCCAACACCACCCAATCAAAGTACAAATTCCAACATGTGAATAGACGTGTTGAAGTCAAACATGCTATAAAATCACTTAATTACCGATCAATGATGTGAACCGTCAACAAGTGCGAGAGAAAATACCCATAATGTCAATGGATCTCAAGGTACTACTAGTACAATCCACGGAATGTGAATAGTGAGCTGAAGTCGAACACCCATGAAATCACCCGATCAAAGGCCAATGATGTGAACCTGTCATCGAATGTGAAGAACTTGCCATTAGGGCATGCAAGCTCTAAGGTATGAGAAAGGAGTCTCTATATCAACTTCCCGGATAATGAGCTAAAGTCGACTGGAAGAGATCCGTCGAAGGAGGATCATAATTAATCCCACATCATCGACACGAAACAAAGAATTTAATATGAGTGTGATTCAAGACTGAAACAGAGGATCAAGGAATGTACAAATTGTAGAAGGATTTTCTCTTAAACATATTGGCGACACGACTCTATAATTTGGCAGTATTTGACTCAAATAGGATCAGAGGTCATGTTGAAAAGATTGATAATCGAACGAGAGGCAAACGGATTTCCCAAACCCATGGAGGCAAAGTGACAGAGTGAATATATCCCAACCCGACACGAACTACAAATAAGTTTCATGTTCAAGAGTGACATACTGCTGTCACAACTGATAAAAAAACTTCCATTTTCCCCCACCATTTCTAGCGAGTACCTCTTTATTTTTACACAAGCTTGAAGAGGATAGCATATGCTTGTCATATAAGTTTTTCCTTTGGAAAAATCCATCCTAGTACATTTTATGAGCCCTAGGAAGGAATAACTCGGTAACGTCATGATGAATGTATCTGATGTCATTTAGTTTTAATGAGTCTGACAAAGGAAGAACTCAAAAAAATTTCATGTTTAGAGAGTTTGAAAAGAAGTGGAAAAGAAAACTCCAACATTTCCCTTTTCGTAAATAGTCCCTCAGGTCTGAAAAGGTAGAAACAATATCTGAAAGAACCTCTTAGTCGTGATAGGCTAAGGTATTCATTTTTCATAAATAATCTTTCCCAGCCCGAAAAAGGGGTAAATGTATACTGGGTAGATATCGTTTCACATCCATTTAACGAGTTCAAAATGACAAGTTTCTCGGCAATCTTTTCAATTTTTAAGAGTCAGAAAAGAGCTAAAAGTTGACTCCTCCTAGAGGAACGAGTGGTGTAAAGGGTAGCAACTGGTTCTGGTGATGGTGGAACTTCTCTGAACAAATAAAGGTCAAGAGGTTGTGTTAGTATGAATATTTCATCGTAAAATATCACTTTGGCTATGCATAAAAAATAGCCCTAACATCGATTATGGCTGCAAAATATCTTTAAGTCTGCTGCACAAATTCGGATCTAAGCACAAAAGACATTAAGCAGATAAAATATAATATGGCTCCATGCATCCAATAGACAAGACAAGAACAAAGTGTTTAAAAGAATGATTTGTATTATATTAAAGAATGGGGCACCTAAGAGGAAAACAAGAAACGTGTTTTCCGGTTCTCCTCGGTGGGATGGGTTCTTGAAAGTCCTTAGTGTTTCAGATCTAACATTCCTCTCTCTTATTGGTGTAGAAAAACAAACATAGAACTCAATGGGAGTTCATAAAGCAAAATGGAAAATGGTGACCAAGAGTAGATCTAGAGTGATCTAATGCAATGAAGGTGACTAATGAATGGGGAAAACCCTCCTATTTATAACAAAATATTAGGGTTATCTAGAACTTTTTGCATGAATAAAATATTATTAATCAAATTCTAGAACCACCCTTTAGGAATATTTTATTATATTTGTTGGAGGGAAAAGGTCTTTTGACGTGGGTCAATTCCTTTATTTATAAACAATAAATAAATAAATGATTTATTTATTATTTTATAGAGATGATGGGAATATAATTAAATAAATAATGATTTATTTAACTAATTTCCTTGTTTTGGGTTAAATATGACCAGGAAATATGGACCAATGTTATTTGACATGGTGAAAGAAATTTTACTTAGGGTAAAATTGGTCTTACATGGTGTACTTGGGTTCATCTAATGATAATGAGTTAGATGACCAAAAAAATGGTGTAACAGATTTCCCCCCAACATACGAGTGTTAGGAGAAAATTGTATGACCGAAGTACGTTGTAAGAACTCAATCACTAGGTATCAAAAGGGAAGTGAGAGAGAGGAATGTAAGGGAGTCTAATGTGCTAGAGGACTAGACCCTGAGGAGACGAGACTTACAGGTGCAACAATTCTCTAGGTGATGAAGTGGTACCAGTGTTAAAGGCAGCGGAGGAGGCATACCTATGCCCGCTGAGACAATAGTACAAAGAATAAGGCGCCTAGAAAACCACGGAACGCAATAGTGAAGCATATGCTGGCCTAAACATGAGCCAGATAAACAAAATGATGAATCCCACATACATGTGATGCCTAGAATAATCTTCAGGACTTATACAAGGAGATTTTAGTACATGAGATACAAATACACCCAAATTCCCCCTACACATGGGGAAGGGCTCGCAACATCGGACTGGTACATGCAAATCGAAGAGGCGCTGCAAGTGGTTGTGGCCGATATCATCAAAATGAGAGGAGCTGCATCAAGGGCGGAAATGAAGAAGTCATCTGGGCATGTAGGGGGCTACCTGCAGGGCCACCCCCTCATGAGGGTTGAGACATCTCACACACACCCGGGAATCACCAATAGTTTCTGCTGCATCACTGGACCATCAAGTGTATAGATCATGATCAGGCTGAGAGGAGCTCGAACCAAAGTACACTGCCCCCTAGACCTGGCTTCTGGAGTAAATGAGCTGATGTCGACAGAAGTAGGTCTGCCATAGGTGAGGCAATAAGGAAACCCCAACTGAGGCACGAGGGAAAAGAGTAGAGCGACGAACAGAGAGAGACTAATGATGATGATGGAATGAGGGATGATCCAAAGGGGATCGTAAAGAACATGAGTAAAATATGGTATCTCATGATGGAAATTGACACAAACAGGAATGAGTGTGGAGGCAAGGTGGTGTCCCCAATGACATGTGTAGTAAGTGATAAAATATGATTTTGAGGGGAGGTGAAGTAATGCTTCGTGGACAATAGGTGTCCTGGTGAAGTAACAAAATGTAAAACAAATAGATGCGGGCTATCTAGAAGAGAAGAAAACCCGCATTTCGCAGGGGAAATGCTAGGAGTAATATCTCTTAAGATAGAGTGCATTACGAGGATAAGGAAGGATATGGCCTTAAAAGTCCTCTAAAAGATATGCCCCCTTACCAAGGTCTTTACTGATGATGTAAGCACCTAGCCATAATGAGTCGAACTTCCCATGACCAAGGGTATCATGGGCTTGGTCATATACTAGAACAAGGTCACCTTCGTGAAAGGTATGAGGGTGGACTTTTCGGTCATACTGAGCTTTGGTGTGCTTTTTGGTCGCTTCAAGAGTTTGCAATGCAACACGACGGTCTTCAGAGGCATGCTCGAGCATGATAAGTCGTTGTTCTAGAGGTTGGGTATCAGGGAGAAGTTCAACGGCCAAGTGAAGGGAAGGGATTTCACACTCGATTGGTAAGACTGCCTCCTCGCCAAAGACAAGGTGGAAAGGAGTGAAACCGGTGGCGATTTTAACAGAAGTATGATAAGCCCACAAAGCAGGGAAGAGCATGAGATGCCAATTGGTTTTGTGCTTATTCATCGTTCGTTGAAGCATGGTCTTAAAATTTTGTTGACCGCTTCAACTTGGCCATTACCTTGGGGGTAATAAGAAGATGAATATTGGTGCTCGAAACCCAATAGGGAGGATAGCTCCTGCCAAATCTGATCTTCGAAATGTTGGCCATGGTCTGAGACTAACTGTTTTGGAACTCCGAATCGAGCAATGACATGGTTAAAGAAAAAGAGGGCTGCAGTGGCTGCCGTATTGTTAAACGTTGGCATAGCTTCGGTCCATTTATTGAAATAGTCAACTGTCACGATGATATATTTGTGGTTACCAGTAGATGGAGGTCGACATTCCATAAAGTCGATGGCCCATTTACAAAAATGACAGGCGGTGACGACAGGATGGAGAGGAGCGGGAGGAGCTCGCGCCTTGGGGGTGAAATGTTAGCAATTGGAACGGTGTTTGACTGCTTCAATGCAATCACTGAAGAGAGAAGGCCAAAAATACCCAGCATGCATGATTTTTTTGGCAGTGACAAGGCCGGAGAGGTGACCACCACAAGCGCCGCTATGACAGGCATTGAGGACTTGCTCGGCTTCAACGTGTGTGAGGCAACGACGAAGGACAGTATCTACTCCGCGGCGATAAAGGTCGTCGCCGATTAGAAGGTAGCGAGAGGCTTGGTGTTAGATACATCGTCAAGCATCTCGATCGAGATGAAGGGCGAACTTTTGGGTTCGCAAGTAAGGATGTCATCGTACCAAGGATCGTCGGTGGTGATGGCAAATAAATGTTCATCGGGAAGAGCATCATTAATTGGAGTATCTTTCATTCTGGTAGGCAGATCATAAATGAGTTTAGCGAGGACTAAACCTTTCTTACTTTTTTGGGTGACAAATTCAAGGTCGAATTCTTGGAGGATAATGTCCCAACGGGCGTACTTCCCATTGAGGATGCGGCAACTCAATAGGAAATCCATGGGGTTGGAATCAGTCACAACCTTGGTGGAATGCATGAGGATATAATGACGCAGTTTTTGGACCGAGAACACGACAGCTAGTGCTCATTTTTCTTCATGCGAATAAGACACAGGTGGACCAGCAAGGTTCTTACTGACATAATAGATCACATGTTCGATACCGTTATCATCTTCCTATATAAGGACACCAACAACTGAATAGGTGGAATCAGAGATGTATAGGATGAAATCTCGATCAAAGTCAGGGGGATGGATCAAGGAAGCGGATGTGAGAGCATGCTTGAGGGCGTCAAAAGACTCTTGAGCGTACGTATCCCAGACAAAAGGGGTGTGAGATTGAAGAAGTCTAAGAAAACCATGTGCGGTAGTGGCATAGTCAGGAACGAATCGGCGAAGAAAATTGGCTTTGCCTTGGAGACTTTGTAGCTGGCGTAAGGTATGAGGCATAGGATGTTCAAGAATGGCTTTAACTTTCAAAGGGTTGAGAGTTATCCCATCTTTTGACACGATGAAGCCGAGGAGACAACCGGCGGGAACACAGAAGACACATTTCAATGGGTTAAGATGAATGTTATACTTGCGGCATTGGAGAAAAATGGTATGTAGGTCATGAAGGTGTTCTGCCCGATGTTTAGAACGAGCAGTAAGGTCATCTAAATAGGCAAGGATAATATGGGCAAAGTCATGGAAACAATAAGACATGGCTCGTTGAAAGGTAGCGCCGACGTTTTTAAGGCCAAATGGCATGACACGGTATGTGAAAGTGCCCCACGAACTAATGAACACGGTTTTAAGTTGATCAGCACGACGGATAACAATTTGGTTGTATCCAGAGAAGCCATCCATAAAGGAGAGAATCTCGTGCCCCGCACACTCATCTATGATTTGGTCAATAAATGGTGTGGGGAAGTTGTCTTTGGGACAAGCTTTGTTCAGATCGCAAAATTCGGTGCAAACACGAAGGGTGCCTTGTTTTTTGAGGATGGGAACTGGGTTAGACACCCAAGTGGTATATTTGATAGGGTAAATGAAACCAGCCTGCCGGAGCTTATCGATTTCAGCTTTGATGGCTTCGCGTCTAGAAGGATGAATGGGTCTCAACTTTTAACGGATCGGAATGGCATCAGGCCATGTGTCGATGTGATGTTCGACAATGGCAGGATCGACTTCGGGCATTTCTGAGTAGGACCAAGTGAAAATATCATGGAATTCTTAGAAGAGTTTGGTGTAGGATTCAATTTCTTCTGGAGTGCATTGGGCGCCCATGGTGATATGTTCTTCAATACCGGGTTTGACAGAAATGTCTATTTTAATGGTAGGAGAGATATTAGCCATATTTCCTTCTTCGAAAGCGTCAGGTGCAGGGATGGGGTTTTTGAACCAATCAACTTTATCGGGAATGAAGTCTTTAGATTCAAGGGCATATTGGTCATGGGATTGGTGTGGTAGGAAGTATGCACGATGGTGCATATCGTCCCATGGAAAATCAGGTGCGGTCATAGCTTCCATGATGTCTTCATCGGTCTGAAAGATGGGAAGGGTGGGAGGAAGAGGAGTATCGTAAGAGGAGGTAGAGATATGAGACACCTAATTTGGAGGGGGGAGGCTCACATGTGTGTCGGCATGAGGGGTGACAGCGGAGTGAACAGATGAGTGATTGAGTGAACCGGCGGCGGAAGGCATTAAGGGGTCGGGTGTCGGGAGACGCGGGGATGAGGAAAGGTAGAGAATAGTGGCTGAAGTTTCGGTCATTTCAGTATCAGGAGGAGGAATGGTAATCGGGGGAGACATGGGGTCTGGTGGTAGGGAAGAAGGATGGCAAGCAAGTGCGGCTTCGAATTTGCGGTATGCGGCTAAAGAAGTGCGATACTCGTCAAGGCGGGGGCAAAGATGGGTGTAATTTCTATGGAAATCGCACAAAGAACAAGGGTGATTGGTGCGCAAGTGTTTAAGTTTAGGAAGAGAATCAGGTATGGTGACAGAGACTTCAGGGAGAGCAGATTCGAGAAAAGTCTCATTGACCATGGTTTTGAGATGTGGTAATTCAGGACAAGTATGGGTAGCATGTCCAACAATATCACACAAAGCACACTAGATGGGATGCTTTGGGGGTCCAGGATGGGCAGAAGTTGTCAGGGTGGCTTTGTCCTTGGATGCCCCCTTGCGAGCTTGGCTAGTGGCACCTGGCATGGTTGTCATAGGGAGTGGTTCCTTATGAGGGGACTGAGGTACAAGTGCAGCGGGAGAAGCCATGGGTATCGGTTGAACCAGGGTCAAAGAAAGATAAGGTTTGGGTTGGCCAGGCAGAGTAGGGGTTGGGGGGTCTAGGTATCAGATGGGTATGCCCAAGGTCAAGTTGGGGAGGGATAGGGTAGCTAAGATAGGGACGGAATGAGCACCAGGAGGGGGAGCAAGGAAAGGAATCTGACCCATAGGGAAATGGTCAGGAGGAGTGTTTGGGGAAGGAGATTCTGAAGGAAGAAGGTGGGCTAGCAGGGGTGAAGGGCTAGGATCTGGTGGAGTTGGGTGAGGGTGTGTTGGCTTACTAGTCAAGATGGGTTGTGCAAGATCATCCCATGAAGATTTCATCATGCAAACATTCGCCATGCTAGGATTGGGTACAGGAGGAAGGTCTAAAAAGGTTCCAAGCAAGGAGGAGTCTTTATAGACGCCAGGGAAAACACTGGTCAAAGAATCAACAGTTGGTTTATTGGTGACAGTAGAGATGGTGGACTCAGGGGAGGTCTGAGATTTTGGTTCATGGTATGTCAACTAGTCAATGGTGACAATCTTGCCATTATGAGGGAAGAACATTTTGCGGTAGACTCCGGATGGGACGGCAGACATGGCATAGGTGTAACTACGCCCCAAAAGAATGTTGTAGTCAAGAGGGGCGTCGATAACTTCAACGTCGACACAAATAGTTTTGCCGGCAAGGGTGATAGGACAGTTACGGAAAAGGCCAATGGGCTAGGAGGCATGGCCATCCCATGCGCAAAGGGTGATGGTGGAAGGGGCCAGCTCAGTGGATCCGAGTTGTTTCCAAACCGAAGCGGACATTACGCAAGTAGATGCCCCCTCATCAATAATACACCGAGCAACATTGGCATTTCGGATTTTGACTGGGATTTGGAAAGCAACTGAAGGAGGAAGAGGGGGATGGTCTGACTGACGGGTGTCAAAAAAAATCAATTGGTCATTAGTAGGATCTACAACGCCCACGACAAATAGTAGAGCCCTCTTTTGAGAAGGACACGACTGGAAGAGTTCCAGTGTTGAAATGGCAGCAGGAGAGTGGGCTAGATCATCTACTATGCTATATGAATGGACAGCCTGACCAGAGGCAGCATTTCGGCGTAATGGTCCCTTAGGAGGCTTGGGATGAACCTCGGCTTTGGGCGGAGGGAGTTGAAAGGGACCATTGGGTGTCGATAGAGGCTCTGTAGGACCTGACGATGGAGACTCAGAGATAGATGGAACGGGAGGTGTGGAATACTGATGGGACCGAGTTTGAAGGTTGAGGTCGACGGTGAGAGGGGGGTCAGAGGTCATCATGAGAATCTGGTAATCAGAGGAACCAGAATGGGAAGGTTGAGTGGTTACCAGGGCATGAGGGGGTTGAGTGGCCACAAATCCTTGTTGAGGGAAAGGATCGGTAAACACAGTGGGTTGAGAAGTAGCTGGGGTGGGAGGGACAGTAGGGGAGGATTTTTTTCCCCACACGATGGCCTGAGAATCCCACATCTACCGCATTTGTGGTAATAAGGGACAATTGTGAGTGTAATGACCATAAACACCACAACACAAACAGGGCTTATTGGTGTGAAGGGGCCTATTCCTGCTTGGGCTGAGAACCTTGTGGCTGGTTAGCAGTGTGAGGATCAATACTCGAAGGATTGGGTCCACGATTACCAGGGGCATATTGATTTCCTTTCCTCTTTCTTTTAGAAGGAAGAGAATTGGTCGCATCCTGCTGCGCAAATACGTGCCCTGGAGGGGGTAGTAAGTGCTGCGGCGGGGGTGGAGAAGGCAAGGGGGTGAGAGGTCCAAATGCTGGAGGAGCTGGGACACCAGGCTGTGGGTAAGGATAAGGGTTAGGATGGGAAACATTGAGGTAAGCAGGAGTGTGGGAAAAAGGAGGAGGCATGCCGTATCCTGGGTACATGCTACCTGGAGGGGGGAATGTGCCGGAGGGGCTGGCCCCTCCTGGAGGGAAACCGTAGCCCACAGGATGTTGAGTAGAGATATGTGAGAGGGCTCCAACGATACCGTCGACAGAGTGAGATGCCCCTAAGGCATTAGAGCCACCGGGCTTGGGGAGGTCAAGAAGGACGATATAAACATAACCGGATTGGGTGTAGATGAGGTCATATTTCAAGGCTATTTGGAGGGCGGCTTCTTCGGTTTGGGGAAAATGGGATGCGACATATTTTCCAATGGGAGGTAAGAGAGAGCGAAGGAACCAGTCCATGTAAACCCGATCTTCAAAGGGGGGGGCGCGACACAAGCTTCGTCTTCGCCGCCACTCCTGGACATGAGCAGAAAGGCGGGTTGAAGAGGATTGATGGAAAGAAGTTAAGAGTTCAGTACCAGTGTCGTATCGGAGGGGGAGCTGGAAATAAGATAGAAAGGCTTGGGCAATGGTCGCAAAGGTGGTATGGGAAGAGGTGGCTTGGTCAACATACCATTTAGAAGCTTCGCCGGTAAGGGTGCGTTGGAACAATCGAAGACGGATGGAGTCATCGGTGATGGAATTGGAGGAACACCACATGTGGAAAGATCGGATATGGTTGGAAGGATCTTCACTAGCCAGGCCTTCGAACTTTGAAATGTCGGAGGGGAGCTTGGTTGGCATAGTAGGCCAACTGACATCGTGGTGAATAGGGTCATTAATGAGCTGATTTAAATCGGGGAGACTTAGGCCAGCCATATAAGGGAGTAATGGGGCAGTCGAGGTAGGTCCTATAGGGGTTCCACTGGACACGGACCTAGAAGTAGAACTGGGGTTAGGGCTAGGTCCGGAACTAGACATGGTGAAGGTAACAGGGGGGGAACCAAGAGGAGGGGGAGAACCCAAAAAATCAGAGGAAGAGTCGGAGTGCGGACTCAGGGGAGGACTTATTCGATGAACATGGGAAGGAGGAAGTCGACTGATCAGAAACTGAGGGTGAAGGCCAAGAAGTCTCCGGGAGAAGCACCTTGGGGGCGCAATGATGATGGGAAGAAGAAAAAACGACAAGGGTAGGGAGGGACAAAATCAAGTGAGGTCAAGGGCGGAGAGGTGCAGTGACAATTGATTTTAAATTCTTTGCCAGGTGGTGTTAACCAAGCTCTTCTTCACTTAGGGTCAGTGTGTGGCGTGCATTAATTTTAATTGTTTAAACCCAAACGATTTAAGAGTAAAAGAAAAAGTGTGTTGTGTAACTGAAAATAAATATGCAGTAAATAAAATGAAAAGAATAGAAAATTAACAGCTACGAATGAATCAATTTAACCCAAGAAGGCGGGTCTCTCAAAACTAGTCTATAAGAGGGAAAAAACTAAGCCAAGCATGCAAAAAGGAGGCCAATAGATATAATGTCAGGAGGGACTGGGATCTAAAGGAAAAATATGCTGAAAAGTGGTGCAAAGAACAGTAAATAGGCAGAGGCAAGGTTGCTGCTAAAAAGGAGGAGATCAGCTAAAAATAGACAAGGTGGTGGACGTGGAAAGGAGCCCAAACAAAACGATATGAGGTGATTTGAGAGGGAGAAGAGCTGATCTAAAGGGATCTGAAAAGGAGGTATCAGATCTGAGAAAAATAAGGCTGAAACTCTGAAAATTTAGACTTCTGAAACAGCAAATACTCTCCCACAAAAAGTGGAGGGTACTAGAGCCCTAAAGGGAAATATTCCCTCTTAGTTGAGTAAAGAGAATCAGAAACAGGTCTAAACGGGTAGAGACGGAGGCTGGAAAACCCTGACAGAAGCTTCATACAAACCCAGAAAAAGTGTTGAAAAATTTGCAGAAAAAGTGCAGGTCGCAGGTTCTGACCTGTTTTCAGTCCAGGTCGCAGGATTGGGGCAGAAAAGTGCGTCCTCAAGCTCAGGTCGCACTTTTTGGGCCGATAAGTGCGACCTGAAGATCTGGCTCTTTCGGCGGCATATTTCAGAAAAATTTGTCGTCTCAGCTGCGGCTGATGTTTGTCACCTGCACAATAAGGCTAGAAACACACGGAAGTTAAAAATTTGACTGTTTGATGGTTTTAGAGGTGGAAAGCACCATAAAAATAGGAAAAACAGGAAATGGAAGAGAAACCCTAGGGTCTGAAACAGCTGGATATGCAGGAATAGATAAAACGACAGCAGTCGTAAAATAAAACCCGTGTGGAGTCGCCAATTGTTAGTATGAATCTTTTGTCGTAAAAGATCACTTTAGCTACGCATAACAAATAGCCCTAACATCGACTATGGCTGCAAAATATCTTTAAGTCTACTGCACAAATTCAGATCTAAGCACAAAAGACATTAAGCAGATAAAATATAATATGGCTCCATGCATCCAATAGATAAGACAAGAACAAAGTGTTTAAAAGAATGATTTGTATTGTATTAAAGAATGGGGCACCTGAGAGGAAAACAAGAAACGTGTTTTCCGGTTCTCCTCGGTGGGATGGGTTCTTGAAAGTCCTTAGTGTTTCAGATCTAACATTCCTCTCTCTTATTGGTGTAGAAAAACAAACATAGAACTCAATGGGAGTTCATAAAGAAAAATGGAAAATGGTGACCAAGAGTAGATCTAGAGTGATCTAATGCAATGAAGGTGACTAATGAATGGGGAAAACCCTCCTATTTATAACAAAATATTAGGGTTATCTAGAACTTGTTGCATGAATAAAATATTATTAATCAAATTCTAGAACCACCCTTTAGGAATATTTTATTATATTTGTTGGAGGGAAAAGGTCTTTTGACGTGGGTCAATTCCTTTATTTATAAACAATAAATAAATAAATGATTTATTTATTGTTTTAGGGAGATGATGGGGATATAATTAAATAAATAATGATTTATTTAATTGTTTAAAAATGATTTAGTCAAATTTAACTAGGAATGTTATTAAATGATGATTTAAATAACTTGTTCCTAGGAAATAATTAAATAAATAATGATTTATTTAATTAATTTACTTGTTTTGGGTTAAATATAACCAGGAAATATGGACCAATGTTATTTGACATGGTGAAAGCAATTTTACATAGGGTAAAATTGGTCTTACATGGTGTACTTGAGTTCATCTAATGATAATGAGTTAGATGACCAAAAAAATGGTGTAACAGGCTGGCTAACAAGACCACTCATTGCAGCGGTTCCTCAGGAATGGGTGAAAAAACCAAGTGAAGGTGTATGATCGGCCAAGCAGATGGGGACGATGGAATGAAAAAGCCAAGGTTCATATGGAAAAACAGGCTAATAAAATGGCAATCACGAGAGGGAAAATAAGAATGGTTTCATTTTTACACAAGCTTGAAATCAGGAAAACTCTGCTTGACGTTGGTTTCATTTTTACACAAGCTTGAAACTTTGTAGAAAACTATGCTTGAAATCAGTTTCATTTTTACACAAGCTTGAAAGGAAAACAAACTATGCTTGAAATTGGTTTCATTTTTACACAAGCATGAAACAATGATAAAATATGCTTGAAAAATATTTTCATTCCCCCAGCATGGTGACTCAATTCGAGGTACATGCCCCCCAAGCTTCAGTCCATATGAAAGGTAGATGGAGTGAAGGTTCAAATTACAAGATCAAGAGAAAGACTCGACTGGGATTTTACGAGATCTTATCAAAGACTTGAATTGAACGGGAACGTGTTTCATTGTTTTAACGAGGTTGACACACTAAAAGAACTATCCTCGTGAGCTAAATTCATTTTTTAACGAGGTTGACATAGTAAAAGAACTATCCTCATAAGAGCTTGTTTCATTTTTTAAGGAGCTTGACACAAGAAAACGAACTATGCTCCAACGAGCTTGTTTCATTTTTTAAGGAGCTTGACACAAGAAAATGAACACTGCTTCGACAAACTTGTTTCATTTTTTAAGGAGCTTTACACAAGAAAATTAACTATGCTCCGATGACCTTTTACCATGACGAATAAGAGGTCATGGATTCCAAGAGTTTCTCATCTGATGGGAGGGAAACATCTCGGAAGTCAGAACCCAATGCCCCCAGCACACGATGCACAACGACACTATCACTGAATGTGGGCATGGGACAGGTAGCCACATAATTAACCTACGGTGGGGAAGATAAAACCAGAGTACAAAGACCCGAAAGGGACGATGGTGGACTAGATGTCACGTCAGGACCAAAGAATGAAAGTTGATCAATGGTCACGATCCGACCTTCATGTGGAAAATAAATCACATGAAAGAGGGAAGAGACAAACGCTCCCATGACATAATTATAGTCATGTCCCAGGAGTAAATTAAAATCCAAGGGGCCTGGAACAACTATCACATCTAGATAGATGGTTTTCCCTACCAAAGTAACAGGCAACTTCGGAAGGATCTCTAATGGTTGAATGGTTCTTCTGTTAAATGCCAATAGATTCTACGTAACCGGCATAAGTGGTGGAGAACCAAAATCTTGCCAAGTAGTTGAATACAAAACACTAACAGATGCGCCTTCATCTATAATGATTTTGGGTATGACCACATGGGAGGCCTGTACCATGATCTCAAAAGGCACATAAGAGGGAAGGCGATATCCTGAAAATTGACTCCAATCGAAGGAAGCGACCAAACTACTTGGAGGGGGTACCATAGAAATGAGATGGTCATCCCCTGGTGTTATTGGAGCAAGAGGAGTATCCTCCTGGACCTCCATCATGGGAGTAGGAGGAGCATCTTTTTGAGTCACAGGGACAGGAGAATCTGTCTCCAAGTCCAAGGAATCTGAAGAAACAATAAGAATGTGAGGGGGATGGGATCCACTCTCAATGGAAAAGACCTGATGAACCACAGGTAGGGTCATATCGACTGATTCCCCGACTAATGGTTGGTCGGGAACGGATTCATGAATTTGAATTTCTAAGGGAACGGGATTGACCAAAGATGACTCTTGACCGATCATTGAATCAACTAGCAGAGGACTCGAAGAAAGCTTATGGTAACCAAACGAAAGGAAGGGTACAGAAATAGTAGAGTTGTCCAGCACTCTCATGGCTTCATCCATGTATGGACAAAGGTGAATGGGATGATGCCCTTCACACAACTTACAGGGATTCGTGATCTTATCTTGTTTCTTACTAGTCTTATCAGTACTAGTCGAAGATGTGTTACCAATATGAATTCTAGAAGCCAAATGCAACGGTGGACAGCCATCGGACCATACTTCAAGCATCTTGGAAATGCCAGCACAATCTCAAAGAAAATGGTCACCTTTGCACAACATGCAAGGGAATTTGAATTTTCGTGGAAGGTTGGATGGTTTATCAATGGAAGGTGTCTTAGGAGCAATAGCTGCAGCATTAGCCTCGTGCTTATCTGACTTCTTCTTCTTTTTCTTCCTCTTCTTTTTCTTCCTCTTCTTCTTCTTAGCCACCTGGGTACTGGAATCCAGACTTTCACCAAGCGAAGTAGAAGAGAAGGACGAAGAAATAGGTGAAGAAGGGGAGAGGTCCACCTTAGAAGCAACATGATGTTGTTCTGGTGGAGGAGATGGTTGTACAGAGGACGGAATACTCGAGACCACCGAGGTCAAAAATAACCACACAGGAAAACCAATAGTTAACCCAGGAAGGGACAATGTTGCCATATAAGGAGCACCAACATTCCCAAAAGCAGGAAAAGGACCAAGATTCCCTTTGGAGAGGATTCCTTGGTTTGTAAAATCTGGAAATTTTTCCATTGGAAACAACCGTAAAACAAAACACTAAGAAAGATAACTTTAACAAGGAATATTTTGTGGGTAGTTAATATTTTAAGGCATTGAAACAAAACTCCGCCATTTCAAATTTTAAGAGTCAAGAAATAGGCAAAAGGCGACTCTATCACTTTCAGGTTTAAACGAGCACGAAAGGACGAGAGCTCAATGATCTTTGTACTTTTTAAAGAGTCACGAAAATATCAAAATGACTACTTGGGTAATCTAAGCAAGAGGGTGTACCAAGTTTCCGTGAACTGCCATATACACCTTGGTGATCCAATGAAAGAGAAATGACCAAGGACTTTCCATACGTGCAGGTAGTCTCCCCGAATGTTGTGTTCGGTATTTCACGGTTACAGAGCGGCAGACTCGGCTTCCTATGGATAAAGGATTGCAACCTATAGGGGTCTCCCTTTATATACTTAATAGTACGGGGAGCACAAGTCCATACTAGCACTGTCTAAAGCCAAATTGTGAACGACAACTACTAGATTTAAGACGCTGGAACACGTCTCTAGCCTAGACCACTAAAATTTTTCGTTAGGTTTCAATGCTTCCTTAGGTTAATTAAATTAATTTTAAAGTTGATCTTCAATTATGTCTCATTTTCAAGGCCCTACAGCATGTCATCTGACAATATCCTATATGCAGCTATATGAGAAAATAAATATTTCAATTCGATGAATGTTATCTAGTTAAGGGAAGAGTCACAAACAATGATGCAACAAAAAATAATACTGCAAATGAATTCCGGATGCGGATGCTTGAGGTTTGTGATGGGACTTGGGCCCCTGCGCAGCTCCCAAAGGATCCCGCATGGGAGACCCATATGGCTCTTGGTACCAGCATTCATAACAGCATTAACTCGCCAGCTCGAGTAGCAGTTAATACTCTTGATCGGCTCACCACTCTTTTTCATATGGGGGTTCTCTTGGTCATGGCACACATTCTAGATAGCTCGACTGGTTGCGCATGCAGTGGTGAACCTTCGTCTCCACTCCGAGGGGTTTTCCCTCCTAGCTTTGCAGACCTCAGTAAGCGCACGCATACTGGACGTCGCTGCACTTTACTTGCTTGTTTTGAGACTCTTCCCGGATTTCACTTCTCTCACAGTCGCCTTTGTAGTTTTAATTCTCCTCACAGTGTTCGGGCAGAGCATATAGGCGGTCTTGACCCCTCGCACTGTACTCAGACGGAGATTTTTAGCAATATCAATTACCCGCTCAGGGCTTCTGATTTCTCTGTCTGTTCTTCTGGCTCTAGGATCCTTAGACCTGCCCCTGTAGCCATGCCTCGACTTCCCCAGCGAATGCAATGCCGGCAAGGAATCAGTCGGGGCCAAGCTTCTTCTCACCGCCCTTCTCTCAGCTCCGCCTCCAGTTCCTCCTCTGCAGACGAGGGGCAGGCTCAGCCTCAAGCCACGCGTAGCAGTTCTGGAAGAGGTCGTGGTCGCCTCCAGGAAAACGTTCGGGCAGCTCCATCTTCCCTTCCTTTTGCTTCTCCACCTCCCAACAGTGCCCTCCCTTCTGTTGATATTGAGTTTGCTTGTCCCACCATTCAGCAATCCTCCCAGCATACCGAATTGCGCTTCGAGTGCTCCTCGAACAGACCCATCATTACTGCTTTTATTACTTTCACTATCCGTGAAGAAATCCCCAACCTCGCTCCGACCCGTTCTGTTTCCCCCCTGCCTGCTTCAACCTTCCCCGGTGGTGTGGATGTTCCTGCAGCTTACAATTTACCATCCCAAAACGAAATGAGCAAGGAGATTGATCTCACCAACATGGAAGATGCTCTCAAAGCAGGGATGGACGACAGCAGCAACGATTATGCCTACAGGATTGTTGAAGAACCGCAGTCTCTAGCTCATGACCAGTGATACTCTCAGCTCTCAAGCTCTCCAGGTTTTCTTTGTCAAGTACTGTTGGAATTTTTTGCTTCCTAGCCTCAGTACTCAGCCAGATAGGCTGCTGGTTAATTTCAGTACATGTTTCTATGTTTTCTTGTTATGTATGGACTTAAAGTCGGTTTCCCTTTCCAGGGCGGCTAAGACTTTTTTGTTAAAAGGACTGGTTTCCAATCTAGGGAAGTCCAGACTTTCTTTGACTAGTTTTTTCATCAAACCCAGTGGTCAAGCTCTCACAGTTGACACTACAGTAGTTTTGTACCAGTATCTTTATACATAATAGAATTAGTTTTACTTAGAAAAAAAAAAAAAAAAATACTGCAAACGAAACTTTTTCCTAACTAGATGACTTTCAATATCCAAAAGTAATCTAAAACATTCAACGATGCGAATTATGCAATGTAATCTATGCAAAATCCTCTTTTTTGAAAACTATACAATTGTAATCTATGCACAATTTCCTTTTTCATTTGAAAGAATAAGAATGCACTCAATGCATTTTTTGATGAAATGAGAATATAATTAATGCATGCTTTTAATGAAAGAGAATGCACTCAATGCGATTTTTAGCTTTCAATCATTAAGCAATGTAATCTAAGTTCAATGATAAATCTCAAAAAATACTTTTCAATGCAATGTGATCTAACGAATTTTAACGAAAAGAAAACTTTGAGACGAAAACTAAATGAACGCAAATTTCCTTAATGGAAGGATGAATGCAAAAGGGATGCAAAAAAACACTAAGAATGCAATCGTTGTTTCGAACACTTTATAACAAAATTCCTCAGAAGGCTACAAGACATATGAGTTCAAGAAAAAGAGGACTTCCAAAGCATGGGCTCAAAACAAGGCATTCATTCCCTTTTACATCAAGAAATCACAGAAAGAAGACTTTTCAGTTGAACAATGAGCAATGTAATCTATGCTCACAAGTGAAAAAGTAAAGGAGAGAACGTGTAAATCATACAAAGAAAAGGACCGGAAGGGAAAGACACACTAGTGGAGGAATTAGGGAAAAACCTCAATTTTTCACACACCCTGAAATTGGCACGACTTTTGTGGGTGAAATTAGCGCCAACTGGCACGACTTGCTCACTGACAACTAGCGCCAACGGCCAATTGGTGCAGGTTGCTAACTAACAACTAGCGCCAATCGGTGCGACTGTCAGAAAAATAAAAGCACCAATGCTTGAACAGGAAAAAAAAAAAAATTTCTCCCAACCAAGACCAGACTCACCACTTCAAGCAAAAACTAAAAGATCGTAATTGATGAAAAACATAGAAAAAAATAGGGAAATGGTCGTTCGAGTAAATCCGTCCAATGACTAGGACCTCAAAGAGTGACAAACTCAAAGGAAACTCCCCAGTGGAGTTGCCAATTTGTTGTCTAGGTAAATCCCCTTTGCAGACAGAGGCAATCCCTCTAGCCCTAGGGTGGGTCTAGTAGCTATGGGAACATACTAACATCTACCTTCCTAGATTGTAAATGAAATTCAGAGCAAGTAAGATGACCTACCTTGTTCTGATGCTATGTTTTCGTCTTCCGTCGAAGCTTCTTGATTTGTCGCTCTTCTCAAGCTCGATACACGTTACTTCCAATGTTTGATTACCTGTACAGATAGTCAAGACACCACGAAAGGCATAAAACCATGACAAACATAAAACAATTACAACCTATCTAATTGATCAAGGAATGCTAGAAATATCATTATAAATGTAAACAAGAGTGGAAGATAAACATCAGATGCATTTTATTATGATAAAGACAAGGGGAGTTTACAACCAAGCCTTGATGTTGAGGCTCTCCTTCGGCAGGTCTATATCCAAGCACGTTTGCAACACCCTCATGAACAAAGGTCCAAGATCTCACTATGTTCTCAACACACACAAACAATCACACTCTGCACTATTCTTCCGAAGCTATGATTGCTTCTCCTCTCTATGATTCCTAACTAAGGCTGTAGAGCTGAAGGAGGTCTCTTTATATAACAATGGAGGAGGAGATTATGGGCCCTCAAATGATGGGGAAAGATCTTATCCTTTGGATTAGTTTCTATTTAATGGAAAAAAGAAGCCCAAAGGGGAGTTCCTTGGCCATATCCTCGAAAAAAACTTCCAATTCACCGCCTCACGAAGCTTCTAGTTGCGGATGCTTCCTTTCTATTTTAAAAAAAAATCCAAAACAGGATCGGCGTGGGTCCAACATTAAGACAGAGCGTCGATTGACGCGGGCCTCAGTGCAAATTTTTCTGTCAGCGCGGGTTAGACACTGAGAGAAAGCGCCGACCTTGAAAACCAGTTTTTACAAGGATATTTCATAAAATTTGTAAAGGGAGAAGATTTGAAAGACAAAATGTGCTTTAGGGGTATCTATTCCATGCTTTGAAATTAAATGAAGGTCACTATACGGGTCCTCCAAGATCAAGGAACAGGGAGTACAAGGACGGTGGCAAATTACTGTGTAACACTCACTGATCCATAGGAATTTAACACTAGTCCAAAAATTCAAAAAATTAACAAAAATCAAAATTTAATCATCACCCTAATGACAAAGACTTCTAGTGCAATATTCCCAAATGGGGAAGCAACAATACATGAACACAATATTGGAAAGAACAGTGAATAAATGAACACACCATGATATGAGACAAATGTACAACCATATTATCAAACATATCAGCAAATAATAGGCAGAAGATCTTGAGGATCAAGTCACTCAAGCAATACAAAACAAGCCTCTACAAGAAAAATATGCCATCACATGAGAAATAGTTGCCATACAAATTCCCTGAGCTAAGACATCGCAGTTTTAGGGCATAAACTGCTGCATAAATATAGATATGTTGTTATATAGCTCAAATAATACTAGGAGTGAATATCTAGCCTCCTAGACACCATTTCAAGAGAACCCGGGAAGGGTTTCTGGAAATACACCCAAATACAAATGGTGATCTACAGTTCTAGGACTGAAGAGTCACTGCCACTGAATCTCATGAAATAGAAGGCTGAAATAATATGGATCTGATTTAGACCTCCTCAAGGCTCTCCTCCAATGAAAGGTTGAACCCTTCACCTACAGGAAAACACTCTAAAAGAGCCAATAGATCCTCCTCTAAAACTGCCCTCCAAAATAACACAATTCCCAGCTGAAACTACACTGTTAATGATGGGGATAGATTGGCCTGGTGCCAAAGATCTAAAATGTGCTCAAGAACCTTCCTTGCTGATCTCCCAAGAGAAGGAATCCTTCCTCCTATGGAAAACTAGCTCAGAAAGTGGGTTTCTCAACCCTCCACTGCAACACCTTGCAACACAACACAAATCTAAACAGAAACTGCATTGTAACTAAAGACTGAAGCTTGGCTAGAATGTCGAATATGTGGAAATGATATATCAATGCTCTCCCAAGAGGCCTCTCAAGGAAAGAGGTGGGATTCCCGACCGGGAACACCCTATGCTAAACAACACCAGCAATCTTAGCTAAACATCTGAAGAGAGCAAAGTCTAAACAAACATTTCAAAATAATAATCATAACATAACTCCATATGGCTGCCATCCTCTTCCTTATAAACAATGTGAGCCTTCTCACCTTGGGTCCCACTCATTAGGGTTTTCATCATCATGCAATCAATCTCCCTCAAAAACTGCGTTGTCCCATCATTAATGCCACTCCTCCATAACAACACTGTTTGATTCGGTCAAAGTTGACCAAGTATTCATGATCCAGTCCCTTTTCAAACCTAAGGTTCTTCAATCCAGCTTTTAGATGACTTCCATTCACACTTGGAGTGTCTTTTATTCCTACTAAGGAGATTTATGGGTCTCCATACCCTCTTATTCTTCTAACTAAGAGAAAAATCATAATTTAATATTCCAATTAGTTGTGTGCCTCAAAAGATAGATCTATATCAGATCTGAGAACTATACAAGCTCCTCTAAAGAACCCTTCAAGGGTTTTCGGCAAAACAAGAAGTAAAAGTTGTAGATCTGAGATCTAAGACTGCAGATCTATAGAAAAATACAGATCTAGAAAGTGTGGCTGATATGATTTGATCAATACATAAGCATCCTCCAATAGATCCTCAAAGTGAAAGGCAGATCCCCTTCACTTGAAAATCAACTCTCCAAATGGTGTGTTAAACCACCCTGCAACTCCTCCTACAGAAATAACACAGATCTGGAAATAAACTATGCTGTAGGGATGAATAACCAGTTGGCCTGATGCCAAGATCTGAAAATAAGCTCAATGGCCTTCAATATTGTCCTCTCAATGGAAAGGAATCCTCCTCCACTGAAAATAATCAATGAGATGGCCTAGATCCAGAGATCTAATCACCACTTGTTGCAACCTGCAAAAACAACCAAACCCTCAATAGGATCTGCATTGTAGTTGAAATAAGAAGCTTGGCCTTAAGCCTGATAGTGGAAAATGTAGTACAATCTCTTCCAAGAGGCCTCTCAAGGAAAGAGGTGGGATTCCCGATCAGGAACACCCTATGCTAAACAACACTCTATCTCAGCTAAATAACAAGAGAAAGTTATATGACTAAACAGACCATATATTCAGAAATATAATATACATCAACATAATGAATATGGATGCCATCCTCTTCCTTAAATAGAATATGAGCTTGCAAACCCTAAACCTCATCCAAAAATATCATTACATTCACACAAAGCATCTCCATCTAAAGTTGTGTTGTCCCTCATTGATGACCACTCCTCCATGACAACGTTGTTGATTTGGTCAAGGTTGACCCAGTCAAAGTGATCTAACCCCTTTCACACCAAGGGTGCTTTAATTAAGCTGCCAAGATTTGTCGCTTTCACATTTGGCATTGATTTATTCATTATTAAAGAGAATTATGGACTCTCTTTGTCCTCTTATTATTTAAACAAAGCAATAAAACAAAATTGAATATTCCAACTAGCTTGTGGCTAATTGGGAATTTTACAGTCCTCCCTTCCCAAATTTGCTTGTTCTCAAGCAACTGACAAGGTGAGTGCTACAAACCTCCATAATTGGTGATACCAACATGTGATAAGCTTCCCTCATAAGCTAAGTATTCACCAATCCATCCCTCCATGAATTTCTCCTCCAAAGTTCTCATGAGATGCAAATAATCCATCCCATAAGGAGACAATAGTTCAAGTGAAACAAACATGGTTTGCCCAATGTTCTCCCTAAAACATGTAGCATAGGGGACATGTATAATATCCATCCCATAGGACACATACATACCTCCCATCCTCCCTCCAAACATTCCCATAAAAATTATAATTACATCATCAATGTATGGTATCAAAATTAAGTACATACAAACAGAAATTTACATAAATGGAGGTGGTTCATAGTCCCACATATGGAACCAGCATAGTAAATCTCCTGACTGCATCAGATCATGATGTGGTAAGTGGTTTCTGCACCACTTAATTGCTGCCCAAATCATCTCACCATGGTTGAAAGTGTGAGATATGGTGCTTTTGGAATACACCCACAATGTGATGCAGGAGCATCAAGGGCATTTTTTTATTTGTAAATATGTTAGAAAAGGGGGTGTGACAATTTTTAATATTTTATTAATTAATTTGTTATTTTAAATAAAATAGGAGGAAGTGAGGATTTTGTAAATATCCTTTTATTAATTAAAAGGATATGAGAGAATTTGGTTAGTTAAGGATATAAAGGGATAAGATTCTAGATAATAGGATTTGTTGAGATATTTAGTGATATTGAGATATTAAGGGGATTGAGCATTAAATTAGATCATTTTTAAAATTGTATAAATTCATCAAGCCTCAAAGGCATGAAGAGGAGATTGTGAGTGAGTGTGAGTAGAGAGTGAGAGGTTTTCTGCTTGGATGCCTTCGAGCAGTTTGTAAAGGGCCAATAATTGGGGAAATCAGGCCATAAAAGAGGACTTCCATGTCAGGTTTGCATGATTAATGAAGAATCTGGTTTTTTTGGTTGATTTTCATTGTATGGTTATGAGACTGTTGCAATTGAATGAATCGAATTTTGTAAGGTATTGTGAGATCGATCTGAAATAATGGATGACTGACATGGTTAAAATTATAACATAAACTTGTGGAAAGTTGAACGCATTGAATTGGGTGACAATTTTGTGGGATTGATTGTAATCCAAAGCACTGAGTCTGCGGGTTTGTAGGGCTCGGTTCTTTTGAAATTAATTGCTGTTAATACAAATCTATATGGAGAATTATTGTTAAGAAAACTCGATTTTATAAACAAATGTCAGATCGGTTGGTTGATGAAGAAACATGTTCAGTTAACATTAATGGTTGAATATCCATCGATCTATTGAATCGATGTTTGTGCACAACAATCCAGAATTGAAGAATTCGATTTATGTTTGGAATGCCATGTAGCAAGAACCTGCGTTGAACAGAGAAAATTGTCAGAGGGGTTCGATTCTAATATCGACTTGTTTTTTCTGAATGTATTGTTCAGTGCTGTGTAAAGAACACCGAGACCGAGTAAACATTTGTAACATGTGGAATTGTATTGTTAAAACACTATTTTAACCTGAACAGAATGCAGCTACAAGTTAGAGACTCCGGGTATTATGGAACACTGATCCAAAGAGCATAGCTGGTGCAGAAACGCAGGAAAGATGAGTTAAATAATGACATTGATATTTGTTTGTTGCTATTTATTGGATCAGCGTTGAGGAACTGTAAGTTAAATATGCAGGAACGGAGTATCAGTCGAATCTATAGGAGACTGATCGATAATTGTTGAAGAGAAGGCGCTTACAATCTTTGGCGCAGAGATGTGGAACGGTGTTGTAAATCGATAAGGTGCTGACAACGTTTTAATGAACAGGTATATTGAAATAAGATAAATCTCATGAATCGAATGGTTGATTGCTGAGATCCAGAATCGTTGGACGCAGGTTCTGAACAAGGTATGTGATGAAATTTTTTTCATAAGAGGCGTAGAATTCGTTTTTACTGTGTCTTTTCAATGGAACAGTGAATCGATTAGTGATAGAGGCATCTTAGTGAAGGTTCAAAAGTCGTTTTGTGAAATGCCAGAACTGAATGCGTTGGAATGAGAACAATTGATATGAACTGAATGCGTTGGAATCGGTAAAAGGTAAATGTGTTAAGAACGCAGAGCAGGAATGTTAAATTGCAGCGTTAAGAAAATTGGTACAGAATGAGATGGTTGAAGCCGAGATTTTAGTGGGGAGCTGAGTTTGAAAGAAAGCACAATTCAATTATTATGTTGCGCAGAGCAAGAACATAATGGTTAATACGCTGGAAAGGAACAGCTTTTGTGTGAAGATGTCACGAGAGCATAGTAAGAGCGCAGTACGACTGTGAGACAGGTTTGTTAATAAACCTGGTGGACTGATATATCAAGGTTTTTTTATTTTAAATTATTGGGCATTCGGGATAATAAGTGGCGATGTTATTGAAATATTTTGTGTAAAGATTGGTTGATATTGAAATGAATAATTTCTTACGGAGTTTGATGAAACCATATCCAGCTAGTTTAACATAACAAGGGCGCACATATATATAATGGAATGGAGTTCACTTTTTAAATCTTTGGCATTTGGCTATTTACAAAGGCTGAGTTTATGGAAAGAACAAATGGCTAGTTAACTAAGGTCTTTTATAAGATTGTTGAAAAGGCATTAATAAAAGTTGAATGAAGCATAGTTATTAGCCATAAATGGAAATTGAGAGGTATTTAAATTTGATTATGGATTGAGGGATTTTAAATCCTATGAGCTTCCGTAATTTGAAAAGTTGAGATTGCCAGATAATGAGTTTTATTGGGGAAATAGTTGAGGTGCATTCTTATATGCATGGCTAGAAGAAGATCCTGGGTATTGCAGGCCCTGCCTGCATCAATTTTTGGTATCAGAGCTTGGCTCTGTTGAAATGAAGACGTTTGTTTTCTGAATAAGTGCAAGAAGGTTTTGTTGAGAATTGAAATGTATCTTTGAATGTGTGATGAATGAATGAAAGGAAGATCAGATTTTAAATCTGATATGCAGCATACACAATTGCAAGTGAACAGGAAGGTAGAAGTGAAAGGAGGACAAGATCATGCAAGATCTTAAAGGTGAGATGATTTTCTGAATTGGAATTTATGATTGAAGTTTATGGTTGCAGATAAGATGATGGCAGTGAACCTGACATTCAACTAAGGGTTGGATAGGGATGACAATTGCAGTGTCCTAAAGAGAAAGGTGAGTTGAGAGATAGACTAGAGAGAGAGCAAAGGAGAGTGCTCAAGAGGTTCCAGAGGCAGTGAACCAAGTACTTACCAAAAGACTGAGTGAGGAGAGCTTGGTGAGGTAAGGGGCAGCAGGAGAGATTGTTGTTGCAGAGGCTAGTGCAACTCATGGTGAGTGATAAACTCATGGAGAAGATGATCATGGAGGATCAGAGAAGAGGTTCAGAGGAATGCCACAGAGATGAGATGACTGCAGAAGTTCGAGAAAGAGAGATTGCAGTAATGAAGGTACAATTGCAGGTACTAGAAGAATGGCTGCAAGAGCGGGAAAACCAGAATAGAGGATGGATCTTTCCACTGAAGGGAAAGAGAGTGATTTGGCGACAATTGCAGAGGAGGTTGAGGCAAATTGTGATTGCCTTGTTGAAAAAGGAACTTAGAGTTCTTGAGCCAGAGATGGAATTGGAGGAAGCAGTCAAGACTGAAAAGTCTTGCAGTTTTAAAACTAATAAGTTGTGTATGTTTGCAGGTACAGCACAGCAGGAAGATGAGCAAGATTTAGAGTTTGTTCAGGAGAGAGAATTGAATCTGAAGGCTGTTCAGATCGATGCTGAGATGGCAAGATCTCAGGAGGCAATGAAGACAAAGGAGTCTAATCAGAATGTTGATGCAAAGAGAGAAAGACCAGCTGATGATTGGTCGAAAGTCGGTGCAGGTATGGAAAATCGTGTGAAGTTTCCAAGTTCTACTCCTAATGAAATTGTTGAATTGTATAGGAAGCTAGATCTTCAGAGAAGAGAATTGGAGAGACAGAGGACTTATGTGCAGGATAATATGTTGAGGAAGCAAGGCAGAGAAGTTTTCATGAAGGACAGTCCTAGAGTAGAGGATGGTAAGAAGGCGAGACTAGCTGACAGTCTCATGGTGAATGCAAATCTGCATACTGATGTGCTGACAGAAGAGTTGGGAAGGAACTTAGAGCAGCATACTGAAGTGTTACCAGGGAAAGCTGAGGAGAAAGCTAGTAAAGATTTTCTAAGTCCTGAAGAAGACTTAGAGCTGTGGATGACTGAATCTACAAGTGAGACCGTTGGGTCTTGTGATTTTGATGCTGACAATTTGATTGTGTTTACAAGTGAGAAAGAAGACAGTCCATCATTTGGAATTGTCTTGAAAGAAGAAGAACTGTTGCAGGTAGAAGATGAGACAATCATGTCTCATATGCAGAAGCTTGTTACCGTGGGTGACAAGGAAGAGTTGGCTTGTCTGTATAGCCAAGAGAAGACTGGTGGACAAAATTTTGAAGCTGCTACAGTGATAGAAGGTGAGGCTACAGTGTTTGAAGAACTTGATCTGATTGCCAGAATCAATCAAGATGATGATGGACAATTACAGAAGATTGTCAAAGGAGAAGATAGAGGTTATATTGGAGTTAATTTGCAGCATGTTGATGAATTGTTGAAATGTTTGCTGAAGACATTTGAACCAGAGCAAGAAGTTGCAGATGAAATTGCAGGTGATGAGCAAAAGAATGTTGCAGAGGGACAGGAAGTTTGGGAGGCGGCAACATGTGGGGTAACATCTGCAGGAGTAAACCCAATGTTAGCAACATCCATAGTGACAGCTAGAGCAACATGTTTTATTGAATATGCTGGAAATAATCAGCAGACAGAGGATATACTGGACAGAGAAATTGAGTTGATAAGGAGGTTAATGATAAAAACATCCCAGAGAAAGACAGCAGCAAGAAAGAAAAGGAGAGACAACAGGAGAAAGACTGTAGCAGACTTGGAAGGCAGAGCCAGTGGAGCACTACAACACAAAATATGGAAACCTGGAGTACAACAACAGATAACAACAGCAGTAAAGCAATTGACAAGCAAGGAAAGATTACAAAATAAAATTTGGGATCCAGGAGGAAATAATTATCCAGACTTATGACCAGGTGGTCATGAATTTTCTTACATGGGGAGTCTGATGCAGGAGCATCAAGGGCATTTTTTTATTTTTAAATATGTTAGAAAAGGGGGTGTGACAATTTTTAATATTTTATTAATTAATTTTTTATTTTAAATAAAATAGGAGGAAGTGAGGATTTTGTAAATATCCTTTTATTAATTAAAAGGATATGAGAGAATTTGGTTAGTTAAGGATATAAAGGGATAAGATTCTAGATAATAGGATTTGTTGAGATATTTTAGTGATATTGAGATATTAAGGGGATTGAGCATTAAATTAGATCATTTTTAAAAAATTGTATAAATTCATCAAGCCTCAAAGGCATGAGAAGAGATTGTGAGGGAGTGTGAGTAGTGAAAGGGTTTCTGTTTGGAGCCTTCGGCAGTTTGTAAAGTGCCAATAATTGGGGAAATCAGGCCACAAAGGAGGACTTCCATGTCAGGTTTGCATGATTAATGAAGAATCTGGTTTTTTTGGTTGATTTCCATTGTATGGTTATGAGACTGTTGTTTATGAATTCTATGCAATAGAATGAATCGAATTTTATAAGGTATTGTGAGATCGATCTGAAATAATCGATGACTGACATGGTTAAATTTATAACATAAACTTGTGGAAAGTTGAACGCATTGAATTGAGTGAAAATTTTGTGGGAATGATTGTAATCCAAAGCACTGAGTCTGCGGGTTTGTAGGGCTCGATTCTTTTGAATTTAATTGTTGTTAATACAAATCTATATGGAGAATTATTGTTGAGAAAACTCGATTTTATAAACAAATATCAGATCGGTTGATTGATGAAGAAACGTGTTCAGTTAACATTAATGGTTGAATATCCATCGATCTATTGAATCGATGTTTGTGCACAACAATCCAGAATTGAAGAATTCGATTTATGTTTGGAATGCCACGTAGCAAGAACCTGCGTTGAACAGAGAAAATTGTCAGAGGGGTTCGATTCTAATATCGACTTGTTTTTTCTGAATGTATTGTTCAGTGCTGTGTAAAGAACACTGAGACCGAGTAAACATTTGTAACCTGTGGAATTGTATTGTTAAAATACTATTTTAACTTGAACAGAATGCAGCTACAGGTTAGAGACTCCGCGTATTATGGAACACTGATCCAAAGAGCATAGCTGGTGCAGAAACGCAGGAAAGATGAGTTAAATAATGACATCGATATTTGTTTGTTGCTATTTATTGGATCAGCGTTGAGGAACTGTAAGTTAAATATGCAGGAACGGAGTATCAGTCGAATCTATAGGAGACTGATCGATAATTTTTGAAGAGAAGGCGCTTACAATCTTTGGCGCAGAGATGTGGAACGGTGTTGTAAATCGATAAGGTGCTGACAGCGTTTTAATGAACAAGTATATTGAAATAAGATAAATCTCATGAATCGAATGGTTGATTGCTAAGATCCAGAATCGTTGGACGCAGGTTCTGAACAAGGTATGTGATGAAATTTTTTTCATAAGAGGCGTAGAATTCGTTTTTACTGTGTCTTTTCAATGGAACAGTGAATCGATTAGTGATAGAGGCATCTTAGTGAAGGTTCAAAAGTTGTTTTGTGAAATGCCAGAACTGAATGCGTTGGAATGAGAATAATTGATATGAACTAAATGCGTTGGAATCGGTAAAAGGTAAATGTGTTAAGAACGCAGAGCAGGAATGTTAAATTGCAGCGTTAAGAAAATTGGTACAGAATGAGATGGTTGAAGCCGAGATTTTAGTGGGGAGATGAGTTTGAAAGAAAGCACAATTCAATTATTATGTTGCGCAGAGCAAGAACATAATGGTTAATACGCTGGAAAGGAACAGCTTTTGTGTGAAGATGTCACAAGAGCATAGTAAGAGCGCAGTACGACTGTGAGACAGGTTTGTTAATAAACCTGGTGGACTGATATATCAAGGTTTGTTTATTTTAAATTATTGGGCATTTGGGATAATAAGTGGCGATGTTATTGAAATATTTTGTGTAAAGATTGGTTGATATTGAAATGAATAATTTCTTACGGAGTTTGATGAAACCATGTCCAGCTAGTTTAAAATAACAAGGGCGCACATATATATAATGGAATGGAGTTCAATTTTTAAATCTTTGGCATTTGGCTATTTACAAAGGCTGAGTTTATGGAAAGAACAAATGGCTAGTTAACTAAGGTCTTTTATAAGATTGTTGAAAAGGCATTAATAAAAGTTGAATGAAGCATAGTTATTAGCCATAAATGGAAATTGAGAGGTATTTAAATTTGATTATGGATTGAGGGATTTTAAATCCTATGAGCTTCCGTAATTTGAAAAGTTGAGATTTCCAGATAATGAGTTTTATTGGGGAAATAGTTGAGGTGCATTCTTATATGCATGGCTAGAAGAAGATCTTGGGTATTGCAGGCCCTGCCTGCATCACAATGGTACAAAATCTCCCTTTGATCTACAAGGGAGTGGCCATGTTTAGAAATATTTGTGGCCCAAAGTTGGCCATGAAGTTTATAATGAATATTTCTCCTCCTTGGGGCTATGGTGTTGGAACGGGGTCTCCTAACAAGCTACGAAACTGGTCCATTTTGAATATTTTTTATTATATTTAGCCTATTGAAGGGGTTTTTGGGGTGGGTCAAAGCCCCAAACACATTGTAATGGGTCCAAACCTGGGTCAGGACCCCTCGAGCCAACATATGGCCTACATATAAATGGTAAAAGAATGCATATTTTTGTCAAATAAAACAGTAGGTACATAAGCATGTTTTTCACCAAGGTTTCTCCTCATACAAATGGAGTGGTGCATAGATCTATCTCCTCTCATTCCAAAAGAGGAAAGAGGTGGCTGAATTAACTCCTTCATAGAGTTATGTTGCTTTCCCAACTTCACATGGTTCATGCATCTTTGAAAATGTTGATACAATTTCTCTTCAAAGCCTTCCAAGTGTAGCTTCTCATGACAATGTTGTATGCGTTCATGGAATATGTATGGCTGAAAAAGAACTCTTCACAAGCTCTTTGTAGCAACTTATCCTTGATATTGGAGGCTCTAGATAAGAATATCCTACCATGATAATAGATGACTCCTTCTTGGACTAAATATCCCTCTTGATGTAGCTAGTCATCAAGTATCATGCATGTGTGAATATCCTTGGAATACTCCACCAATAGTTGGGATTTCCATTATGGATCAATCTCCCATAGTGACAGCGTTGATGATCTATCACAAACAACATCTGTCATATGGATGCTCTCCTCCTTGACATATCCCATGTCAAAGGTACATGTTGGAAGGTCATTCCTTCCATGCTTCTCCTCCCATAGCGCAGAATCTGAAATGAGAGTGGGTAATGATGATGTTGGGAGAATGTCTCCCTCCTCCTTGAGCCTACCCAAGACTCCAAGCACTGTATCATGGTCTTCTAATTCTCTCATACCTCTTGGATCTATTCTTGGAGCATCATGTTGTAATATATCTCTCACCAAATCTTAATCAGGTGGCCTCCCAGGTGGTTTGCCACTAAATAATAGTGTTCCCTACAGCAATCTCATAAGCATAATAGATGGGATTGTAAGGTCCTTGCTTCCACTGCGCAAATCCATCTCTAATTTCTGTGTGGAAGTCGTATGTCAGGGATATGTGTGCATGCCTTCGATCATTTGATTTTTACCACTCTTTATATCCACCCATTCCATCTACAAAGTCTCCCAATCAGTGGTGACTTTTCCCAAAGTTATCAACCATTGAACACCCAATATCACATTGTTGTCAAGTATGTCAACCACAAAGAAGTGATCAATTAATGTATATGCTCCCATGGTGACTGATAATGATGGAACTTAATGCATGCATTACATAGTTCTATCTCCTGGGACAAAAACAGAAAATCCCTCAAAAGTATTAGTGGGCATTTCCCTCCTTTGCACTAGTTGGGCATCAATAAAATTGTGGGTAGCCCCACTATCAACCAAAACAAGAACCCTCTGATTCAAGATGGAACATTGAACTATTAAGATCAAGTACTTAGGTACTCCTCTTAATGATGCAAGAGCCCCTCCAATAGGATAAAATGCTCCATTCCCATCTCCTGATGGCGTTGGCTCATCTCCTGCAGTGTCAGTGTTGTGACCTCTTCTTGGTTCATCTTCTTCTTCCTCTTCATCATCTAAGAAGACCTCTATGTAACGTTCTTTTCCAGTTGCACATCTATGTCTGGGTACCCAAGCTTCTTGGCAAGCGAAGCAAATCTTCCTCCTCCTCAAATCTCTTTGGACGTCATCTTCAAGAGGTTTTTTATTTTGACTCTCCCTTGAAGGAGGAGCCTTCTCTTCTTTTCCCTTTGATGGAAAAGAGGGCTTATGCTGAAATGTTTCCTTTGCTTTTGGCAAGGCATCTTGAAGGTCTCTAGCCCTTTCAATGGCATCATGTAGGGTAGTGGGCTTGGTAGATTTAACCAACCCATGAAGAGGTTCATCTAACCCATCAATGAACATATACACCCTTCTTGCTGCAGATAAATCAGGAAGCATAACAGAAAGTCCTAAGAATTTAGAAATGTAAGTTTCTAGATTACTTGATTTTTTTAACTTTGCAAGTCTCATGAATGGTGCTTCAAGATCTCTTCTATCAAATCTTTCGACTAGCCTTCTAGTGAACTCTGAATATGCAATTACAATGGCATGACCCAATGTAGACAAGCCATGGAACCACCAGTCATGTGCTTCACCCTCAAGGTGCAACGCTGCAATCTTAATGGCTTCCATTTCTGGAACCTTGTTCAACTGAAAGTAGATGTCAAGTTTTTCTACCCATGATTTGGCAGTGCACTTGGATGACCCATCAAATTTGGATAAAAATAATCTGCCCATAGTATGGTGTCGATCATCATTCTGAATGAATCCACCACTTCTATGATGATGCCTTGGTCTTCTATTTTCCTTTATTTGACAAAAATCTTGAAACCTCAAGTGGTCCTTGAATCTCTGAGTTTGAGATTCATACTCCATAAAATAGTCTTCAAGGGATTCTTGCTCTTGAAACCCTTCATTTCCCACAACCAAAAATGTAGGCATAGTAGAGCGTTGGGAAACTTGTGGTTGATGCACTGGTTGATCGTTCCAATTATGAGACATGTCAGAGCCTTCTCCATGATGAAATCCTTTAGGGGATTCCTTGAATCTATCCATTCTCATCTCTTTGATCTCTCTACCAATGTCTTGCATGGCTCTAAGAAGGATCTTGGGGAAATCCTTCTCTTCTTCTTCACCTCCAGATATAGGGGTTTTAACCTTGTCTTCTTTGTCATTTCTATAATCAAATTTTATGTGGCTTCTTCTTTGATACCTCCTCTCTCTATCAGTAAGAGAATCTCCTTCTTCACATGACATATTGGCTTTTCAAAATGCACAGGCTGTGCCAAGATTATGCTCCGATACCACTACAATATTCCCAAATGGGAAAAGCAGGAATATAGTGCAAAATTTTGGAACAATATTGCAGATCATCATTTAAAAATCAAGAGGCCAATATGGAGACCTTTCATATGTTATTACAGTAGCAAAATGTACATATGGTGCACTTGCACTTCATTAGTTCACTGAATTCGATCGATAATTTATGCTTGTAAATTGACTAAACATTTTGGTGCCATTGCTGGGGAAGTGTAAATATAAGTCTTAGAAATAAAACATGATATGCATAGGGAGAGATATTCTAAAGGTAGGTTTATAAGACGAGGAAGAAGTTTGATTCCCACATCATCACTCATTCCACCCTGACCTCGAAGCTCTACACCACCCACTCAAACTCAAATTCCATACGTAGGTGGCCGACATAGACTTTCCAAAATCTTAAGATCTAGAATCTAACCCAAAAATTCACCTACTTCATCCACCGAAGCTTTAATTGAAGAAGAAAATCCTTCATCCCCAACCACAAGACTAATATTCTTATCTTCAACAGGAGAACAGCTTCTAGGACAAGAACTAGAATTTCTCAGTGAAGAAGAGTAACAAGAAACTCATTCAAATTCTCCATTGATAGAGGAACCAGAAGAATTAGAAAATCCTGTTGTAGAACCAGATAATTACATTATTTCTAAGGAATCTGTCATGGTTGAAGAGGGAGAAGGAGAAGTACACGTTGTCAATGGTGAACAACCTAGGATTGGAGAATTTAGAGGAGGAAATAGAGGAGGTGGAAGAGGAGGAGGTAGAGGTATAGGTAGAGGTAGGGGAGATCAAGAACCTTTTGGATTCCCTATTCTCGATGAGGATACAACATACACAATGAAAAATATCTCACCTTATATCCTCCCTAATTTTCATGGAATAAGGAGTGAAGATCCAGAAACATTTCTCTTCGAATTTGAAGTATTATGCAGATCATATGATTATCTACATGATGCTCAAAAATTAAAAATTTTCCCTGCTACCTTAAAGGATTCGGCATTAAAATGGTTTATGAGTTTAGGAACAAATTCCATAGGAACATGGGCAGAAATGGAAGAAGCATTCTTAGAGAAATATAAGGATTATTGTATGCCTCATAGCATGAAATATGAAGTGTTTAAAATGGCACAAAGGGAAGATGAAAATATTGAAGATTTTGTCGAAAGATTTTTTTATAATATTAAAAAGGAAAAAATGAATAATCTGGATGAGGAAACTTTGAAATCTCTACTACTCAAATCCATTAGATATGAGTGGATTTATCTCCTCAATTTAATGGGAAAAGGAGACATATCTCAATTACCATTTGTAGAAATTTGTGAGTTATGTGTACATATTTCAAGGGGTAAATCACGAATCAAGTAAATCCAAGGGATCCTCTCTTATCAAGAATAAATAAATCTGCAGTTGGGATAGTTAGTAGGGCATAATTAGGTAATTTGCTTGATAATTTTAAGACATATATTTTAGAGAGTCTTAATGAGAAATATTTTAGGGAGTCTTAATGAGAAAATTGGCACCCTTAAAATACATAACAAGCAAAAAGTTGAAAATGTTGCATTATCTATCTTTTGTCCTAGGTGTAGAAAGAAATGTGCTTTGAGAGAAAGTCCTTTAGACTTAAAAACCATAGAAACCTATGTAATATGTACAGAGAATCATGATACTAAAGAAATCCCCTCTATACTATGCCTTAGGGTTGTATACAGTGAAGAAGAAATGCCAAATCAGGTAGACCCTCTTTGCTCTATTACTAGAAGACCGTGGAAAAATCCTCAAAATCAAAACCAAAATTTTAATCCTCAAAAATTTGCTCAATCTTCACAAAGTAATTGGAATCCACCTATGCTATGGCATCCTTGGGCTCAACCACAACCACAATCTTGGAATCAAGGGTGGAAAAATCCTTATGGAAGGTATGCTCAATATCAACAATATCCACCACCCTATCAAAATTTTCCACCACATTTCTTTCCTCAAAATAATCAATTACCTCAAGCTCAAGTTCAAAATGAAAATCCACAACTCTCTTTACCATTTTCACAAAAACCAAACCAATTACCTGTTCAAATACTTCCAAATCCAAATAATAAATCTGTTTACAACACGGAAGGGCAGAATTCTCAAACTTATATAATAACTCCACTAGATATAAATAATTTTAAATTAAGATCGGGTAGAGTATTATAAAATAAGAAACCCTCTATTGCTATTCAGGAAACAAAGAAAATTTCTCGAAAAAATAATAATAAATCTAAAGAAGAAGAAATTTTCCTTCTTCAGAAAGAAAGTGATCAAACAAAAAATATTCCTATAATTTCTAATGATACTTCTATTATAAAACAATCTTCATTATTTATTACAAGACCACATTTTCCTAAAAGGTTGAAAATTGATAAAGGAGTAGAAAAACAAATCATATTGCCTGATTATGAAATGATGGGTGAATTAAAAAATGTTTGTATAAAATTTCCTTTATTGCAAGCTATAAAAGAAATACCAATTTTTGCAAAAACAATTAAGGAATTGAGTACTCAAATAAAAAGAAAGGATATAAAAAGAATCCAACTAGTTGGGAGAATTTCAGACATCATGATGGGGAAGGCAACAGTGCAGAAATATTTAGACCCAGGAAGCCCCATTGTGAAAATTCACATCAATGGAATTGAAAATACCAAACATACTGATTGATCTGGGCGCAGCCATAAGCATAATGAGTAAACAAATTATGGATCAACTAAAACTTCCTAGTCTTCAATACACACCAACATTATTACAATTAGCAGATAGGTCTATAATCAAACCTGATGGTGTGTTATAAGATATTTTGTATCCTTATATTCTTGGGAATATTATGTCGATTTCATGGTTTTAACACCCAAGAATAATTTAGGAGGAAATACATTAATTTTAGGAAGACCTTGGTTAGCTACATTTGATGCTTTCATCAGTTGTATATCAGGAGACATGTTTATCTCAGATGGCAGTTCTACAAAGAAATTTACATTATATTCGCCTGCAAAAACAACAATAGATATAGAAAGTGAAGAATGGATAGATGATGATAATGTAATACAACCTATTTTTACTATTGTACAAACAAATGAGGAGGTCCAAATTTTAAATTCAATATAAAATAATGAACCCTCCTTATATCATGACAATAGTCAAACTTTTCAATAACAATGCAATATTCAATATTTATCATCTAGACAAATGTCTTTACATTCTATGGAAAATTTTGGAAATTCTTCGATAGAAAATTTTCCAGGAAAAACATTGAATATTAATGAAAATCTGGAAGAATTACAAAGAAATCAATTAGTAGAGACCTTTCAAAAATACTCTTCTTCTTATGCATGGGAATCTATAGACATGGAAGGAATTAATCCCAAATACTGCATGCATCATATCTATACTGAAGAGTATGTTAGACTAGTTAGACAACCTCAAAGAAGAATGAACCCAAACTTGAAAGAAACTGTTAAGGAAGAGCTACAGAAAATATTGAATGTATATTTTATCTATCCAATATCAAAGAGTCAATGGGTTTCACCCCTAGTGATCGTTCCTAAGAAAAATGGAAAATGGAGGGTATATATCGATTACAAGGAATTGAATAAAGCAACATTGAAGGACCACTTTCCATTTCCTTTCATAGATCAAGTCTTAGATGCATTAGTAGGAAAAAAGTATTTTTCATTTCTGGATGGTTTCAGTGGGTATAATAAAATTCAGGAAGCACCTGAAGATCAAGAAAAAACCACATTTACCTATCCATGGGGAACTTATTCTTACCGAGTACTTCCTTTTGGATTGTGCAATGACCCAGCAACATTCCAAAGAGCAGTTCTCAAAATTTTCTCTGAGCTTATTCATGACTGTGTGGAAGTGTATATGGATTATTTCACATTTTATGGTAGTTATTTTGAAGAGGCACTAGAAAATTTACAAAAAATTCTAATAGGATGCAAAGAAACAAATTTTTCATTAAGTCCTGAAAAATGTTTTATGATGTTTAATGAGGGAATTGTTTTAGGTCACCATATTTCAAAAAATTGGATAAAGGTAGACTCATCTAAAGTAGAGGTTATTTCCAAATTTTCAGTGCCAAATTGTCAACGAGATATTATGAGTTTTCTTGGTTTTACTGGGTATTATAGAAGATTCATAGAAAACTTCATGAAAATAGCATCTCCACTCTTCAAATTACTTACCAAATATTGTGAATTTAGTTGGGACTCTAATTGTCAAAATTCCTTTGAAAATTTGAAAAAGAAAGTCTCTAAAGCACCTATTTTGAAAGGATATAATTGGAAATTTCCTTTCCACATATCCACTGATGCTTCAGATACAGCCATAGGGGTCGTGTTAGGACATGAATATCTTAATCCTTATGGCATTTATTATACCAGTAAAAATTTAACTCTAGCAGAGCTAAATTATACTGTAACTTAAAAAGAGTTTTTAGTTGTAGTGCATGCCATTAATAAATTCAAACATTACATCACTAGCTATGAAACTTTCAATCACATAGACCATTCTGCCATCAGATATCTAATGAAAAAACCAATCACTAATGGCAGAATAACTATATGTCTCTTACTATTGAAAGAGTTTAACATCACCATTCTAGATCGACTGGGGAAAAAAAATACAATTGTTGACTTTTTATCCAGGATTCAAAATTATAATAATGATAATAATGATATGCTTATAGAGGATAAAATTCTTGATGAATATATTTTTGTAGTATCTACTAAATCACCTTGGTATGCAGATGTTGCTAATTATTTGGCTAGAGGAAACACACCATCTCATTTGTTTCCCAGAGAAAAGAGGAAAATAATACAAACAAGTGCTTCTTACTCATGGGTCAATGAAGAATTATACAAAACATGACCAAATCTCATCATCAGAAGGTGGTTATGAGAAGATGAGATACGGGAGATACTTAAAGCTCGCCATGATGAACCATGTGGAGGCCATTTCTCTGAAAAAGAACTACTTATAAAATCCTTCTCTTAGTATATTGTTGGCCTTCCCTTTTTAAGGATGCCAAATAATATGTTAAGAGATGTGACCGTTTCCAAAGGATGGGGAAACCTGTTCTTCCAAGTGAAATGCCACTGCAACCTCACATACTCATTGAACCTTTTGAGAAATTGGCTTTGGATTTTTCTGGTCCAATTAATCCATCTTCCAAAAAAAAGAGGTATATTCTTGTATGTATTGATTATGTTACTAAATGGGTAGAAGATAAAGCACTTCTTTTGCTACCGAAAATGTTGTAGTTTCATTTCTTTTTGAGAATATCTTCACTCGTTTTGGTGTTCCAAGGGAAATTGTAATAGATCATGGAACACAATTCACATCCAGAGTAGTACAAAAATTGGTGTAAGAATATAAAATTAAGCACCGGAAGTCCATTCCATACCATCCACAAACAAATGGGAAAGTTGAATCTACAAACGAGGTGATTGAATCCATTCTCACCAAGACTATACACTTGCACAAAAGAGATTGGGCAGAAAAGCTTCCAGAAGCTTTATGGGCCTACAGAGCCACATGCAGGAGCACTATAGGATATACTCCCTACGAATTTTTTTATGGAAAGAAAGCCTTATTTCCAATAGAGTTCCAGATCGAGACCTATAAAACATTAGTCAAGATGGGACTTGACTTAACATAAGCACAAAAGAAAAGGACTGGACAACTCAATGAGCTTTATTAGATAAGGCAAGATGTTATCCAGAAGACTAGCTCGATTCAGCAACAAAGAGCTAGATAGCATAACAAATACACCAAGGAAATAAAATTTCATTCAGGAGACTGGGCACTACTCTTCAACTCAAAATTCAAGAATTTTCAAAGGAAGTTCCAAACTCACTCGCTTGGACTTTATAAGATCGAATAAGTTTTTGACAATGGAGCAGTTAGAATCAAGACTATTGATGAAGAGAAAATTCCTCTATTAGTAAATGGACACTGACTCAAGATCTATCAAAATCTAATGTCAAAAGATGAATTTGTCAATATTTTCCAAAAAAAACTCTGATTTAAAGTTGGTTGAGAAGAATTCTTCTTCTAAACCTTAAAAGTTTATTTTATTTCTCTAAAAAATAAAATAAAATAAAATAAAAGAGAAAAAGAAAAATAAATAAATAATTTTGTATAAACATGAAAACCAACAAATTGTTGGCATTGTTTTATACATAAAATTCAAGGTGAAAACCAAAAATTCTTTTGGCACCTTAAATTTTCTCTTACCCATTTTTCTAAATATTTCCATTCTTCTAGCATCCCTTTCTTAAAAGAATAAGTAAGCTACAGAATTGATGATGTTTTGCAGCTTTGACAGGTTTCTGCAGCTTTGACAAGTTTCTGCAGCCAAATTAATAGGAACATTTGATGATTCAAAAAGAAGAAGTGATTGACTCCTTATGATATAGAGCACCTACAAGATGACAACTAAAGGTTAGAAAGCAAATAAATCAAAGGCATGTAATAATTTAATTTAACAATAGGGGTCAACATATTACATGTATGAATTATACGGACATAACATTACCGAATAAATCAAAATCATTATTATGAAAGGTGATAGTGTCATGACAAATCCCTCAAAATTCACCATTTCCGTTTTTCCATCATATCACGATCTTAAGTCCTAATTCATTGATTTGATCGTCGCCTCAATCATAAATATGAATGCCTAACGAATAATTCATTCGCTTATACCCTCATTTCTTACATTCCTGCTCTCTCATTTTTCCATCACCATCTGCCTTTCTGCTCCGAAGCAAAAACCTACCAAGATAACTTCCTTGTCAAGAAAAACAATTTATGGAGGCAAAACATCTTCCAACTATGGGTGTGATTATCCGAACAGATCCAACAGGGAAGAAATTTTTGGAAGGATATCCATTGGCAAGGGAATTATTACATAAAGCATAGTGGCTGGAATTCATGGAAAATTTTGATGGTTTCCATAAGGAAGTCACCAAAACTTTTGCAAGGGTTTTTTATGGCATAGAAGTGGAAAAGCGAGACATTAAGTTCACAGTGATAGAATCTCTAATTGCAGAAGCCATTGGATTGCCTCGTATAGGAGAGAAATGGTTCACGAACAGGGGAATCAAGCGAAATTACTGGAGGGTTTTCTTGAAGAAATCAAGCATGGATATTATTTTCTTCAGGAAATTCATCCCTAGCTTTGCACTAAAAAGTAGGTGGAGGAATTTTCTCTTAATCATCCAAAAATTTGTTACTTATGAAGGTCAATTCGGATGTGTTTTTTTCAATCATATAAGGCTATTGATGAATTATCTTGAAGAACATGAAATTAACCTTCCATATTTCTTTTTGAATGGTCTTAAAAATATGTCAGGGAATGTTCAAAAGAGAATTCAGTTCATAGGAAACACAATGTATCACCATGGGCTACTTAAAATACTTGTTGAATTTCATCTTGAAAGTATAGGGGATACAAGGGAAACCTTTCTAGTAAGAAATCATTTTGAAGAAGAAACAAATGAACAGCCAAGTAGAAACAGCATTCAGAGAAAAAGGAAGGTTGAAATATCATTGGAACAAGAACCACAGCAGCAGCAAGATTTGTCAGAAGATGACATACCAATTGCAGAAATTTTTAAGAAAATAAATACAAAAGATGTTAGAAGAAAGAAAGCCAGCAACAAAACAGGGATTTCACCCCAGAAATAAAAGCCTAAAACTCCAAGGACTCCTGTCACAGGACTAAGAAGAAGTGCTAGGCTAAAAACAATGAAAGAAGTGCCCTCAAAAGAGGTAGAACACATTGATTTGGAGGCAGAAGAAAATTCAGTAAACTCTCCAAAAGCATCACCACCTGCCTACATTCCACCTCCTCGAAGTCTAGGACAAATTTTAGGTATTGATCTCGTACAGCAAGAGATTTATGATTACATATAATCATTGGAGAAAACAAAAGCAGCCAAGCGTCCAATTCCAAATCAAGAAGAAGAGAAGGACCAGTTTAATGAACCACAAGAACCTCCAGTACTCAACATCCTCGGAAACGAAATCTTCAGACTGGAGACATTAAATAGGTATATTAAAGGTGAAAATCAATATTTGAAAGCTCAAAATGAAGTTCAGATTGACAAGAGAGATAACCTCCTATTACATTTAAGTCTATGGTACAAAAAGAATAAGAAATTGAAGGAAGCAAACATGGCCATGAAGAGAAAAATCATTAATTTGAAGGACAAAATCTTTATGAAGAAACCAAGGATGGCAGTAACAGGAAAGAGGGTGAAAAAGATAAAGTTGGATGTACTGGTAGAAGTGTCCAAGGATATGCAGTATCTTAACGGAGATGAAAAATTTTGTGTTTGTATGAGGACATACAAAACCTTCAATGTGGGGGGATGTAGAGTCCCACAATTGTTTTGTTTTGACACCCTTTTGCATCCATATTTTCCTTCTTTTCCTATCACTATCAACCTACTAAAGGAAAAAATAATATTATTTTCACAAGTTAAAACACTTATGTGTCCTATTTTTCATATTTGCTAATATGCCCTATTGTTTTGTTAAATATTACATTCAGATACA
This sequence comes from Pinus albicaulis, assembly GCA_034641835.2. Classification (NCBI taxonomy): domain Eukaryota; kingdom Viridiplantae; phylum Streptophyta; class Pinopsida; order Pinales; family Pinaceae; genus Pinus; species Pinus albicaulis. The sequence goes on from CM076574.1 coordinate 1,354,361,809, forward strand.
AAATTAACACAATTCTGCAGCTATTTCACAGATTCGTAGCTACCTCCATTAATAACAGGGTTCTGATGCACCAGCTCAGCAAAGGAGTATATGGGTAGTTAGAGTATTATTCCTTCATAAATCTCCTCCTGATTATCCGAGCCAAATAATCAAGGAAATCAAATAGTTATGTGGTCAATGGTGGCAGTCAACACGTAGCAGCGCTCATAAACAGAGTCTGAGAATGTCATGACTTTGTCAATTTGATTTCATAATAGAAAATTGACAAGATAGAGATATTTGTTTAAGTTTCTAAATTTTATAAGGATTCTAAAGAGACCTGTCGGCATAGAGCTCGAGTATTGTTTAAACACACTCTATAAAACCATGGAAAATTTGTGTATTCTAGGCATGCCATTTTTATATTTTTCTGAATATTTTACGTAGACTTTTCCCTTATTTCGAAGCTCCTTTTTTGTGCATTGATGCATTTTTAGTGTTAAAGAAATGTAATTCATTGCTAAGGGACCTTGCATGCAGATCAGGTCATTTTCTTTCAGTCTTTCGAAACCTTTTCAATCGCATTGTCATTTCATAGTTAGAATTTGATCAATGTTTTGTTTCGTATTTCATTTTCAAGCTCAGTTTAATTAGTTCAACACTCTGTCTTTACTTATTTTATAGAGTAACTCTTTTACTCTTTCCATATTTCAGATAGCTCAATTTATTTCTTCTATTTTGTTTACATTCCAAGTTAAAATTGCAGTAGATAAAAGATATGTTTTTCATAGAATTTTGGTTTAAGTTTCAGTTAGTTTTCAATTCTCATGCTTTCATAAAACTAAGACCTGTACAATTTTTCATTATTTCCTAATTAATTTAGATTCAGTTCTCTGTTTCGCTGTAGCATAAAATCTCAAAAAAAATTGATAAAAAAAACAAAGTAGAAGTTAATCTAACAAATATTTTGAAGAGAGTTATCTCACAAACCATTTTTAACAACTCAATTCAATTCATATTAAATATAGGAATAATATTTAACATAGATGATAGATTTCTCTAACTTTACTTCAAAACTCACTAATCCATAGGAATTTAACACTAATCCAAAAATTCAAAAAATAACAAAACTCAAAATTCAATCATCACCCTAATGACAAAGACTTCTAGCACATATAGTGCACTTGCACTTCATTAGTTTACTGACTCTAGTAGATAATTTATGCTTGCAATTTAAGAACATTAAACTGACTAAACACACCCAGCTATATCCAAGAAGAATAATGACAAAATACCAATATGGGAACTAATAATTCTCGATAGATAATGACAAAGAACCGAAGAAGGATGAAATAGATCCAGAGGGTTTATCAGATTTTTTTTTCAATAACGTTGTGTTACTTATTTGGTTGATGTCTCAAATGCATTTAAAATTTTATTAAAGCTACTTTTTTATACTATTCCTTAAAAAATATTATTTTAATATTATTCCATATTAGGCTTTTTTTACTAATAAGGGAATCTATTCCTTGAGCCCAAATCATAGCAGGTCATATACTCAATCAGATTTGAACTACAGTCTCTTTGGTTTCACCCAACACAACTTATTGTTAAATGTTGATGTACATGCACATAATTAGCCTTAATTGGCTTTAGTTCAAATCTAGCTATTGCATGTGATGTGCACTTGTCTTTAGTTAGTTAACTCGAGTGCTTACATGTCTTGTGCACTTGCCTTTAGTTAGTTAACTCTAGTGCTTCTATTTGGTGCATGTGCACATTAAGAGAACATATACAACACTTAGCTTCAATTAACTTTATTTATCCATATTTATTGCATGTAGAACTAAACTTAAATTATTTTCTTTTATGTATTAATTATAAAACTAATATTCATTAATCAAATTCATTCTCAATTCCAAAAAAAAAAAAATCAACTCTCGCAAGTTTGTGCAATTCTTCTTCAGCTAGATCCATATTTCCACTCTAATAATTTTACATGGTATCAAAGCTACAAGGGTTTGGAGAAGGTGAAGGAACAATATTTTTCAGTTTTGAAGAGCAAATAATTGGAAATTGTTCAAAGATTTGATTTGAAAATAAAATATTGGAGAATTGCCACAATTGTTGCTACAACTACAAGTTGAAAGAATGGAGTTCTCATCTTTAGCTATTCTTACTTTGTATAACTACTTCAAATGGAAGCCAAAGATTTTGCTTCACCTCAGAGGAAAAGGCTTGTATCGGATAGTTACAAGTATGGAAGCTGAACCCAATTCTGCCTTTGAAAAATCCAAATATTTCTAAAGGATGGATGAGGGTTTTGGTCTTCTATTGTTGTCCATATCTCCATCATTTCATTTCCATGTGGACACACAGAGCACTCCAAATTAGGTTTGGACAATCTTGGAGAATTTATTTGGAAACAAGGATGAGATGTGGGCTCATATTCTTGAAAATGAGATAAATTCCTTAGATCCAAATAGTTTTGAGAACATTCAAGATTTCTTTATGAAATTTAAATCATTGCTTCTACAATTACATGATTGTGGGATTGATAAATCCAAATAGGAAGGTCAATTGATCCTTTCTATTTTGTCTAAACTAGGCCCTGAATATGTTTTTTTCATTTCTACATTTCATACAGTTAGGCTTGCAACTGGAGAAAAATGGAAAATACCCAAATTTGATGCATTTATTGAGTCTCTTATTCATTAGAAAGATAATCTCATTAAAATGGGTTCATTAAAGTCTCTAAATTCACATGCACTTGCTAAGCATGAAAAATGAATGTCCAACTCAAAACCAAATCAACAATACAAAGGCAAAGGAAAGGCAAGCAGTCCAGCTCCAAGAAAGGGAGGCAATCCAAAACCTCCAAATGATTGTTCCAGCTCCAAGGGTAAGAAGGGAAAGAAAGGAAACTCCAAGTGTCCTTATTGTAATAGAGGTTATCATCCTGAATCCTCTTGCATGCAGAATATTATTGATATTATGGCAAATACTCTTCATAAAAATAATCTTGGTCATCACATTCCAGAAAGTGCCAAGAAGAAGATAGAGGAAAACCCATCAGAAACAAGGGGTAATGGTCATTCTTTGATTGCTCTTCATTCTACACTGTAGGAATGGATCATCGATTCAGGAGATTTGCATCATATGGCTTCTTCAAATGAATATTTTTCTTCTCTACATACATACTCGGGAACTCCTATTTTCATAGGGGAAAATTATTCGGTTGAATCAACTAGACAAGGAAGAGTGCAATTCGAAGATGGAGGTTTTGAGAATGTCTTGCATATTCTAAGGCTTTCTATGAATATTCTTTCACTGCATCAAATGAAACACATAGGTACCAGAAGGAAAATGGAATTTACCTTGGATTTCGTGAGCATTTATGACATGCAAACCAACTTGAAGATTGCATCTTGCAAGGTAAATGATCAATATCGTATGTATACATTTTCAGATTTTGTTCCTCAATCAGATTCTATTTTTCTACTTACGCATGCAAATGAAGAAATTAGGATTTGGCACGAGATATTTGGGCATTTTAATTTGAGATATATGCAGCAAATTAACAAGAAAGGGATGGTTAAAGGATTATTTACCATTGAATTTTAAGATGGTGTTTGGAATGGATGTGCTCTTGGAAAGCATCCGCAAGACAAGTTCGAGAAGGGGCATGCATGGAGAGCCTCTTCACCTTTGGAGCTTGTACATAGTGATCTCATGGGTCCATTTCCAGTACTTTCAATGATAAAATCAATATATGTTTTTTCATTTATAGATGATTACACAAGATTCACTTGGGTTTACTTCTTGAAACCCAAGTCTGAAATTTTTCAACATCTAAATATTTTCAAAGCACATGAAGAAAATCAGTCTGGAAAACGCATCAAGATACTCCACACAAATAATGGGATAGAATATGTCAACAAAGATATCAAAAATATTTGTAATGAAGTAGGCATACAGTTCCTTACACTCCACAGCAAAATGGGGTGGCCGAAATGAAGAATCAATCTTTGAAAGAAATGGCCAATTGCATGTTGCATGAAATATCTCTTTCGTAAAAATTGTGGGTTGAAGATATCAATTATGCCCCATACATCCATAATAGATATCCTCATAAATATGTTACTGGAAAAACACCTTTGAGGCTTGGACTGGCATGCAACATGAAGTCAGTCATTTCTGCATTTCCGGATCTCGAGCATGGGCCTGCATTCCTAGAGAGAAGAGAAAGGCCTTGGAGCCTCAAAGTAAAGCATGTGTGTTTGTTGGATATTATGATGAATTCAAAGGGTACAAATTTCTTGATATAAACACTAAAGATATATTTATTGAAAGGAGTGTAAATTTTGACAAAGATATTTTTCATGCACCAGTAGATGAGCCTGTTACCAAGTTTCCCTCACCACTCATTGATGAGTATGTTGATGATACTTAAGATCAGAATTTTGATGAATATGAGCCTTTTTCTATGATACCTATTAGACCACCAGTGGTTGAACATCGATATCATATGTCCTCATGTAGTTTATAAGTTTCTCAACCACCTTCAACACAAAAATGGCATAGCATGAATGATCTCATTGATGATATTGCCTATATACCTCAGTTTGAGGAAGATCCACAAGAACTCTTAGCTATGGATCCATGCATTCCCATGCATTCTTATATGATGCATGCATTTGATCCACATATCACTATAGACATTGGGCCACTTTTTTATATGATATGATATCAAAATTTTAAGATCACAACCAAGCATGCTCTTTTTTGTGAGTCAAAAGACCCACTTCCAGACAACTACTTTGAATAATATTTTCTTGAAATGGTATAACAATATTCAGTTTATACATAATTTTGAGGTGGTTATAATTTTATTTTCAACTATTCTTTCTCGAGATAATATTAATGATAAAGACTATAAAATGACACCTTCATGTAAATATTGAACAATTTTATCCATATTTTGAGACCTCTTCAGACATACTCCGGAGTCACTACTTTATATAATGTCCTCAATAATTTTATCTCATGCAATTCGTATTCCATGCAGAAGTCCCTCGTTGCCTATTTCTAAGGTTCAACTTCTAAAAATAATAATAATAATAATAATAATGGTGATTTGAAGATCACTCTAATTAAAAAGTTGCAGTATCTGCTATAATATTTTGTTGATTTGCATGGTAGTACAATGAGTCGTTCTTTTTTAAGGGTGTATAGTGTTGAATAAAAGTTACCATACGAAATTCCACAGAAACAAATGATTTTCTCATAAAATTTAAATGAAAGTTGCTATCACACATCACAATACATTACGAAAATATTTATTAAAGTTCAATATGATTTTATTTTATCATTACTCCATGGAACATTGATACACTACAAAACTTTAGAAAGCGAAATACAACACACCATATTCTTCAAAACTTGAAAGCGAAATACAGACACATGCACTTCTTCAAAAGTTTTCCGACATCACTAATTTGTTAATTTTTCAATGTAGTCTGTTGGGGTCACATAATTTATAGGATCTCGAGGTGATTGGATATTTTATCTCAGTTATTTGATATTGTAAATAATTATTCAATTTGAAAATGATTTCCAAAAAAAATAAAATAAAATGAAAAGAGGGTATTTAAAAAAAATGAATAAAGAGATAAAATAAAAAGAAAGAAAAATAGTAAAAAAGAATAAAAATAAGATGATATTGTTCAGGAAAATCCCCTCTGTGGAAAAAGGTGAACCCTCTAGCCCTACGGTGGATCTAGCAACAAGGGAACATGTTGGTTCCTAAATTCCTAGTCTTTAACGGAATGCGGATTGGAATAGATGTCCTACCTCAATCCAACGCTACTGACGTAGTATGCTGCAGTGATCCCTCGATCTTTGTTCTTCAAGCCTTGAATTCCATTGGTAATGATATTCACACACCTGCACAAAGATCAAGCAAACACTAAAATCCTACAAGCATACATATTCATTTACAACTATCTAAATTGTCAAGGAGAGTCAGAAATTTTGAATATTAACATAGACAAAGATGGAACTGGAAATCAGTCATGTCATATTAATATATAAAAGGGAGTTTACAACCTGCACCTTGACATTGTATACCTCCTTTGACGGGTTCAGTTGGACACGTCTCCAAAGAATTCAATTGTTGATTCGGCCCAAAGAGGCGAAAGGCTCAAACTCTCTCTCACAACTATGGACTATCCTCTGTTATCTTCTGCACACTATCTCTTGGTTTATTCTAGCTAGAAGAATCAATGGGATGAAGAGGAATTTATAGGAGTGGAGGAAGAGCTTTGAGATCCACTTATGGTGGAGGAAAGGTCTATCCCTTTGGGAAGTTGAATTTTTATAGGAACTAGAAGGCCAAAGGGAGAAACTTGACCACATCCAGTCAAACAAACATCCATGATTCTACTCACGAAGCTGTTAGATATTACAAGCTTCATTTCCATATTAAAAAATCTTTCAAAAGTAGCTCGGACGGGGACTCTTCAGAGACAGAGTGACCATAACGCGAGGCCTAGTGCAAATCTGGCCATGGGCACGAGGACATAACCACACCACAACGCCGACCCAAAACTACATGTTTTTAAGGGTATACTTCAAGAATGGTCCACGGAGGTATTTTTCCTTGCATGTTAAGGGATGAAATGACATTCGCTATAATGTGTGACAATACAAAGGGGTCACTATGATGGTCCTCTAGTATTCAGAATAGGGAATGTAGGGATGGTGAAAAAATGTTGTGTAACAGATGCCCCCTAAAGCATGAAGTCTGAGAGAGAGGGAGGGGTGAAATGCTTTATGAGAACATACCCAAACCAAAACTCCACCATCGGAGGACCTGCAAGATCAAGTACGACTGATATCTCTGATACATGAGTACGAGGTATGGGCACATCCATCCATAATAGAGAACATGTAATAAGATCCATTGTATGGTCATAGCCATCCAGTGAGAAGGATCATAAAATAGACTCAGGTATGATCGCAATCATCTAATCAGAAGAGTCATGTATACATTCATGACAAACCAAATCGTCCCGCAGCTTGGATTTTATTAGACAAAATCCAAGGTCTTGTGCTCCGTCCCAACCTAAACAAGTACAAATTCAGGCATGTGAATGAATGAATTGAAGTCGAACATGCAAGAAAGTCGCCTGATTACTAGGCGATGATGGAAGTTGTTAACAGGTGCAAGAGAAACCACCAATAATGAAAATGGTTCTCAAGGTACTACTAGTACAATCCATGGAATGTGAAGAATGAACTGGAGTCAAACATCCATGAAATCACTCGATCAAAGGCCAATGATGAGAACCTGTCGTTGAATGCGAAGAACTTTCCATTGAGGCATGCAAACTCTAAGGTACCAGAAGGGAGCCTCTAGATTAGCTTCATGGATAATGAGTTGAAGTTGACAGGAAGTGATCAATCGAAGGAGGGCCATAATGTTTCCCACATCATCGACACGAGATAGAGGAGTAAGATGATAATGAATCAAGACTAAACAGAATATCAGGGGTTAAAAACTGTAGAAGGGACTTCTCTTGAACATATTAGCGACATGACTTCAGAATATGGCAGTATTTGACATCAAGGGATTTGAGGTCATGGTGACGAGGCAAAGAGCATATGAGAGGTCAAAACAGATTACCCAAACCCATGGAGGAAAAATTATGACTGTGGGATTTCCCAAACCCAACACGAACTGCAAACAAGTGTAATATTCAGGAGAGACATATTGTCGACGCAACTGACAACTAGTTCCATTTTCCCCCAACATTTCTGGCGAGTACCCCAATTATTTTTGGAAACAATCTTGAAGGGGATAGCATATGCTTGTCATGTAAGTTTTTCCTTTGGAAAAATCCATCCTATTACATTTTACGAGCCCTAGGAAGTAGGAACTCGGCAACGTCATGGTGACGACTTCCAATGTCATTTAGATTTAACGAGTCTGACAAAGGGAAAACTCAGCATCTTTTCATGTTTAGAGAGTTTGAAAATGGGCAGAAAAGAAAAATCCAAAGGTCCCTTTTCATAGGTCATCTCTCAGATCCGAAAAGGTAGAAAACAATATCTGAGAGAACCTCTTAGCCATGTTCAACTAAGGTATTCCTTTTTCGTAAATAATTTGTCCCGGCCCGAAAAGGGGGTAAACGTATACTAGGCAGATGATTTTTCGCAGCCTTTAGCGAGTTCAAAATGACAAGAGCTAAAAAATATTTTCATATTTTTAGAGTCAAAAAAGAGCTGAAAGATAACTCCAGGGCTGACTTTTTCATGTTTTTACCGAGTTTGAAAAAGTAATAAAATACAACTTGTTTCCTCATTGTAGCCAGTTTTAAGACCTGCTGCTGCACAAGAAACCAACATAAAACCCACTTTTGAGAAAAAATAATAAAAAATAACCAAAAATTTCCAAAAACCTAATTAGGGTTAGAAAAGGTTATAAAATAACTCAATAGTAAAAAACAATTCACTTTTACCTTTTCACTTCTTGTGAGAACTTTCACTGGTTTTCACTGTGAATTTGGGGAGCTGACTGCAGGAAATATAGGAGGTCATTGACGAATTCATTTCTTTCAGGTAAGAGCCATGAACTTCCCCTGAAATTTCATCCATTTTTCATATGTTTTCATGTCTTCATACATTTTGTGGAAGAGCTTTAAAACCTCATACCCAAAGAGGTCGGCATCGGTTCCCTTCACGGAACTGCACTGAATTACACGATTTTTATATAGGGAAAGCGTCGCTTGGTGTTGTTGTTTGAAAAATAGTTGTGGTGAACACTGCGCATAAATATTTTCAAATTTTTCTCCAAAACTTCTTGTCAAAATCGACTTAATTTTTAACAATATGGCTTATGGAGATTTGTATTTCATTTTTCAGGAAGAATCAACAGTTGCAATGACAATAGAATGGAAATAGCGGGAGCATGGGGTAGAAGATGCACAGGACATGGAGGACGATGCATGCTTAGATGCTCCGAGGAACTTTGGGCTCCTTCAGTTTTTCATGACCCCATGTCTAAGAGCTCAATTAGAGCTGTTGCAATAATTGATCAGTGTATGGGACATTTACCAAGAGAAATTCATCATCCATGCCCAGGAATTGGAGATAGAAGTCTATGATATCTACTTCTTGACAGGATTTTTGTAGAGGGTAGAGCCAACACGAATGACAGGTACTCAGATCCTTGGAGAGAGCATGACCATTTTGATAGAGAGAGCTTGTTTTGGAGCAAGGAAAGCACACAAGAGTGGTAAACTAGACATCCAGATAGTGCCTGACTTACCTTTGAGGGTAGTGTTGCATACCATTACTCGAGTTGTCGGATCTCAGGCTCCCCATGAAGCCGCAAAGACTCAAATCCAATTATCCATAGATTACATGTCTCCGACGATCTTCAATTGGGCAGAAGCAGTGACAATCAGTATGAAATGTCAGCTGAACAAGTGTAAAAATGGCAAGCTAAAGAAGTTTGGATATGGGTCCATTTTCATACCATTCATCCTGGAACGATTACCGATATTCCAACTTTGGGAGGTAGTTGTACCTATGCCACCATCATGAGAGCCACAAATGGTCTATTGGGTTGAACTAAACAAGTTGGCGACCATACTAGGGAGGTCAACGCCTATTGTCTCTTATTTTTCGTTTTGAATTTTTTATTGTTTGTCCAACTTTGGCCAAATTGTCGTTTCTCTATTTTTTTTGGCTTGTTTGACTGCTTATAGCCATTTATCCTTTTTCTAGGGTGATAAGCTTGGTTTTTCTCAGCAAGCCCTTTGTTTTCTCCTTTCTTTCCTTGCTCAGCACTACTGATTGTCTGACAGTCACACCCATCTGCGCGAGCTGTCATTAACATAGGCGTGATTTTCCCTGCTCGATGTTGAATGCTGCTGAACAGCTGCGTTGATTCCTGTAAGATTGGTTTTGGGCCTTTTACACTAATTTTCCAATGTGTCTTATCCTTTAGGTTTTTTTTATGCTTGGATTGATCCATCTAGCTCTTATTTCCTGACTTGGTTGTCTCATTCATTCTAGTTTTGTTATCTCTCATTCGAATAGTGTGGCTTATCCATCCTAAGGTTTCTAGGTGTTTCAAACCATTCACTTGGTTGCATGTTCATTGGGTGTATGATTTGTTTATGAGTCAGTTTGGTCAGTCATTTTCAGCCTTTTATGTGGTTGCTTGACCTTTTCAGTTGATTGTACGTGAAGTAGGTTGTCAATCTTTCATTCCGTGTTTGTTTGATTCTCCCTCCATCGCCCTAAGCATTGATCACACTGCTCATTGAGTTGACTTAAAATCCCTTTATTTTTCATAAGCTCTAAAGATCCCCCACGCCGAGATACTTTTGGAAGGTTTTTTAATATGGAAACGAAGCTTCTAAGATCTAAAAGCTTCGTGAGCGGAATCATGGATGTTTGTTCGACTGGATCTGGTCGAGTTTCTCCCTTTGGCCTTCTAGTTCCTACAAAAATGCAACTTCCCAAAGGGATATAACTTTCCTCCACCATAAGTGGATTCAAAATCTCGTCCTCCACTCCTATAAATTCCTCTTCATCCCATTTATTCTGCTAGTTAGAATAAACCAAGAGTTGGTGTGTAGAAGATAGCAAAGGATAGTCCATAGTTATGAGAAAGAGTTTGATCCTTTCACCTCTTTGAGCCGAATCAACAAATGAATGCTTTGGAGACGTGCCCAACTGAACCCATCAAAGCAAGTATACAGCATCAAGGCACAGGTTGTAAACTCCCTTTTATTTATTAATATGACATGAATGATTTTAGTTCCATATTCGTTTATGTTAATATTCAAAGTTTTTGACTCTCCTTGACTAATTAGATAGTCGTAAATGAATATGTATGCTTGTATGATTTTACTGTTTTCTTGATCTGTGTGCAGGCATGTGAATATCGCTACCAACGGAACGCAAGGCTTGAAGAACAAATATAGAGGGATCACTGCAATGTATTACATCAAGAGTGTTGGATTGAGGTAGGACATCTATTCCAATCCGCATTCTGTTTATAGACGAGGAATTTAGAACCAGCATGTTCCCTTGTTGCTAGACCCACCCAAGGGCTAGAGGGATCGCCTCTATCTGTAGAGGGTATTTTTCTGCACAACAACTTCTGCAGAGGGGATTGTCCTCCACAGGGGATTCTTTAAATGTCTATCTAATAATATATTAGCTATTGCATCAGTTAATGTATTCATTCTTCTAGGAATATGTTGATATGTAATATAATAAAAATTCCTTTCTAAAAAATGAACACATAAAGACATCCCTAAAATCTGAGGGTTTCTGACAGAATAATTCCCATTGATCTAGAGAAGAACAAGCTAAGAGTCTAGGTTTAAAATTAATTCATGAATGTCGAGGGAAATAGCTTCAGTTAGAAGTTCGATAACTGCACTATATTCAACGACATTGTTAGTTGTGCATCCTAGACAAATTCCTTGAAGGTATACTAACTCATCGTTAGGATCATAAATTACCCAAGCTGCGAAGGATAAGTTCTGGAAACTACGGGAGGCACCATCAGTGAAACTGACATGAGTGACAGACATCTGAATAGTAAGCAAAGACATAATAAGCAGGAAAAACTGCTCGCAAAGAACACCAAACCAAAAATGTAAAAAATTGAAAAACACACTTATTTACAAAAGAAATACACGAGAAAAATCATGCATAATATTTTTTGGGATACAACCCGTTTCGAGGCTGATCCATGGGATTTCCTTCATAATCAATAAGCTCATAGGCCCATTTTTGCAAAACACATTTAACGATGTAGGGCCCATGCCACAGAGGTTCAAATTTACCTACCCCCATCTTATCATGGGCTTGGTCATACAAGAGGACCAACTCTCCTTCTACAAAGGTATGAGGGGAAACCGTCTGGTCAAAGTGGGCTTTGACCCTCTTTTTTTGTGCTTCTATGACTAGAGCAGCGAAATAGCGAGTTTCCTCTCGCGAAGTATTCGACAGTAATTCGACAGCTAGCTTGAGTGAAGGAATTTCACATTCAATCGGAAGGGTAGCTTCCATACCATAAACAAGTTGAAATGGTGTGAATCCAGTTACATCCTTCACCGAGGTTCAATAAGCCCAGAGAGCTAAGAACAATATGAGATGCCAATTGAACTTGTGCATCCCAATAGTACACTGAAGCATAGTGACTAAAACATTGCTCACGGCTTCAACCTGCCCATTGGCCTGGGGGTAGTACGGTGTTGAGCTCTCGTGACACAGACCCAACTGAGTAGTCAGCTCAACCATCATATAATGGCGAAAATGGGACCCATGGTCAGTGAAAATGGCTTTAGGGACTCTAAACCTGGAAATCACGTGATTTAAGAGAAATTGGGCAACCATCTTACTGTCAGCTATTAATTTAGGCATTGCTTCGACCCATTTGGTGAAGTAGTCTACGACTACAATAATATAAGCATGCCCCCTGGCCGAGTGAGGGTTACATGTCATAAAATTGATACCCCACTTCGCAAAATGACCAATGGTAATGATGGGATGGAGGTGAGTGGGTGGCGCGTGCATCTTGTGCTGGTAGATCTGGCACTCATGACATTTACAGACAATAAGGATACAATCTTTGAAAATCGTAGGCCAGAAATACCCGGCACGAAGAATTTTTTGAGTAGTATCATACCTAGACATGTGACCACCACACGCGCCAAAATGGCAGTCATTAAGGACCTTTTCAGCTTCCTCAAGGGTTAAACACCGACGGAGGATGGAATCACCTCTGATACAGTATAGAGTATCTCCGACTATGCGATAGGGTTGCGAATGATGACGGATACGTCAATGAGCATCTTTTGTCAACTCGGACCAGAAATTAGAAGTATGGAGATAAACAATGATATCTCTGTACCATGGAACGAGGGTGCTAATAAGAAAAAGAGTGTTTTCTAGAATGTGTTCCTCAGAACTAGAAGGAGCAGAAGCAGAGGGTAAGGAGCAGATCAATTCAGCAAAAACCAATGATTTATTTGATTTTGCGGCAGTGAACTCCAAATCAAACTCTTGGAGGATAACTATCCACTTAGAGTACTTACCCCCCAGTAACTATCGAGTTAAAATATAGGTCATGGGGTTGTAATCAGAAAACACAGTCGTGGTGCGGAGTAAAATATAATGGCGGAAACGTTGTACGGATTGAACAAATGCCAATGCCAATTTTTCGACATGAGCATAAAGCATTTTAGTGTCAAGAAGATTGTGGCTGAGATAATATATGACATGCTCATTACCATCATCATTGTCTTATACCAGAACCATGGTGATAATGCTAAAAGCGACAGCCAGATAAAGTGAATAATCGCGATGATAATTTGGGGGACACAAAAGAGGAGCATTAACGAGAATGGTCTTCAGTGCATCGAAAGATTTTTGGGCACTCTCAAACCATAGGAACGGGAAACCTTTCTTAAGCAATCGTGTAAAACCTTTGGCTACCTCAGCATAGTTAGATATGTGTTAGCCATCAGTATTTTTTACATGTTAGTGATGACTATATCTACAGCTGAGTTTTCTAGAAACTGATTTCCTTATGTCAATATGTCATCCAGAAAACCCTCCTAAAACTTTTTCGCCTTTCTACCTTTTTCAGTCCACCCCTGGCAAAATCAAAAACCTCATTATCACTATCCTATCTAGCTTCAGCCTTATTGGTCTGCCCATCAGCTTTAAAAGGCAAATCCACATCTGTTTCAAAAGTCTCCCCTATGTTAGGAAGTGGCGCTTTAAGACATTTCACCCTTGGCAATCATCAAAAATCCAAAAAGCCTCCATCTGCAACAGACCTACCATGACTGACCTCTTACTTTGCAAATGAAATTGACAAACAGCCCTAAGTCGCGCCACTCACATCCCCTAGATCTCAGCACTGCATAAACCCCAATCTCAAGCTGACTATTAGGTTTTTCACAGTGTTCTATGGTTTCTACAAAGGCCGGAAATATAATTTCATCTCATGGAGTAAATGCTTGAATTTACAGTTAGAGGAACAGATGCTTCTAAATGTAACTTGAGCCTGAGATATGTCTGCAAAACAGAAAGCTACTCATCCAGACTTTACAGTTCTTTCCAGCATGAAAATCACAGAAAGACACCACTGTCACAGCAAACTGGCAAATGGTCATGGCCCAGAACCTCCTTCATTTACAAGCAGAGGGTTAGGGCGCCTCCTTCATCCACAAGCAGAGGGCGCTGGCCACTATAGACTTTGAAGATTGCAAGAATCCAGGTTTGCCTTGAACTGAACAAATGAAACAGAGACTCCAGGTTTTATGAATGTGACTGATGATCATAACAGGAATAGAGTTGAAATATGCTAGCTCAAAGGAAAAGAGAGTCTGGTCTGATAAAGGAAGCCATTTGAAACTTTCAAATCATGTGAAATATTGAACTTTAGAAAAGCATGTCATCAGTCAACATTCCAATCATAAGAAGTCTGTTTGTCCACAAGATCAAATGGAATAGATGCTGACAACAAATGCCATTACACAGGCAGAAAGAAAGTTCTTGGTTTCTCAAAAGACACTGACCCCCATAGTCACAGAGACTATCCTTCAAATAGTTTGTCATGAGATGACCAAAACAAATGATGATATTTCAGTCACCCTTAGAGCAGTGCAAAGAAACAGTGTCACTTTGGCTAGGTTTTCTTCTGAAACACAGTGATGATTGCAAGTAGAGATGCTAATATTGATGTTTTTCAAAGAGGCTCACTTACCATCACATCCAGAGAAAAGCTGTGTCAAACAGATTTGTCAAAGCAACCTTCAGATACCTTACCTGATGAAGAGCCTCCTCCATGTATGAGCAGATGGCCAAAGCCAGTACAGGTTGTTGTAAACTGATTGATCTAAAAATGCAGTGGAAGGATACAAAAAATTGAATAGAAGTCATTGCACAGGTAAGTGATAGTGTTTATGATGCAAAGGTATTGGTTTCCCTATTCAAATGAAAATGTCTGTCAAACTGTACCTATAGTAGAAAGGAGACAATATTGAATATATGCATGCATTGATACCACAAGGAGCAGTTTCTTTAAAGGCAATGGTTAAACAGTACTCCACTATCCCTTGCCCAGAAGTCTAAAGGAGCTCCTTTTGAGTAAACAGTGAAGTATAGTGTGAAAGCATGCAACCTAAAGAAGGCGCTACAGTCCAGGGAGAAGCTTGTAAATCACCTGGAAGCAGGGATTGACACCATGAACAAAAAGAGCTTTTGCCAAAGCCTGCTCATCATATAGCCATTAGCAGATTAAGACAGGGTTTCTGGAAATAAGTTTTATTAGGTCTGGGCAGCACTCAAAACCCATGAAGCACTTCACTATTGCAAATTCAATCAAAAGACATCTACAGGACTCTGTCAAACCAAGCTTAAGGGAGGAGACATTTCTGCAAAGCAAGGAGCAGTCAGGTCATTTTATCCCAATTCATCATCTAGTTTTGAAGAGCTTAGCAAGCATAAAAAGAAATCAGCTACAATGTGGCAAGCATAAGAGAAAAGGCATACTCCACAAGTAGCAGGAGGCATTTCTGCAAAGGGAACAGTCAATACATTTTAGCACCGGTCATTATCCAGTTTTGAGAGCTTTGAAATACATGGAAAGAGAACTAGCAGACAGGGCTTTTTAAATTCCATCACCAAGAAGATATCCCCTTGTGAGCTATTGTTCATTTTGTTCAGAAATTCATTCAGCATATGATCATTGTTTGAATAAGTTTAAAAAGAAGCACAACCTTTTGATTATTCAAAAGAACAAAGCAGTATTCAGGTATTTCATTGACAATTTTATAAAGGGTTGTTATGCATCATAAATATTACCTGTATTATTAAAACACAGTGGCAGAAGTGATGTAGAAATTGTTGAGTTGTTTGTCAAGGTTTAAAGCTCGGGGTCAGAGTCATTGTTCGGGTTTATATATTCAAAATGACAAACCCACTGTTTTAAAACAAAACAGAGTTGAAAACCAACGTTACTTTTCCAAGTTTAAGACCGTTGAAGATTTGTTTTAAATTGATATAAGAGAGTAAGGTCGAGGGAAATATTTTCAATTTCAAAACTGAAAACCAGACCCCGTGCCTCCCTACCACCAAAGCAACAATTTTCGGGTCAATTTGCAGAGCCGAGCCCTGTTGAACGCCGAGCGACACGCCTGGAAACGCGCGCGACGCGCCTGGGAGGGCGTTTGCACTGGCAGTTAGTATTGGCGCGACGCCCCTGTATAAACCAGCAACGTGCCTGTACGCCACCCGACAGGCCGACCCGACAGGCCGCCTGAGTCAGTTTTTGCGCGCCGTTCTTTCTTCAAGGAGTGTCGCGCATGCTTAAGAGCCTCCGGTGTTAATGCAGCCTTTCAAAACGGGTGTTCATCAAAATTGAAGGTATTTTTATATGTTCCCCCATCGATTTCAAGGTTTTGCTAAGTGACAAGAAGGTTTAAAACTTCCGACCTTGTCATTATAGCTAAAAACAGTGTTTTCCACACAGTGAGAAGTGTTGAAATATGATAAAGGGCTGACTGTGTTATTCAAACAAACACCTACAGAGATACTTGGTTTTGAGATTAAAGGAATTTTGTTTTCAAAACAATCGAAAGGCAGAGGTTTTCCTGTAAAGATTTGTGTTTTGATTAAAGGAGATTTTGTTGTAGAAAGGCAGGGTTTAGGTCTGCAGAGAAACTTTCCACACTGTCCTCAAAGCAGTTCCACATTATTAAAACAGTGAAATGCAACCAGTGAAAAGGATTTTGACATATTTGCTTTGAAAAAAGAGAACTCACATAGTTTTTGCCAAAAATTGTGTGGTCTTCTAAAAACTCTGTCATTTTACTCCAGTCCTGTGTATTGACAGTCTGAGCATATGTATGGTGGTTTGCAAGGGATGCAGGATTAGTGGAATGTTGACACACTTATACAGGGCAAGGTTTTTAATGATTGCAAAGGTTACCATGGAAAGGAGTTAAAAGTATTGAGTGATATCTTAAAACTCACAAGAACAGAGTAATCAAAACATTTCTCCCAGCACACTCTTTCTAGCAGACTGCCCATCTTTCACTATATTATTTCCTACTGAAGAGTTTTGATTGAGATATTTTTAAAGTATAGGGCCATTTTCTGAAGAGCAGGGTGTTTTGATGGGAATTTAACATTGAGACAGAGATATAAAGGTGGTGGTTGATCTCTTAATTTCGCAAGTAAAGGGTGTTTTTCTTAAGCATTGTGCACTGACATTCCACTTAACCTAAGTCTCCTTTCTCTTCCACTGTCTGGACTCTTCTATAGAAATCTGTTGACAAAGGTATTCTCAAGGTGGAAGACCTTTTCTGAAGAGCAGAGTTTTTATGATCAATATTTGTCTTGAAGACCAAATACAGGTGTGTTGATTGGCCTCAAACAAATCCAAAGGAAAAGTGATTTTTCAATACTGTGCACAGCAAATCTACATAGCAATTTGTCTCAGCTTTACTGATAGTGTCCTATTGAGGAATTTACCTGGCTGAGGTGCATCCAGAGGTGAAGGGCTGGTTTTAAGAGGAGCAAAGGTTGTTTATTCAAATAAACATTGTTGCAATCTATCCTAACCACATTTTCCATTCTGTCCAAGCAGTGTAGTGACCAGTTTCAATCCAGCAGAGCATTTTTACATACAGTGAAGGCAGTTTGCCTATTCCAAAGCTTGTTCAAGTCAGAATGCCTCCAAAGAAAGATCACAGGAGCGGTCCACATAAGAGATATGAGCCTATCTCCACAGAAGAAATCAATGCTCACCCATCTGTGCTTTTCAATTTCCATGAAGTAGGTTGTCTTGATTTCTGCCAGAGGATAGAAGAAGTCAAGAGTTTTTCGCCACTTACACATTTGTGCGCTTTGAGATTCAAGGACAAACACTTCCAGTTAGCGGGTCTTGACTTCAAAATCTCCCCAAGGTATGTATCCAAGGCTACCAAGATCCCGTATCATGGTGAAAAGTGGTTTAAACAAGCTCATCTTGATTTAGAGGATTATAAACCTTTCATCAAGCCTGAACATAGGGAAACTATCACTGCTATTTTCCCTTTTTCCTATCTTCTTGACAGTTATGCTCCACTGATGAAAGCCATAATGAGATATTTCACTTGTGAAGGGAGGTTTAATCGAATTTATGTTTACCATGTCCGCTTGTTGATGCATTTTACCAGAAGCAGGCAACTAAACCTTCCGTACTTTTTGTCCAAGAGCATAGAGAAAATGGCATCTACTGTCCAAAAGAAGGCTCCACCTCAGCAAATCCCTTCTCTCTTTCATCATTCCTTGATCGAGATTATCTTCTTACACCAGCTAGAGAAGAAAGGGGTTTCATGGGATTCATTCATCAGCCATTCAGATTTTGCCACTGTCCCTCCTGTTCATGTGTCTCCTACTTAGCCTGTCCATCGCCCAGTGCCTTTGTCTAGTAGGCCTACACCTAAAAAACTCAAAATGACTACTGGGCAGCCAAGTCAACAGGGAGAAGGAGAGGGCAGTGAACCACAGGGAGAAGGAGAAGGCAGTGAACAGCAGCAGCTAGAGGTTGATGAACAGCAGCTGTTGGATGTTGAGAGACAGCCAAGTCAACAAGAAGAGATAGAGGGCAGTGAACACCAGCAGCAGATAGGTGATGAAGGGCAGCAGGCCCAAGATGAACAACCACAGATACACATTGATGAGCAGCATTTGGATGTTGAGGGGCAGCAGCGGATAGTTGATGAAGAACAGCAAGTTGGGCAAGAAATTGAAGCACCTCTTGAAACACAAATTGGACAAAACATTGATGAGGAACAGCAAGCTAAGGCTGCCATACAAACAGTGACAAAGGTCACTCCTAGCAAGAGGAAATTGCCCAAAAAGACATCTTCTATCATGCCAAGGAGGAAAAGCGCCAGATTGGCTTTCAAAGGCAAAAGTAAAATTGGAGAAAGTACAAAGCATGGAGGTGAATTAGCTATTATCCCTATCCAAAGTGATGATAGTGACAATGAGGCCCGCCTCCTTGAAAACCTCCTCATTCACAAAGAGGGGCAAATTGAGGTGTTACAAGAAGACCTTCAAAGGGCAAGGAATTTCAACCACTTCTTGGAGGTTGAAAACAAACAAATGAAGTTTCATGCAGCTATTCATGAGGCAAGGGAAATCAAGTATAAGAAAGAGGCAGAAAAGGCGCAAGCAAGAATTGAAGAGCTCATTGGTGAGTTTGATGATGAAGAGGAGGAAGACCAGCCTAGGCGGAAGAGGCCTAGGACCATCGGGCTTAGAAAAGCCTTGGAAAAACAGAGAGCAGAAGAACAAGCCCATTTCCAAGCCTTTCCTCTCACTGCCCTCCTTGAGCAGGAAATTGAGGAAAACAAAGAAGCATGGCTTGAGAGAGCTAACCAGCATTTGGAAACGAAGCTTGAGAGGGCGAACAGGGATCTTGAGCTACAAAGAAAGAGGACTCTTCACTTTCAGAAGCCTAGGCGAAAATTAAAGGTAGCACAAGAGAAATTGAAGAAGTTGAAGGAGAAGCGCCTAGCACGGAAGGAAGGGAAAAGCATATCAGCCCTTGATATTTTGGCCTCAGCTTCGGAGCATGTTGCTATGGACCCTTGAGGGTCATGCATGCCAATTTTGGGCCTTGTTCGACAACTTTTTGTTTTTTGGCATTTTTTGGGTTTTTGGTCGAAAGCTCATAATTTCGCCATTTCAGTTTGAGGAATTGTCAAGGGAGGAGGATGACACCGATAGATGCTATAATTCTATGAGCAGGTCTCCAGCGATTTTCAGGGCATTTGGAGATCATTCGCCCCCTCAAATTGGCGAAAAACACCCTCATTTTGCACGTTCTGCCCGCCATATCAGCAGTCTGCTATTTTCTGGGTTTTTTCACACAGGTACAGTTTTGGATGACTTCCGGACCTCGGATTGAGTTGGTTCCAGTTGCACCGGAAAGTAGACACAGAGAGCTTTCCAGCAAGCCCTCATGAGCCTCATTTCGACATCGGGAAGGCTGCCTATTGCATCCAGCAAGTCAGGGGACCTTTTTCAGGCATAAATATGAAGTATTTTTGTAATTTTTGAACTTCAAAAATCTGCTTTTTCCAAATGTGCGTTAAGCTATTTTTATCATTGGGAAATGATGTAAAGTCAATATAATTTCCATTTTTAGCAGTTTTTTAGATATTTTATGGGATATTTTGTGCCTTGGGCTTTGCAAAGCCTCGAGGACAAGTTTAGATATTTTGACTTGGCCAATGGGATAGCTAGTTGCTCCATGAGGTTTTCCTTCCTCAAGCCTATTTATTCCATGGTTCTCATTGTAAATGAGAGGCTGAACTTGAGAGAAGAATTAATACATTGGTCATATGAGCTTTGAAGAATACACTTGAGTTATGATTTTTGGACTGCCTCTTGGATGCTTTTGAGGAATGATGAAGGATTGTTGATGGATTCCTTGACATGGTAGAATGGTATAGTGTCTCTTGATATGTTTTGTCTTCTATTTTTCATTCATAATACATATTTCTTGCTGCTATAGATCAGTAAAGATTGATTTTGAGATATGCCCATGGAGGCACCTCAAAATCCCTGAATCTTCATAGCTTGATGTTTTCTTCTCCCTTAGTTATGCTAAAGAATTCTTAGCTGCTCTTTAGTAACTTAAGGTATTGTTGCTAAGTTTTATTTATAAGTTCTATGTATGTTGAGTAGGATGTATGGTTTGCCCTACCTACCTATTAGCTGCCCATAGTTCTGTCCTTAAAACTTTCTCTTTGACTGGTTTGTTGATCATCTTGTTGAACCAAGGAGGCCTAGTCCCGATCTAGCCCTTTGCCTAAAACTATGAAAGCTTGTTTGTCAAAGTGCCCAATGACTTAGAGACTATGTTTAGGCGTTCCGGCGTAGTTTATGAGTTGTTAGTTTGTCTTATGTGTTTTCCCAAAGTCTGATAGCCATTTCCCGAAGTTAGAGGGTCTTATACCTCTATGTATGGCTGGAATGTTTGATTTCTATGTATTAATTAGCTTATAGTTATACTTAGCATGATTAATGGCTTGCTATAACATGTTTATGTCTGCTATAAACTAGTTACACTTGAAATCCCTTGTCTTTCACCAACTTATTGTCCATTTAATCCATTTTGCCCAAAGATCCCTTCTACCGTGAATCAAATCGGCCCTACAGCAGCTTTACATCATCACTTCATAGCTTCCTTGACCTGTTTGACCCCATAGCCCAATTTATCTACATCTTGTTATCCGGTTTATGTATTTGATCAGTTTCATCCCTCACAAACTTAAAAACTAAAAAACCAAAAAACACACTTCATAACTAGCCTAATATCAGAACATCGCAAGTAAACACGCCGACATCTTTTGCACTTATAGAGAGAGCCCTCTCTGAGTCCAGGAAGGCTAGGTCCTTGGGCTCCAAAGCTTGGTTTGATGTTACATCGTCATTTGGCTAGCCAATCGGCCAAATCACGGGACCTTAACATAATGGCGATCACGGTGGGACTTTGAGTTAGTGACAATCTAAGGACACCTTAGAACTCTAGAAGTCCCTTATTTTTAAGAATACTGTTTGATTGACTTATCCCACCGCACCCTAACATAATGGCGATCACGGTGGGACTTTGAGTCAAAACATCCTAGGTGTCCCTTAGGAACTCTTAGATCTCAGTCAAACTTAGAAGAGTAGAATCTGGTTGTCTCACCATCCTAGCAAAATGATGACTCAGCTGTAGGACACTCTTCCAAACCTTAGGATTACATAAAAACTCAAAAAACCCCAAAAACTCCCTTAGATTGGTTTTTGATAGTATTGGTGGTGGACCATACAAATATACCTCAAAACAACTAAAAATCCACCTGGCGACTCCACTAGCCTCCAGTAGGCCTTACTACCTTGCTAAATTTTAGAATACCATATGATTTTGCCACCTCATCACCACCCTAACATAATGGCGATCACGGTGGGACCTGAGTATTAAACAAGCTTAGTTTCCCTTATCTATAGAGACCTTTAAGAATACTATCTGATTGACTTATCCCACTGCTCAGTAACATAGTCACACTCACAGTAGGACCTTCCGAGTTAGTGGCAATCTAAGTACAACTTAGTAACTCCCGAAGTCTCAATCAAGCTTAGTAAACTTAGAGATTTTTTGAAGAGTAGAAAATAGCTCTTTCACCATCTTAGCAAAATGATGAGTCAGTTATAGAAATCTCTTCCAAACCTTGTAGGCACATAAAACTCAAAAAACCCCAAAAAACACTCCCTTAGATTGGCTTTTGACATTACTGGTGGTGGACCATACAAGTATATCTCAAAACAACTAATATTCCACCTGGCGACTCCACTAACTTCTAGTAAGCCTTACTATTTCACCAAACTCTAGGCTACTATCCGATAGACCTATCCCATCACTCACTAACATAGCGGGAGATGATAAGACACTGAGTACATAATAGTTCAGCAAAATCTTATAGACTCTTTGGTCCTTTAGGTACCATAAACAGGCAGGCAGTCCATAGACCCATTTAGAGTAAACTCTTTTTGTTCTCATCACCCTAGCAAAGTGTTGAAACAAGTCTAGGATACTTTGAAACATAGGCTGCACATAAAACTCAGAAAATCCAAAAACATTCTCAGATTAGTTACTGGTGGTGGACCATAGCTATCTTCACAAAAACAACCCAGTTCCACCTGGCGACTCCACTAATCCATCCTTTTTGTTTTTGACCATCCTCCGCCTTAGTAAAGCTTTAGAAAAATCACCCATCCAGAACATTCACCAATACCATTCTCTCTAAACTCGGGATCTAAAATCTGGCTTCACGAAGAATCAATACCAGATCCCATCCAGACCCAAATCCCCCTATCATAGTAGATGACCCAGAAAAGATTCTGTGGCAAGCTTCTGAAACTGATCATCTAGCTACTAGTAGATCCATCCGTAGAGAAAGATCTGTACCTAAACATCGCACTATCCTACTAGATTCACCTTTGGAACTAGAGTCATCACAAACTCTTCCCATAAGCAAATCATATAGTAAGATAAAATTTGACAATCTTGAACCCCTAGACCCACCACAAAGTACTATTAGAGAAGCTTCACCCACCACTCCTCCTGATTTCCAGCTTCTCTATCAGTTTGGCTCCTATCATCCCAGATCTGCTCAAAACCAGATCACTAGTCCAAGTTCATCCGCCACACTTGGTCAAACCACCACTGTTCAAACCACTTCATTTCAGCCTACTAGTCCTCATCTTGTACATCATCCACTAGCTCCAGTCATGGCAGCCTGGTACGCACCTTTGGTGTTGCCACTGCCTTTAGCTCCTCTCCCAAACAAATATCAAGACAAAATCCCACACTTTACTGGAGAAGACACCACCACACCTCAATAGCATATAAGTAGGATGACTGATGCTTATGAATACCTAGAGGTACAAGACGAGACTGTCAGAATGAGAATATTCGCCCAAAGTCTTGGTGGTGAACCCAAAGCATGGTTAAAAAGCTTAGCTCCAAACAGTATCCATGATATCCCAGAACTACATCAAGTTTTCAGAAATAGGTGGGAAATCCGAAGAAACCCCATTCAAATCCTGTCAGAATATAACAGCCTAAAACGGGAAAATGGGGAAAGTGTCCAAGCTTACTGTACTAGGTTCAACAGTGTATATAACTCCCTGCCACCTCATTTCAAACCCCCACTTGGTCTAGCCTTGGCAAAATTCCCCGAAGGTTTCGATCCGGACATGACATATCATCTGAGAGATAAGGATCCCCCTACCTTGGAGGAAATGCAACAAATAGCCATAAAAGCAGATGCTAACTTAGCAGAAAAGAGGGCTAGGACTAGATCGGAAAGGAAGGTCACATATAGAGACGAGGTCTCCACCTCATCACCTTCCCTGGATCCTAGAATAGATGACTTAGTCAAATCCATGGCCAAAATGTGGGAAAAGATAAATGAAAAAGCTCTTGTTAGGGAAAACCAGCCAAACCCTCCAATCAGAAACCGAAACCAAAACTTTAGGAGGGAACAGCCCCAAAACAGACCAAGGGAAAATGACCAACAGATCAGGCCACCATTCAATGAAAACTATGTGGAAGAAGATGATAGGGATACAGAACCTCTTGATGAAAGTCATCTAAACCTCATAGGGTCTGATAGTGAGAGTGAGGTGTACCTCACAGAAGAAGAACAAGCCTTCTTTTCGCCTGATCAAGATGAGACCAATTATGAAGATCTTGACGACCCTGTCATAGATTTTCAGAATGCCATTATAGAAGCTCACAGGAAATATGACCTTAGAAGTTAAAGAAACCAAGACAATGTCAAGAAAGGTAACTCAGATACTGCTAAAGTCCCTAATACCATCCTCAAGAAAGCGGTAGGCAATGACAAAATCAAGGTTGAGAAGACTGACCAAAGCCAAGCTAAAGTTACCCAAACTAGTCCTCTCTCAGATACTCCTGATACTTCTACAAAGGTCACCAAAACAACTATGGCAAACAAAACCCCTAAACAAGGTCAACAAACTCAGAACATAGACAAGGTCTTAGCTGAAAAAGCTGAAACAAACATATCTAAACTTCAAGTACCTTTTAGCTTTGAAGGCGAAATCGCTAAGATCAAAATCACCATGCCTCTTACTGAACTCATTGCCCAAAACTCTTATAAATCCCAAGTACTAAAAGTCTTAAATCTAGGGAATGATGCAAACACTGTTAATCTCACTGATGACATTCCCGAAGTATTGTTTGGTCCAAAGGTAGAGGGAAAATTCCAAGAGGGAGCTACTCTTCCATTTTACATTAGCCTAAACATCCACGACCAAATCCTCCACAATGCCATGCTAGACTCCGGCGCCTCGCATAATCTTATGCCGAAGGTAGTAATTGAAAGATTAGGCTTGGAAATCACAAGACCGTACAAAGACTTGTATTCATTTGATTCAAGCAGAGTCCAATGCCTGGGTTTGATCAAAGACCTTTGTTTTAGTCTGGCCCAAATACCCGCTAAACATCTAATCATGGATATAGTAGTGGCGGACATTCCTCCCAAGTACGGGATGCTTCTATCTAGATCTTGGGGAGCCAAAATTCAAGGGAATATCCAACTGGACATGTCATATGCCACCATTCCTGTGTTTGGTCAGACCAGGATACTCTACCGTGAATCACACATGAAATACATGATTAGCAGTCAAGATAGGCCAGATAACATTCCAATGTGTTCTTTGCGTTCCGACTTAAACTCTTTCATTATGCATATGGATGTAAACATGGAGGAAGAGTCAGAAGAAACCGATATAGACTTAGATCCACCACATCAGTTGTCCCTGGTGCCTTATGATGAACTGGACACTCAAAACTACCATGATCATGAACAACTGTGTCTTGAGGAAAGTAAGTTTCCCCTCTCCAAAGTAGGATTAGAGCAAGAAGCACAAACCCTCATGTATTATCAAGCAAATTGCTCTAGCTTTAGTCAAAAACCACCAGTAACTTGTGGAAATTTCTTCCGGGTAAAAGCTTTAGAAGACCTACACATCATAAACCTATTTGGAACCCGGGAGAAAGGGAGTTTAATGTTTCTACCATACCTCAAAGATTTACCATCATGTGACCCTCCTACTGCAAATAAAACTTTGACCATAACCTCAGTAGCTCAACATCTTGAGAAAATGCCAGATGAACTTCTTATGAGCAAGGATGACATTTATAATCCCAGCATACCTGAACTACTGAAATTGGCTCATATTTTGTCTTTTCATGAAGAACTTAGAAATGCTAAAATCAGGAATCTCATGCAAAATACTAATTTCTACAGAAAAAACAAGGGAAAACATTGTATCACTACCTTTTCCTCAAAAAAAAACTTTAACAAAAGCAAACACAACAAACTGAAACAAACTGAAATGATCAAGGATAAAACTAGTGGTCATAGAATCTGCTTTGATTTTAGAAATAATACTGCATCTCCATATAACAAAAATCATGTTTTTTCCACCCAAGATCATGATTCACCAATTAAAAGTGATTTTAATCATGTATTCTTGCAAGATCATGTTTCAGGTCATAATCATAAGATTCCTTTGCAAAGTAGACAACTTAAAGATTTTTTCCAGTTTGCGGGAGGTAGATCTGATTTCAAGTTCAAAATTGCAAAACCACCCATTATCAGAAATATGTTCATGAAGGCCATGTTCCCAGTTTTAAATTTCTGTATTTTTGCATACCTTGATGATGTCATTATCTATTTCAAGAATTACCAAGAGTACATACATTACCTGAAGAAAGCATACAGTAAGGAAAGGAGTGGAAATCAGATATTCAGAGAGGTACAGAGGGAGGATACTGGGCTGTTTAGA
This sequence comes from Pinus albicaulis, assembly GCA_034641835.2. Classification (NCBI taxonomy): domain Eukaryota; kingdom Viridiplantae; phylum Streptophyta; class Pinopsida; order Pinales; family Pinaceae; genus Pinus; species Pinus albicaulis. The sequence goes on from CM076574.1 coordinate 1,354,388,254, forward strand.
GATTCTTGCATGAATCCCTATGTCATGTTAGGGAGAGAAAATTTCCCAAATTTTTATTTTCAGGAGTTAAGTGGGCCAAGGGTGAGAGGAGATCCTTACGAGGATAAGATGCTGAAATTCCGTCATTTCCAAGATTTTTGAGGTTGAAACACTTTCAGTCATTGTACATACCATTGTTTGAAATATTGAAAAAATAGAAAAGTCAAAAACAGTAAAAGATAGGAAAGTCAAAAACAGTAAAAAGCAGAAAAGAGGGCAAGTGAAGATAGAACAAAGGCCCCATGTTCCAAAAAATAGTCTTTCGGAAAGCGAGCAAGTCTAAATGCCGCTACCAGTGCTTCAATGTCTTGTTCAGCTATCTAGCCTAATCATAGCTGAGCATGTTTAAATTTATTTGTTGATAAGTTAGTGAGCGCCAAGATAGTCAACATTGTGTAAGATTGACTTATCACAGAGCTTAGATTAGGGAGAGATTTTGGTTCCACATGCCTAAAACAGAACCAAAGAGAGAAGCGAGGGATGAAAAACACATTGTACATCTTAGCCCCGCTTGTCTAGTTTCCTTTTGTTGCAAAATAACATTTGTGTGCAGCTTGTCTTTTATGCCACAAATGCATGACAAATCAGACTGCCTAATCCTGATTTGATCATTTTTAAATTTCATGTTGTAGATTAGAGAATGAAATCCTGTCAAACTGCTTAATCTTGACAGTCGATCTAGTTTTAGGTAGAGAAATGAAGGAGTTCATCGGCTTAATCTGAACTCCCGGCAGATATAAGAGTAGAAATAGATAGGTTCATTTTGCAAAAAGAAAAATATGCATTGTCAAAAGGCTGCTAGTTCAAATGCGCCAAACAGAAGAAAAAATGTTAGGAAAGATAGTGGGGTAGGTAGAAGTATCATTGATGTTAATCATGCTGTCACTTTTCAGAAATAACATCAAGAGAAGGGTAAATTTTGCGCCAATGGATAAGGCACTGGTCTTCATAAGCCAAAAATCTGAATTCTGGACACCTCCTGACGAGGAGCTGCCCTCCCCAAATGGAGCCAATGTTAGCCATCAGTATTTTTTACATGTTAGTGATGACTATATCTACAGCTGAGTTTTCTAGAAACTGATTTCCTCATGTCAATATGTCATCCAGAAAACCCCCCTAAAAATTTTTTCACCTTTCTACCTTTTCAGTTCGCCCATGTCGAAATCAGAACCTCATTATCACAATCCTATCTAGCTTCAGCCTTATTAGTCTGCCCATCAGCTTTAAAAGGCAAACCCACATCTGGTTCAAAAGTATCCCCTATGTTAGGAAGTGGCGCTTTAAGACATTTCACCCTTGGCAATCATCAAAAAGCCAAAAAGCCTCCATCTGCAACAGACCTACCATGACTGACCTCTTACTTTGCAAATTAATTTGACAAGCATCCCTAAGTCGCGCCACTCACATCCCCTAGATCTCAGCACTGCATAAACCCCAATCTCAAGCTGACTATTAGGTTTTTCGCAGTGTTCTATGGTTTCTACAAAGGAAAGAAATATAATTTCATATCATGGAGTAAATGTTTGAATTTACAGTTAGAGGAACAACTGCTTCTAAATGTAACTTGAGCCTGAGATATGTCTGCAAAACAGAAAGCTACTCATCCAGACTTTACAGTTCTTTCCAGCATGAAAATAAAAAAAAGCCACCACTGTCACAGCAAACTGGCGAATTTTCATGGCCCAGAACCTCCTTCATTTACAAGCAGAGGGTTAAGGTGCCTCCTTCATCCACAAGCAGAGGGCGCGGGCCAGTATTGACTGTAAATATTGCAAAAGTCCAGGTTTGCCTTTTACTGAACAGTGAAACAATATCTCCAGGATTTATGAATGTGACTGATGATCATAACAGGAATAGAGAAAAATTCCAATCATAAGAAGCCTGTTTGTCCACAAGATCAAATGGAATAGATGCTGACAACAAATGCCATTACACAGGCAGAAATAAAGTTCTTGGTTTCTCAAAAAGGCACTGACCTCCATAGTCACAGAGACTATTTTTCAAGAAATTTGTCATAAGTTGACTAAAGCAAATAATGATTTTTCAGTCACCCTTAGAGCAGTGCAGGGAGACAGTGTCACTTTGGCTAGGTTTTCTTCTGAAACACAGTGATGATTGCAAGTAGAGATGCTAGTATTGACGTCTTTCAAATGTGGTTTATTTTCCATCACATCCAGGGAAAAGCTGTGTCAAATAGATTTGTCAAGCAACCTTCAGATACCTTACCTGATGAAGAGCCTCCTCCATTTATGAGCAGATGGCCAAAGCCTTGGATATTGTTGAAGACTGATTATTCAGAAAGATGCAGTGGAAGGATGCAAAGGAAGAAAGCCAAAGGTCTTTACACCAGGTAAATGATAGTGTTTATGATACAAAAGTTTTGGTTTTCCTATTCAAATGAGAATGTCTGTCAAACTGTACCTATAGTGGAAGGGAGACAATATTGAATATATGCATGCATTGATACCAAAAAGGAGCAGTTTCTTTAAAAGAAAAGGGTTAAACAGTACCCCACTGTCACCTGCCCAGAAGTCTAAAGGAGCTCTTTTTGAGTAAAACAGAGAAAATATGGTATGAAGAGATGCAAGCAGAATATGGCACTTACAATCCAAAAAGGAACTTGTGTATCACCTGGAAGCAGGGACTGACACCATGTACAAAAAGAGCTTTTGCCAAAGCCTGCTCATCATATAGCCATCAGCAGATTAAGACAGAGTTTCTGGAAATGAGTTTTATTAGATGCAGCGGCCTCTCCAAAACCCATAAAACACTTCACTGTTGCAAATTCAATCAAAAGGCATCACAGGCCCCTGTCAAACCAAGCAGGAAGAGACATTTGCACTTAAAGCAAGGAGCAGTCAGGTCATTTTATCCCAAGTCATCATCTAGTTTTGAAGAGCTTAGCAAGCATAAAAAGAAATCAGCTACAATGTGGCAAGCATAAGAGAAAAGGCATACTCCACAAGTAGCAGGAGGCATTTCTGCAAAGGGAACAGTCAATACATTTTAGCACCGGTCATTATCCAGTTTTGAAAGCTTTGAAATACATGGAAAGAGAACTAGCAGACAGGGCTTTTTGAATTCCATCACCAAGAAGACATCCCCTTGTGAGCTATTGTTCATTTTGTTCAGAAATTCATTCAGCATGTGATCATTGTTTGAATAAGTTTAAAAAGAAGCACAACCTTTTGATTATTCAAAAGAACAAAGCAGTATTCAGGTATTTCATTGACAGTTTTATAAAGGGTTGTTATATATCATAAATATTACCTGTATTATTAAAACACAGTGGCAGAAGTGATGTAGAAATTGTTGAGTTGTTTGTCAAGGTTTAAAGCTCGGGCTCAAAGTCATTGTTCGGGTTTATATATTCAAAATGACAAACCCACTGTTTTAAAACAAAACAGAGTTGAAAACCAACGTTACTTTTCCAAGTTTAAGACCGTTGAAGATTTGTTTTAAATTGATATAAGAGAGTAAGGTCGAGGGAAATATTTTCAATTTCAAAACTGAAAACCAGACCCCCTGCCTCCCTAGCACCAAAGCAACAATTTTCGGGTCAATTTGCAGATCCGAGCCCTGTTGAACGCCGAGCGACGCGCCTGGAAATGCGCGCGACGCGCCTGGGAGGGCGTTTGCACTGGCAGTTAGTATTGGCACGATGCGCCTGTATAAACCAGTGACGCGCCTGTACGCCACCCGACAGGCCGACCAAACAGGCCGCCCGAGTCGGTTTTTGCGCGCCGCTCTTTCTTCAAGGAGTGCCGCGCATGCTTAAGATCCTCCGGTGTTAATGTAGCCTTTCAAAACGGGTGTTCATCGAAATTGAAGGTATTTTTATATATTCCCCCATCGATTTCAAGGTTTTGCTAAGTGACAAGAAGGTTTAAAACTTCTGACCTTGTCATTATAGCTAAAAACAGTGTTTTCCACACAGTGAGAAGTGTTGAAATATGATAAAGGGCTGACTGTGTTATTCAAACAAACACCTACAGAGATACTTGGTTTTGAGATTAAAGGCAGTTTTTTTTCAAAACAATCGAAAGGCAGAGGTTTTCCTGTAAAGATTTGTGTTTTGATTAAAGGAGATTTTGTTGTAGAAAGGCGGGGTTTAGGTCTGCAGAGAAACTTTCCACACTGTCCTCAAAGCAGTTCCACATTATTAAAATAGTGAAATGCAACCAGTGAAAAGGATTTTGACATATTTGCTTTGAAAAAAGAGAACTCACATAGTTTTTGCCAAAAATTGTGTGGTCTTCTAAAAACTCTGTCATTTTACTCCAGTCCTGTGTATTGATAGTCTAAGCATATGTATGGTGGTTTGCAAGGGATGCAAGATTAGTGGATTGTTGACACACTTATACAGGGCAAGGTTTTCAATGATTGCAAAGGCTACCATGGAAAGGAGTTAAAAGTATTGAGTGATAGCTTAAAACTCACAAGAACAGAGTAATCAAAACATTTAACCCAGCACACTCTTTCTAGCAGACTGCCCATCTTTCACTGTATTATTTCCTACTGAAGAGTGTTGATTGAGATATTTTTAAAGTATAGGGCCATTTTCTGAAGAGCAGGGTGTTTTGATGGGAATTTAACATTGAGACAGAGATATAAAGGTGGTGGTTGATCTCTTAATTTCGCAAGTAAAGGGTGTTTTTCTTAAGCATTGTGCACTGACATTCCACTTAACCTAAGTCTCTTTTCTCTTCCACTGTATGGACTCTTCTATAGAAATCTGTTGACAAAGGTATTTTCAAGGTGGAAGACCTTTTCTGAAGAGTAGATTTTTTATGATCAATATTTGTCTTGAAGACCAAATACGGGTGTGTTGATTGGCCTCAAACAAATCCAAAGGAAAAGTGATTTTTCAATACTGTGCACAGGAAATCTACACAGCAGTTTGCCTCATCTTTGCTATAAGAACCCATTGAGATACCTACCTGGCTGAGGTGCATCCAGAGGTGAAGGGATGGTTTAAAGGAGAGCAGAGGTTGTTTATTCAAAGAAACATTGTTGCAATCTATCCTAACCACATTGTCTATCTGTCCAAACAGCATACTGCCACAGTTTCAATCCAGAAGAGCATTTTTACATACAGTGAAGGAAGTTTGCCTCTTCCAAAGCTTGTTCAAGTCAGAATGCCTCCAAATCAAGATCACAGGAGAGGTCCACATAAGAGATATGAGCCTATCTCCACAGAAGAAATCAATGCTCACCCATCTGTGCTTTTCAATTTCCATGAAGTAGGCTGTCTTGATTTCTGCCAGAAGATAGAAGAAGTCAAGATTTTTTCGCCATTAACACACTTGTGCGCTTTGAGATTCAAAGAAAAACACTTCCAATTGGCGGGTCTTGATTTCAAAATTTCTCCAAGGTATGTGTCCAAGGCTACCAAGATCCCGTATCATGGCGAAAAGTGGTTTAAACAAGCTCACCTTGACTTGGAGGATTACAAACCTTTCATCAAGCCTGAACATAGAGAGGCTGTCACTGCTATCTTCCCTTTTTCATATCTCCTTGACAGTTATGCTCCGCTTATGAAAACCATAATGAAATATTTCACTTGTGAAGGGAGGTTTAATCGAATTTATGCCTACCATGTCCGCTTATTGATGCATTTTACCAGAAGCAGGCAACTAAACCTTCCTTACTTTTTGTCTAAGAGCATAGAGAAAATGGCAGCTACTGTCCAAAAGAAGGCTCCACCTCAGCAAATTCCTTCTCTCTTTCATCATTCCTTGATCAATATTATCTTCTTACACCAGCTGGAGAAGAAGGGGGTTTCATGGGATTTATTCATCAGCCATTCAGATTTTTCCACTGTCCCTCCTGTTCATGTGTCTCCTACTCAGCCTGTCCATCGCCCAGTGCCTTTGTCAAGTAGGCCTACACCAAGAAGACTCAGAATGACTACTGGGCAGTCAAGTCAACAGGGAGAAGGAGAGGGCAGTGAACAACAGGGAGAAGGAGAGGGCAGTGAAAAGCAGCAAATTGGAAATGAAGGTCAACAGCAGATACAGGATGAAGGCCTGCAGCAGATGGATGATGAAGGGCAGCAGGCAGATGATGAAGGACAGCAGATACAAATTGAAGGACAGCAGGTCCAAGATGAACATCCACAGGTACACATTGATGAACAACAAGTTGGGCAAGAAATTGAAGCACCTCTTGAGCCACAAATTGGACAAAACATTGATGAGGAACAGCAAGCTAAGGCTACCACCCAAACAGTGACAAAGGTCACTCCTAGCAAGAGGAAATTGCCCAAAAAGACATCTTCTATCATGCCAAGGAGGAAAAGCACTAGATTGGCTTTCAAAGGAAAAAGTAAAATTGGAGAAAGTACAAAGCATGGAGGTGAATTAGCTATTATCCCTATCCAAAGCGATGATAGTGACAATGAGGCCCGCCTCCTTGAAAACCTCCTCATTCACAAAGAAGGGAAAATTGAGGTGTTACAAGAAGACCTTCAAAGGGCGAGGAATTTCAACCACTTCTTGGAGGTTGAAAACAAACAAATGAAGTTTCATGCAGCTATTCATGAGGCAAGGGCAATCAAGTATAAGAAAGAGGCAGAAAAGGCGCAAGCAAGAATTGAAGAGCTCATTGGTGAGTTTGATGATGAAGAGGAGGAATACCAGCCTAGGCGGAAGAGGCCTAGGACCATCGGGCTTAGAAGAGCCTTGGAAAAACAGAGAGCAGAAGAACAAGCCCATTTCCAAGCCTTTCCTCTCACTGCCCTCCTTGAGCAGGAAATTGAGGAAAACAAAGAAGCATGGCTTGAGAGAGCTAACCAGCATTTGGAAACAAAGCTTGAGAGGGCGAACAGGGATCTTGAGCTACAAAGAAAGAGGACTCTTCACTTTCAGAAGCTAAATCAGTTTGCCGGGCGAAAATTAAAGGTAGCACAAGAGAAATTGAAGAAGTTGAAGGAGAAGCGCCTAGCACGGAAGGAAGGGAAAAGCATATCAGCCCTTGATATTTTGGCCTCAGCTTCGGAGCAGGTTTCTATGGACCCTTGAGGGTCATGCATGCCAATTTTGGGCCTTGTTCGACAACTTTTTGTTTTTTGGCATTTTTTGGGTTTTTGGTCGAAAACTCATAATTTCGCCATTTCAGTTTGAGGAATTGTCAAAGGAGGAGGATGACACCGATAGATGCTATATTTTTATGAGCAGGTCTCCAGCGATTTTCAGGACATTTGAAGATCATTCGCCCCCTCAAATTGGCGAAAAACAGCCTCATTTTGCACGTTCTGCCCGCCATATCAGCAGTCTGCTATTTTCTGGGTTTTTGCACACAGGTACAGTTTTGGATGACTTCCGGACCTCAGATTGAGTTGGTTTCAGTTGCGCCGGAAAGTAGACACAGAGAGCTTTCCAGCAAGCCCTCATGAGCCTCATTTCGACATCGGGAAGGCTGCCTATTGCATCCAGCAAGTCAGGGGACCTTTTTCAGGCATAAATATGAAGTATTTTGTAATTTTTGAACTTCAAAAATCTGCTTTTCCCAAATGTGCGTTAAGCTATTTTTATCATTGGGAAATGATGTAAAGTCAATATAATTTCCGTTTTTAGCAGTTTTTTAGATATTTTATGGGATATTTTGTGCCTTGGGTTTTGCAAAGCCTCAAGGACAAGTTTAGATATTTTGACTTGGCCAATGGGATAGCTAGTTGCTCCATGAGGTTTTCCTCCCTCAAGCCTATTTATTCCATGGGTTTCATTGTAAATCAGAGGCTGAACTTGAGAGAGGAATTAATACATTGGTCATATGAGCTTTGAAGAATACACTTGAGTTATGATTTTTGGACTGCCTCTTGGATGCTTTTGAGGAATGATGAAGGATTGTTGATGGATTCCTTGACATAGTAGAATGGTATAGTGTCTCTTGATATGTTTTGTCTTCTAGTTTTCATTCATAATACATATTTCTTGCTGCTATAGATCAGTAAATATTGATTTTGAGATATGCCCATGGAGGCACCTCAAAATCCCTGAATCTTCATAGCTTGATGTTTTCTTCTCCCTTAGTTATGCTAAAGAATTCTTAGCTGCTCTTTAGTAACTTAAGGTATTGTTGCTAAGTTTTATTTATAAGTTCTATGTATGTTGAGTAGGATGTATGGTTTGCCCTACCTACCTACAAGCTGCCCATAGTTCTGTCCATAAAACTTTCTCTTTGACTGATTTGTTGATCATCTTGTTGAACCAAGGAGGCCTAGTCTCGATCTAGCCCTTTGCCTAAAACTATGAAAACTTGTTTGTCAAAGTGCCCAATGACTTAGAGACTATGTTTAGGCGTTCCAGCGTAGTTTATGAGTTGTTAGTTTGTCTTATGTGTTTTCCCCAAAGTCTGATAGCCATTTCCCGAAGTTAGAGGGTCTTATACCTCTATGTATGGCTGGAATGATTGATTTCTATGTATTAATTAGCTTATAGTTATACTTAGCATGATTAATAGCTTTCTATTACATGTTTATGTCTGCTATTAACTAGTTACACTTGAAATCCCTTGTCTTTCACCAACTTGTTGTCCACTTAATCCATTTTGCCCAGAGATCCCTTCTACCGTGAATCAAATCGGCCCTACAGCAGCTTTACATCATCACTTCATAGCTTCCTTGACTTGTTTGACCCCATAGCCCAATTTATCTACATCTTGTTATCCAGTTTATGTATTTGATCAGTTTTATCCCTCGCAAAACTTAAAAACTAAAAAACCGAAAAACACACTTCATAACTAGCCTAATATCAGAACACCGCAAGTAAACACACCGACATCTTTTACACATATAGAGAGAGCCCTCTCTGAGTCCAGGAAGGCTAGGTCCTTGGGCTCCAAAGCTTGGTTTGATGTTACATCGTCATTTGGCTAGCCAATCGGCCAAATCACGGGACCCTAACAATATGAAACAACGCAGGAAATTAACTTTCCCTTGAAAACTTGTAAAGAGGAAGGGGAGTGGAGATTAATGATTGCTTCGACCTTAATAGGATTGAGATGAATATCATCTTTGGAAACAAAAAACCCAAGGAGTCTGTCGGAGTCAACGCAGAAGACACATTTGTGCGGATTAAGCCGAATTTTGTAGTGTCTACAACGAAGAAAAATATGATGGAGTTGTTCCGGGTGGTCCTAACGCTTAGCGAAATGAGCCAAGAGGTTATCCATGTAAGGTTGAAAAATGTGCTTAATATCGTGAAAATCATATGACATTTCCCATTGGAACATGGCACCAGCATTTTTCAGGCCAAAAGGGAGATTTTTGAATGCGAAACTGCCCCATGGATAGATGAAGGCAATTTTATGTTGATCAGCTGGTAGTATATTAATCTGGTATAACTAAAGAACCCATCCATAAGGGAGAAAATCTCACTCCCAGCACTTTCATCAATAATCTAGTCGATGAAGGGGGTGGGATAGTTATCTTTGGGATAATCATGATTAATATCACAGTAATCTACACAAACTCGAATGGTGCCCTGCTTTTTGGCCATAAGGACAATGTTAGAGACCTAATCTGTCAACAGGATTGGATAAATGAAGCCTGCTTTGAGAAGTTTTTCAAATTCTCCCTTTATGGCAGCTGCCTTTCTAGGGTGCACAGGACAAAGACGTTGGCGAACAGGTTTCGCATCGGGGTAAGTGTGTATCTCGTGCATGACTATACTTGGATCAATGTTGGGCATTTCCTTGTAGGACCAAGCGAAAATGTCTTGAAATTTGTGGAAGAGACTAGTATAGACCTCAATCTCATTAGGAGAACATGTCACCCCAATATGGATGTTCTCAACAACCCCCAGTTTAATGGAGATGTCAATAGGCATCATCTGGGTGATATTTCCCATGTTTCCTTCTGCAAAAACTTCATGTGTAAAAATAGGCATTTGAAGTGGTTAGGAAGGAGCTTGGGAAAAAAAATTTCAAGACAGGCAGACATTGCCCCAAGACTAGGTAAAAAGGAGGAAAAATGATGATTATCGTCCCAGGGAGGATCCTTGAGAGATATAGTTTCCACGATGGCTTCATCAGTTGGAAATGTCTCGTTTAAGGGATCATGAGAATCTGAAGCACTGAGCCAAGGGGATTGATAATACGTGTCAAGAGGCATACTTAAAGAAGTATGATCAGAAGGAGAAGCCGAAGCCGAGACAATTTTAGCGTAATTGATTTCGGTGGGGTTTAACAGCATAACGTCTCCGAAGGAATCCATTTGATTGGAGGAAGGAATGAGCCATGGATCCGATTTGAAGGATATCATATTGACAGAGGTGACATTGGGAGGTGGGAGGTTGAAAATACCCATTAAGGCAGAATCTTTAAAAAGACCTACTCCCACACTCTCATATGGAATATTTGTATGCTCCACATACAGAACATTGCCTCCAAAGGTAGTAGCAGTGAAGAAAGATAACTGGTTGACCATGACTATCTTCCCTTGGTGGGGAAAATGAAGCAGACATAACAGAGAGGAAGGAACACAACGCATAGCATGGGTCCAGCTCCGTCCCAGTAGAAGATTGTAATTCAGATTGGCGTCAACAACCTCTACCTCAACGTTGACTATATTTCCTTCCAACGTGATATGCAAGCTGGGGAGAGTACCAAACAGAGGAGAAAATCTTCCATCAAAAGCCTCCAGGATAGTAGGATATTGACTCAAAGAAGGAGAACCAATCACTAGTACATTTGGGGGAAATTCCGACACTTGGTTCCGACGCTTTTGACCAAATGTCGGAAATTTCCCCAAATTTTTTCAATCCCGCCCGAAACCGTCGCTATACCGACGTTTAGAGAAAAGTGTCGCAATACCGAAACTTAGACAAAGTGTCGCAATTGCGACGTTTGGAGGAAGACGTCGCAATTGCGACACTATGCCCCAAAGCGTCGCTATTGCGACAGCTGCCTCCAAACGTCGCAAATGCGACACAATGTCTAAGTGTCGCAATTGCGACGTTTGGAGGCATCTGTCACAATAGCGACGCTTTGTCTGCCGTCGGTATAATGACACTTATATGCGTGCTACATAAAAATACAAAACTTATATATATGCGCACTACATAAAAATGATTTTATTAAAAACTACATTAACGTATGATATCACGCGCACATTCGCCCTCCGCTCTTGCAGAACAGCATTCGCCCTCAGCTCTTGCAGAACAGCATTTTCCCTTAGCATTCACCCTTTGCTCTTGCAGAACAACATTTTCCCTCAACATTCGCCCTCAGCTCTTGCAAAACAGCATTCGCCCTCAGCTCTTACAGAACAGCATTCGCCCTCAGCATTCACCCTCATCTCTTGCAGAATAGCATTCACCCTGAGCTCTTGCAGAATAGCATTCTCCCTCAGCATTCACCCTCAGCTCTTGCAGAACAGCGTTTGCCCTGCATTCGCCCTTAGCGTTCGCCCTCAGCTCTTGTAGAACAGCATTCACCCTCAGCTCTTGCAAAATGGTAAGTTCTTACTGCAGGCCCTTCCTCCTATAGTAGGGTTGACTCTATTTAGGTTTTTTTGGTAAATTCCATTGGATTGTGTTAGGCTGTAGGGTTCTCTCTAGATGTCTTCAAATGTTCTTTCGAATGAGTTTCAAAGAGGATGTGTAAGATGTGTTTGTGCTTGCATGAATTTGACTACAGCAGTTTCATGAAGTTTAAGCTATGGATTTTAGTTTGACAAACTCATCCATCTCAACACCCAATAATGAATTGCCCTTGGTCTGATCTATATTGAAGGTGAAGTGCAAAGTGGTCCAGATCGAAAGTGATGAGATTTAGTTCTCCAGATTTGGGGATTTTCTGATATTTGGGGATTTTCTGATGACATACCAAAGGTCACATCCATACAACCATATCAAGGTCAATGTTGAGATCATTGTCATATAGATATAGGTCACTGATATATAGGGTTAATATCATCATCACTATCCATGGAAACCGAATGGTTACAAAATCTGTGATTGATGTTGGCTCATTTATAATTATTACCCATTTACAGTAGAGCACAGAAACACTAAATATGGCCCGAGCAGAGCCTTTACAATAGGCAATGGAATTGCAGTTGCTTCATCAATAACCAATAGCTCCACTTGAGAAAACTTTTCATAATCTTGGGGCTGGATATACTGCAGAGCAAACAATTGTAGTTATCATTCGTGCTCCAATATATTAATATACTTTTTACATTGAACTGAAGAAAGGGAAACAAACAAATGCTAGCCATCATACAATGCTTTGACATAAGAGTTTTGAGTGACATACTTGAAAAAAAGAACTCATCCACTGATATTTATAATCATTTGAGTTATTCAAGTTAAACACAATGTCAAGAATCAAGATTCAATACCCTCTATTATCTTCATCGCCCAATACAAGATTTAAATTTTTCCCAAAGAAACGCTTATTAATTTGGCAGCCATTATTTCTCCCTGCTTTAAAAACCCTACATTTAAATGAAAACAAGCATTGCATTTCAACTACAAAAATATATTAGTGTTCAAATGGACATGTGTGCATCACTTGTGTAGGGTATTCCTTTTCCACTTTCACATTATCCAAGAATGTGTGCAGTATAGTTCATATTTTTTGTGATTTGGATTATCTTGAAAAAGGAAAGGTAAATTATTTCCCATGGAAAAAGAAGGTTTTCCCTTTTTACTACTGGAAATGGTACAACAAAGTTCCATTTCTACCCGAAACTCCTATGAAAAAGGAGCCAAATAAAGGCCATGTCCTCAATGGACATCATTTGGCTTTGAAAATGGCCATTGCACCATGTTGTTTCTTATATTACATCACGATAGTTTCTTATGTCATTTCTTATTTCTTGAGATGAAAAACAACCAAGGAAATTGTGAAGATCCTTTCAAGAAATAAATGACCATTTCTCAATCATATCTCAACTATTTTTTATTTTATTCAGTGGTTGCTTACTTTGAGAGAAATTTGACACTTTTATAAGGAATATAACATAAAAACACAAAATGGGAAGGAATTGATGAGGTAGATGACCTTTAGTTGTTGTCAATTAAGAATTGATAATACACGATGCATGTTCTATACTACAAACTAGATTCCTTCATGGAGTTAGGACACAAAGTATTGAATCAAAGTTGTAGTTTCTAACTTCTTGTATTGGTTCATCAATCTTGAAATTCAGACATTGCATGTCTTCATTGCTTCATGTTTGAATAATTTGCATCATATCGTACAATAGGAAGTTAGGAATTATGATTATTATTACTTTATGGATCTGTTAAGTTACTTTTAAGTTTGCATGGTTTAGTGTGAAATTATTCTAGTGTGCCCCTAGGCCCAGGTGAAGGAATGCCAAGGACTGAGAACCCTAGTTTTTAAATGGTATTGTTTCTTATACCCAAAAACCCCTCAACATCACTTCTTATTAGTTCTTAACAATAGTGTTGTAAAAATTTTGAGAATTGATATAGCAAAATCTTGCACTTCTCAAGATAAAGTCCTAAAGCTAAAGTGTGATACCACGTGTAATTCAATAGCCCCATTATCACCTCACCAACCTCTTTTCACTTCGGGCTAGCTCTCCTCCAAATCAAGGGGGGTTCTCCCTTGTAGATGTTAGGGATCTAATGGCCCAACCAAACCAAGTCAAGAGCCCCCCAACTCTCTATGTTTACTACTATCAATAAAAATATTGAACAATAGGGTCAGACATGCATCCTGAAGATAAAATTGCCAGGGTATTTTTGGGTAATTTCAAAGGGAAAGTCCCCAAACACATATAATCAAGGAATTATAACGTGATTTCAAACATTAAATATCAACAAAATCATTTAAAGGATATTGAAAGGAAAAAGGTGATGGAAGATATAAAGTGCCGTACTTAAATACTCTAAGGATTTTTCAATAGTTGCTCCAAAAGCTTCACTTCAAGGCCCTTCAAGATCGTCTCCAACAATGCTATACCATCAGCTTCAACAATGTTGCTCCAAAAATGTCCTCAAGGTCTTCACAACAAGTTTACTAGAAGTTGCTTCAACAATATATTCAATAAGGTCTTCATTGTCAACTCGTCTCTTGTTTGGGTGCCTTAATGTGCAATGACATGTTTCCAGGACTGAATTCAATGCAAGGCATATTTGAAGCTCTAACTTTGTCGTCCGGTGTCTTATTATAAATTATTTCAGTTTTCATTTTGTGTTTTTAAGTTAGATATTGTTTTCAAGTTTTTACATTTATAATTTTATTGCAATGTGGCAGACTGATGAGAGCAGTGCAGGAACAACCCAGAGACGGGATGATCGCGGAAAGAGGCCAGCGGAAGAACATGTAAAGTTCCAGCATTTCTCTATCTTCAGGTATTTTAGTTATTTACATAATTGAAATAATATTAATTTTGTTCAAATATGCAGACACCTAGCCATGGTACGCCTGATGATTCCCTCTTTGAGGAAGAGCTTTCTTCATCCCTATCTCCAGTGTTCTTGTTGCGAAAAAAAGGCACGAGATGCAAGGTCGGAATTTAATACTTTGATAGACGCGCCTCAAACACCTGAAACAGAAGAGAAGATAAAACAACTTATGAGCCAGCTAGAAAGATATCGGGTAATAATAAAAAGTCAAAAGGATATTTTTTTTGTTCTGCATGAGATGAATTGTGATAGTTTGATTTTTAATTTTTACATTGACTAAAATAACAAAAATTTCTTTTGTATGTAGCGTTTTCTGGCACTTGCTGAACCCGGTGTTGGTGGTAGTGGGACACAAGGGCAAGAGATTTCCCAACAACCCTCTCGTACACCTTCTACTCCTTTAGGTTCCAGCCAAGAAACACACCCTTCCCAAGCAGACACCCAGCCAACCACTGAACGTGTTGGCAATGATGAGGCTGATATGGCCAACTACATTATTGCATTTCCTGGAGCTACACGTGTCAGCTCCACAGGGACCATTAATGGAACGTTGTTGGTGAACGATGAAGGTGTCCCTATAAAGCATGTACAACTCCCAGGTAAATTTTAATATTTTAACTATTTCATGTACTTTATCTAAAACATATTTATCATGATTTTTATTTTTAAATTAATGATAATATATTTTTTTTTTCTGTGTAGGAAACAATGAGTTCTACCGGTTTTTGGAGAGCCATGCATTGGTAATTTTTGGCCCAACCATACGCACAGGGTGAAATTCCCAGAACTCCAACCTGAAAAAAGAACTTCAATATTATCTAGAAGCCCTTTTTGGGGTCGGCACATTTGACAGAACAGCGGTGGCTCGGGTGGCCGGAAAATATTTGAAATATACAAGGGACACCTATAGGACGCAATTTCAATTTAACCCTAGATACGAGCATCCTCTCACAGTTCCAGAGAGTGAGTGGAGAGCACTCATCCATGACGGAAAAGAGAAAAGGGCAAAGAAAGAAGGAAAAATGCCAACTGGACCCGCAAGGTAAATTACAACTTTAATTCAATAGCTTTAATTTTCTCTATGTCTAAAATAAAAGTGTGCTACGTCATTTCTAACTTCAATATTTTGATGCTAGGTTTCCTGACACCTCAAAGGCAACCAAAGCTAGGATTGAAAAAAAGGGCCATCACAAGCTAGGCCAAGGCGGCTACTTGAAATTAGCCGCAAGAATTGTAATTAAGTAGCTAAACATCTTATAATTAATTGTATCGCCTTCCAAAATTTTTGTAATCCTATCAAATATGATTAAAAATACACAATCATATGTAATGTAGGGTGATGACTTCAGAACAGAAACTACAAAGGAAGATAAAAATATCACTTTCCATTTCGACTATCAAGCCGTAGTTGAACGTTGGAGAAGCTTGGGGCAGGTCCCAAGATCCAGAATGCCTGATAAGGTAAAACATTAACCTTTCAATATTTTTGTTTTCGTTCATAAATTTAATGTCTAACAAATTTGTTTAAATCAGGGGAGCAGCACTACCGACGAGGAAAATAACCCAGTTTTAGAGCCAGATGTAGATGATCCTCACGTGCAACCTGATCATTGTAGTGGGGACCAGGCCAACAATGCTACTATCAGTGAGGGCCGTGACGGTAATTAATTTCCACTTATAATTTTTTCTAATTATACCTTGATGGTTGTCCTTATAAATTTTTTTGTTTAAATGACAGAGAATGTTTCCCTTGAGGATCTTACCACTAGAGAGGAAGACAGGGCAACAGTCCCAACGGCGACAACTGGTGCACCAGGTAAATAATCTCATTGCAATTTTTTTTATTAATATTACCGAACTAGTTCAATGATATTTAAAAATTAACAATTAAAATTTAATATTATCTGTTTTTGTAGGCGATGCCCTGTCACTGGATGAGACCAGACATCGTGACTACGCAACTAGGTCAACGGCGACAACTGGTGCACCAGGTAAATAATCTCATTGTAATTTTTTTTATTAATTTTACCGAACTAGTTCAATGATATTTAAAAACTAACAATTAAAATTTAATATTATCTTTTTTTGTAGGCGATGCACCGTCACTGGATGAGACCAGACATCATGACTACGCAACTAGGTCAGCGGTGACAACTAGTGCACCAGGTAAATAATCTCATTGCAAATTTTTTTATTAATATTACCGAACTAGTTCAATGATATTTAAAAACTGACAATTAAAATTGAATATTATCTATTTTTGTAGGCGATGCCCCGTCATTGGATGAGAGCAGACATCGTGACTGTGCAACTAGGTCAGCAGTGTGGGTCGAAAGGCACGAAACAGGAAATTAGGAGCTTTAGAAATAGGAAGAAGAAAAAGAAAATTTGATAATGTAAAATATTGTATTATTATAAGACAAACGTTACCATACTTGGAACGTTTTTTGCGTTATATAAAAAACTCATTTATCATACTATTTTTATGTCAAGCATTAATTGCAATGTTTCCTTGCGTACTTTTTGTTGAATTGTTTTTTTATTAGTTATTGAATTTTTTTTTTATGCTCAGGAAAGTAAAAAATGAAATATAGATTGGGTATTGGGGAATTGAGAGTGATGTGAGGGGGGGGGGGGGGGAGGCGCCATAATAGCTTCCACCTTCACGTGGTTGGCCCTATTTAGTAGAGAATAATTTATTGGAGCGATATAATCTTGGAGCAAACCTCCCTCGATCCAGCGTAGCAACAAAAAATTCACTATTAACTTAGTTGCTACTCATTCAGATCGTGGGAGGCTTGTTCCAAGTTCATGCGACTCCAATAAATTGTTCTTTAAATGAATAGGAGCTTATTCAGTTATGTTTTGACATTTTCAACATATGTTCTAACATTATCATAAGAATGCATCTTAGAGTAAAAAATACTACATCAATTACTTGTATTTATTGTATAGATAATGATGGATTTTGATTGACTTGGCAGTGCATGTACAAATCCTCTTGCATCATGAGCAATACAACTTGTCAACCAGGGTCATGTCCAGGATATTTTTGCTTGTGCACTTGGTCAGGTTCGTAATGTCACATTTTGTAAGTTCCTTTACAGTTCATAATTCAATATTAAGTTTGTTCATGATTATTATCTAGGTTTTTTGTATGTGTTTTTTCATCTATTTGATTGTAAGCATCTCTGCATGTTTCCTGTTGTTCACTATGATTTCTCCCATTACCACTCCCAGGATGAATCCGAATTTATTGTTACATAGGTTACTTTATTGTTACTATTATTTCTCCATTTACGATTTCATAGGTTACATCATGTAAAGTTTTCAATCTCAGGTTGGTGATGAGATTTAGTTCTCCAGATTTGGGGCTTTTCTGATATTTTCTCCCTCATGTCATTCCTGCATCACCTCGTTGTTTGAGCATGCCAATTTTCTACCACTTGTACCAATTGGCACATGTCAATCTCTGAGTGGTGCCACATTTCACTTATTTTCAGTGAGAGTTTAGGGTTTCTCTAACATAGCTTCATAAATCCGATTCAGTGCCTGCTTGAATATCGCCACATAATACTCATGGTTTGGATTGATGAGCATGTTCTGAATGGTTGGTTGATTCATAAGAACCACCCATATAGTCATCTTGAGATATTTCAGAAGTTTTCTCGGGTTTCCTTTTTCACCGTTTCTAGTGGGTGGGATGGTGTGGGGTGATCCATCAATACTGGTGCTCTTGTAGTAGGGAATTTGTTTTCGGGGATATAAAGGAGCATTTGATGTAGATATCCCATTGGATGCATTCATAGATGGGCACGAGAGGTCAAGAATTTAAATTAAAAATATGCAACCTCTAGCATGGCAACCTGAAGGCCGCGAGAGACACTGGTTAAAGATTGTTTTGTGCTGGCCTTAATATAGTCGTGATTTCTTTCTATTATGAAAATATATAGTCCGGTCTCATTAAAATGAGGATTGTGGTTGTATTTCTCTTTGATTGTTTCTCTCTTAATGCTCCAGAAGTTGCCAAAAGTTGTGATAGTTGTTTAGTTTGCCTGTTACAACTTAAAAGTGGTTTTTAGCAATGGGAGTCATGTTTTTTAAGGTTCATACTATTATGAAGATCTTGTAATTATATATTCAGCACAAGAGAAGATGGCCTCTGCTTTGGGTAGTATGACAATAATTTCCACATCTACCTCATTGGGTAACAATGGAAAGGGGAAGAAGTTGGGTGCAATGTTTGATAATTATGGCAAACAATTGTCTTCTCTTTTATTTTTTTCACCCATTTCCTTTAATCACTCAAGCAGAAGAGGGACTCTGAGATTACGCGATAGAGAGAAGGTAGTTAATACAAGATCTATGGAAAAGGATTTTTACTTCAACAAGGATGGCTCAGTGACAAAAAAATTGCAGGTCAGAGAAAAAATTATGTTTAGAGGAAGGTCACCTGCACATGAAACTTCACTGCGGCGGATGTTTCCTTGTCCACTTATATTCGATTTTAATGTGTTATTTTAATTTTTCATGGAGGGTTGTTTTGGCATATGGTCTGGCATTCAATTTCACACTTACTGAAAGCATTGTCAATTTGTCTTGCAGGCGGTGTGAACAAACTTGTTGATCTTGTTGGAGTCACCCTTGGGGTGAAGGGAAAAATGTTGTCTTGGAGAGAAAGCATGGTTCTCCGAAAATAGTTAATGATGGTGTGACATTAGCTAAGGAGGTAATTTGTAGATGTGTGCTCTGGTTTTCTTTTTAACGTTGTATTAGTTCCCCCTCTTAAATGTCTTAGATTTGGTAAGCATAATTTGAAAACTCAAAGGTGAAAGGAAACATATTTGTTACCCAGTGGTCTACTTGGCCTATGGACTAGCCACATTAGAGTAATGCATAAATATTTTCACAAAAATAAAAGGAAATGGTTATGGCTGAGTCAAATTTTATTGTTATTGACAGTGTAATGAAATGTATCTCAATGCTATGGTTTTGGCCTTTTTATTGGTTGAATTAGAGGACCCAGTTGAAAATATTGGGGCCAAGTTGGTAAGGCAAGCTGCGGCAAAGACAAATGATTTAGCTGGGGATGGAACCACAACATCTGTTTTTCTTTCACATGTTGGAATATTGAAAAATTCCAGAACAATGAATGGAGAATAAATCACCCTTCCTATAACACAGAGAAAATAAAAATTTCTTTGATAAGAGACAGAGTTTCAATACTTTGAAAGCAAACTTCTATTCCCTTCAATAACTAAAAAAAAAACTATTACACTTCTTCCTCACTAAGATGGATTACAAAATTATGACTGCTACAAAACGCAGTGCATAAAACCAACTCACTGTCTGTTCAAAACAAACATACTCTGTCTCTAAAACACTCTGCTGTGTTTTTCACTTTCGCACTGCTGTGCATACACACTTAAAAAGTTACACTCGGTCTTTCACTTTTTACACACTGCTGTGTAATAAAAAATTTACGTACTGTCTATAAAAAAAACTACCAAGCTTTTTCGACCTTTTTATTTTTATATGCCGTAACATATAAAACATATTATAATAAACCCTCTTTTAAAAAAATAAAATTAAAACTAAATTCTATGGCCCACCTTTCATTTTGCATATGATATATATATAACATATGTTTAAAAAATATGTATATATTAAAGCATACATAAAATTAAACTATCAAAACATTAAAGAACCCTTTCCGTCGGACTTCAAAAGTCTGAATAGATTGAATTTCAAACCAAATTCGCGTTCCAAAATGGGATGCTGACGTCTGCCTAATTTGTAATGCAAATTCTCAATCCAATGTGCCTTATAAAAAATTCGGGTCTGGTTTTCAGGTTTTCAGATTCCCTTCAATTTCATGCGATCCAATATTAATGCTCCACGTGTCCTCCTTTTGAATTTACAAAACTGTCGGGTAAATTTTTGTTTGTTTAATTTCTGGTTGGTGAATTGCATTAATGTTGGTTGTTGTGTTTAAATACAATCCTGTACAGAAATATGGCTGCGGCCGTCTACAAAAAAAACTTGCAGGAATTTTAAATGCTGAATTAAATTTCTGGATGGCGTGCAAGAAACCTCCAAAAAAAAATGTTGTTGCTGCATCCGTCCTTCTGCTGTAGCAGTTGAAGTTAAAATTCAACAGCACAGGGTTTAATAAGTGAGGGTGTAAAGGTAACTTTTTGTCGATAGTACTGGATTAAGATCATCTATTCATTTTTTTAGGGTCTTATGGTGTTTGGTTTTTAGTTTTGGGTTGGGCTTATTGAGTCTAAGATAGTTTTTGAGTGAAAAAATTGCTATCAGGTATTAAAAAATTTTGGTTCTTTTGTCAAAATTTATGAGCTTGTTAGGAAATACAAAATTGACAATGGTTGTATCTTAAATTTGTGGAAAATAATTTGAAATGAAACCTTTTTTTTTAGGTTGTTGCAGCAGGTGCAAACCGCATTCAAATTACTAGGGGCATTGGCAAGACAATAAAGGCCCTTGTTTCGGAACTCAAAATTTTGTCAAAGGAGGTAAACGCTTGCCTTTTGAGTAGGCTGGTTTTCCTTTTTGCTGATGGTTTGGTGTATCTAATTGAATTAGTTGCCTAAGGTATTTTGGTTGCAAACTCCTTTTCATTTTTCGTATAGTATTGGCCTTGTGGAATACATTTGATTGTGTGGTCTTGTTAGATCTACAACATTTGTAGTTGTTTAGTCTTATGGCCGAGGTGCACTTTTATTATGGAAATAGTTGATGCAATATTGTCATTTAATCCTTACTACAAGGTAGCATGTTGAGAATTTTCTTGTGAAACATTTGGTATTAAAAATGACACTTGATCCTATACATCATCATGCACTTGACTTCAAAATTCATATTCAAAGTGTGCCAGACAATTCTTGCAAAATTTCAAATATTTATGTTGTTTTAAACCATTATCTTTTTCATGTATTGGATGTTGAAAATGAGAAAAAAGACTTTGGTATGAAACCAACTGGTGAATAATTTCCAGCAAAACAACCACTTCCAAGACATGATTTAGAAGTAGAACATATGTACTTATGAAGCATAGAAATATATCCTTGATGCATTGTCAATGTTTGGCTAAGGTTATTTTTGGAGAAAATAACTCCTTATTCCTAGAATAGTGATCTTCAATACAAGTAAATGCCAGAGAAGAGAGATCATCGTGTGACATAAACCTATTAACAAAAGTGAACAAGGAATGATTATTAATTATGGCATACTAAGTTGTCATTTATTTTGACTATTTGTCTTTAACATGTAAAAATGTTAAATTCCAAACTTACATCATCATGGTTTGGCATCATGAGCTTGACCAATTGTCCACCATGCTCATAATTTCATTTTTGTCTTCATATCTATAAACAACGTTTCAAATAATAATAATAAAATTCTATAAGAAAAATCTAGACCTCCATGCTGCTGCTCCTTGTGAGACAAAGTCAAAATTACATTACACAGTCTGACACATAAGAATCTCCTATATCCCGGTGGTATGTATCCAAATTCTTATAATAGTGTCTTCAAGGCTTATGTTGACATTGCCAATGAGATATTTAAGCAATGAAAGATGGAGCCTTCTTCATTGTTGTATATGTAACAGTATTTTATTAATATAAAGATTGATGGTTTTGTCTTTCTGAAAATGAAATGTAAAAATAATTTATTGTGGTCAATTGAAAAGTTTTTTTTTTTAAGCTTTTCATTATGGAAGGGCGACATAGATATATGCCCTTCTAATTGAAATTCGTACCTGCCCTTCAAATTTGGTCACTGTGTGGGACCTTAACAAACAATAAAACTATTCCGCCGCACGTTATATAAAACATATAACAAAACCTTTGTCAAAACTTCAAACGAACCCTTTAGCCGTGGATATTTCATCACGAATTGATCATTTTACCATGTACCTTCTTCTAGAGGAATATTCTTCCACTTGATTAGGTACTTCATAACGGTTATATGTCAAAGAGATACATAATGTTTATCTATAACTTTTTGTGGTTCAAGAATCAACTTTCATTCTTCATCTAATTTTGGAAGTTCTATTTACATTGGCATATTTTTTCCCAAAACCTTTTTTAGGAAAGATACATAAAATCCTTATGAATGCAAGAAGAACGAAAATATAACTTCTATACCACTTGTGCAATCCTATGAATAATTATTTAGGGCCATAACATTTTTGAGCTAATTCTTTATTCTTCTTTTTCTTGAATGAATATTGCTTATAATGCTATAATCTAAAAAATACCCAATTACCCTCCTCAAATTATCTTTCACTTCAATGTTGTTCCCCTTGTTTTTTTATCATGTTTCGTGTCATTTTAAGGTTTTCCATAATAATTTTCAAAGTTTCTTTAGTATTTTCCATATGTGACTCTGTTTCCTATACTTTGGACTTATCTTGCAAAAAGTATGAGATACTAGGAGTTGGATATCCATAAAGGGCCTTAAATGGGGAAATTTTAGTAGATGAGTGATAGGTAGTATCATATTACCATTCTTCCTTGACGAACCCACTTCATCCATTAAGATTTCTTTTCTAAAGAGTAACATTGTAGATAACCTTAAAAACATTTGTTAACTATTTTTGTTTGACCATTTGATTGTGTTTGATATGTAGAACTCATGGCAGCTAGTGTTTCTCCACTCATATTAAATAATTATTTCCAAAAGTTTCTTGTTAATATTACTTTAGGAAAACCATGAAGACTATGAATTTCTTTCACGGACACTTCTGCCACTTGGCTTGTTGTTTATGTACTTTGAGCTCTACAGAAAAATCTACAAAATTTGTCTATATAAATGACCACAAAAATGTAATACTTACCTTTATATTTCAGTAACCCTGTAATAAAGTCTATTGATATATCTTCTAGTCATTGAATATGTATGTGGAATGGTTGAAGTAACCCTATAGATTTTACTATCTCTCTTTTATTTATTATGCAAACTTGACCTTCTCTTACAAAATTTTGAATATCTTTCTTCATTCCTTCCAAAAATATATTTGTTGATCCTTTGAGATTTTTTAAGGAACCCTGCGTCCTACCATCAGAGAGACATGGGACTCCCTTAATATTTGTTTATTCAAATATGCTTGCGTGCATAAAAATATTCTACATTTGCACCAAAGTATATCTCTCTTTCACTCCCAATGCTCCATAGAGTTCATCCCTTCCTTTATAAATTTTAGTTTTTTTTTAGTACTATTGTCATTTTTCCATTATGGAAAGCTTCTTCTAGCCACCTAGGAATAAAAAATGTAATTGGATATAAATTTGAGGCCTCTTCTATTTTAGAAAGAGCATCATGTACTAAATTTTCCTTACCCTTTTTGCAGATTATCTCAAAATTAAAACTTTTCATTTTTTCTCCTCATTTTTGTTAATCTTCTAATGAAAATCATAGCTTCAAAAAATACTTTATGCTATCATGGTATATCTTGACTTTAAATTACCTCCCAATGATATACTATCCCCATTTTTTATTGCATGTAATATTGCTTCCATTTATTTTTCATACGTAGATTTAACCAAATATTTTCTTTGAATTCCTTGCTTTTAAAAGCCAATGATATCCCTTATTGTGTTAATGTTACGTAAATTCCTTGTCCTAGTGCCTCACACTCTACTATGAATGTTTTACCAAAAGTAGGTGCAATCGATGTTGGTGTAGAAGACATGGCATCCATTAAAAGAGAGAATGCCAAAGTAGCCTCATCATTCCATATAAATGATATTTTCTTCAAGAGATTGTGAGTGGACTTGAAATGCATGCATAATTCTTAAAAAATTATCAATAATATCATGTAAGTCTAAAAAATCTTCTAAGAACCTTGATTTTCTTAGGAATAGGTCATTTTGTAATAGCTTGCATATTTTGAGGCTCCAACTTCACTCCTCCCTTTAAAACAATATGAACCAAATACTCGAATTCTTATTTCCCAAAATCACATTTGGATATTTTTACATAAAAATGATTGTTCTCAATAATTTATATAACTTTTCCACATGTTTAGTGTGGTATTCCCATGATTTATTATAAATATGTGTATTATCAAAGAAAAACAATACAAATTTTATAAGATGGGATCAAACAAAATTGTTCTTAAGTCGAGCCCGCCGGACTTCAAACGGCGATAAACCATAATTCAAATCAAATTCATGTTCCAAAATAGCCTGCTGACGTCGGCCAATTTTGTGACGCGAAAACCAATTGAATTCCGCCCTAATCTTTTTCAGGTCCGAAGTTGGGCTGGCATACGGAGGGAGAGTTGTGGCACGAATTTCTTATTGTTTGGTTCCAATTGATGATGTCAATTAGAGTTTATTTAATGTCAACCCGAGAAGGTAAACTTAGAAGTGCTTATCTAAAATATATAGATATATAAAGATTCCTAATTTGTCCGAGATCTTAAAGTTCCCTTACAAGAACATATTCATCAAGATCTTTTTCAATAACTAAACAAACCTAGATCTAATAATTGTTTGAGATCTATGGTTCTCTTACAAGAACATATTCTACAAGATCTCTTCCAACATTAGAACATCTAATAAGAACTTAAAAGCTGAAATGAAATAAACCTAGATCTAATAATTGTATGAGGTCTTACAGTTCTCTTACAAGAACACTTTCAAATAAGACTCTTCCAATATTAGAACATTTAACAAAACTTAAAAACTGAAATGAAACAAACCTAAATCTAATAATTGTATGAGATCTTATGGTTCTCTTACAAAAACACTTTCAAATAAGATCCTTCCAATATTAGAACATTTAACACAAACTTGAAAGCTAAAATGAAACAAAAACATAAATTAAATTATACCTAAAGTAAGAAAATAAGCATGCAAGTGAGGCCATGGGGGCCCTCCATAACTCCACAAGCACACCACTTCAATGGAGACTCAGATGTAGAGGCAAAATCGAAGTATGAATCTTTTATTTCAAAATCTCCATTACAAACCAACTCTAAGGTTACAACTCTAAGCTTCTAAGATTACATACTCCAAAATTCTAAGATTACAAAACTTCAAGATTACAAATGGAGGAGATTGTACTCCTATTTATACAATGGAATGAGTAACAAACTCATAATGATCATCCACTATCTCTCTTTAGTTCCATACATCTCTCAACCATCTAAACACATAACCCCTTTTGTCCTTGATCTTCTCCATGAGATCATAATCTTCTCCATGAGGTTTATCTTCTCAAATTCGAATTTGATCCTTCAAGGGCACATAAAGGTGTCTTGGAAGCTTCCTTGGCACCTACACATGTCATAAAAACAATCCACTTTCCATATATAAAGTAAAATATATTATTTTCTAATATTTAATCAAGAATTTCTCTTAAAAATGCTTAAAAATAAATAATATTTGGAAAATATAAATTAGACCCATTAATGGTGAATAATAGGGAAAATGAAGTGACATGTTGGTGAATAATGGGTGATATAATGGAAGCATAGGTGAAAAATGTATGGTAATGAGTGACATTTTGAAACCCAAACACTTATCAAATTCGCCCTAATCTTTTTCGAGTCCAGATTTCCACTGCGCGAGCGGCCCAAACAAAGATCTGCTCCAATCAATTTCTTCCATGTGTCCACAATCAAATGTTGCCCTGTTCCCGGATGCGGGTGCATTCAATGGCATTTAAGGCGATGGGACATGGATGTGGCGATTTCATATCAATCGCTAAGTTTTAACGCTATTCAATTAAGTTCCAAGGTTTTCACATCAAATCGCATTAAGTTTTAACACTGTTCAAGATTGGACCTCCACTCCTGTTAGTGATTCTGCATGCTCCAATATGATCCGGCCTTCGGCTCTCATTAATGATCAGAGATTAATTATGACGGGCGTCCTTCGATTTCATTGTAGTTGGGTCGATAAAATGGCGTTTCACTATGGTTTTTCAGACAAGCCGGTTGCTGGGTTACATTGCCTACTCATTGTGACGAGAAGGAGAAGTGGCCAGCTGAACTGCTGCTTAGACCTTGCTGCATATCTGCATTTCTCTCGGTCTAGTCCTTGTCTGTCTTCCTCCGTTTCTTGGAATTCTGCTTCTCCGTCTCCTCTTGTGCCCACTACTGAGACTGCACCCATGCCTCGCCTGCGTCAAAGGATGCGTTGCCGCAGGGGGAGCACTAGAGGTCAAACCCTGCGCGCTCCCTCCAGCCCCTCAACCGAGTCGTCTTCCCAGTCCAGTGATTATCACGCAAGTCACTATCTAGATACTAGAAGTGGGCGGGGTCGGGTTCTAGGATCTGGCCACCGTATGGGCTCCCCTGCTCCTCATTTCCCCACCGCTTCACCTTCTCCCACAACGCACACTTTTTTCCTTTAATTTCTCTCTGAACCACCCACGAATCACAGCTTCAATTACTGTGGTTTTCCATGAGGAGGCCCAAATGGAAGAACAATGCACCCGTCCAGCGGGTCTAAGCTCAGAAAAAGCTGGCCATCATTCGGGCCTTCAGGAGGGGAGCGGTGGCATGAATGTGGAGGTAGCACCTGGCGATCCTGGACCTTCCGAAGGATGGTGCCGAATCGTCGAGGAGCCGGAGGAGTAGTTTGGTTAATTTGTTTTTCTTGCTTCGCGGCCCACTTAATTGGGTTGCTTTTATATTATTTTACTGTGCTGGACCTTTGTAATATTTTTGAATTCTGTAAATTAAACGTTCAAGACTGGTTTCCCCGTATGAGGGCAGTCTTCTTTATTTTTTTATTTTTTGATGACAAATTTTCCATGAGTCTGGGCAATGATTTTGACTTCGGTGTAATTTTATTCCCACTGTTAATAGATTAACTTTACTTAGAAAAAAAAATGTTGCCCTGTTTCTATTTTAAACCTGTTTTTTGAAATACAAAGCCATGTTTATATGATTGTTTATAGTCGAAGCGCTGCGGGGTGGTTTATTATATTAATATTTCACGGTCGAATTATGTTCATA
Source organism: Pinus albicaulis (assembly GCA_034641835.2). NCBI lineage: Eukaryota > Viridiplantae > Streptophyta > Pinopsida > Pinales > Pinaceae > Pinus > Pinus albicaulis. The sequence continues at coordinate 1,354,415,677 of CM076574.1, forward strand.
ACAATTGGAAAAAAAAAATGTTGCCCCGTTTCTATTTTAAACCTGTTTTTTGAAATACAGAGCCATGTTTATATGGTCTACATATTATACTCTTTCTCTGTATATCTGCAGGAACCTTTTTGCTATGAACAGGGTGGACGCTGTAGCGGGTTACTAATGGAAACAAGCGAGCCTGAACCTTACATCTCGGATGCAATAGATGGTTACCAATTTTGGAATCAAGCGAGCCTGATCTTACAAGCGAGCATGGGTTTCTGCAGATGGTTTTTATTTCCGGGAACAAGCGAGCCAGAACATACAATTGACCCTGGGTTTATACATATTTTTGCTCTATCATGGATGCTTTTTGTGTGAGGCGTATATCAACAGTACATGTCTCTGCACATTTCCTGTATCCGCTTTATGATACTATTTTATGTGTTGACAGGTTATCACTATGCCTTCAAAACTAGCGATGCTGGTCTATGTTGTTGGTTTATTGATATGGTCTGATGGTATTTTTATATTTTGGACATATCACACTCCTCACATGATTAGCGTTTTTCTCTGTTCAAGGATTTTGGGTACTTTAATTTGTATTTGGAACAATGGACGTCGGTACTCTATCTGTTGCTTTACTATTCTACATACTGCTATTTCACTTTCTTATAGATGCCTCGGGCATATTTGGATGCTTTCTCATATTGTCGATAATCTCCATGTGGACCGTTACTGGGTTTTATATCAAGTCCCTATATGTGACATGGGGTATTTTTCTATCATTGTCTGGGGTGGGACTTCCACTTTTTTGGATGGATATTTGGGTTCCAATCTTCAGATGTGAAAATGTAATGACTTCATGGACTGTTTTACTTCATATAATATATTTAAAATAGCGTTTTTTCTCTTGTGAAAAAAAAATTATTAATGTTTTTCACTCTGCCTTCAAAACTAGCGATGCTGGTTTATTGATATGGTCTGATGGTCTTTTTATTTTTTGGACATATCACACTCCTCACATGATTAGCGTTTTTCTCTGTTCAAGGATTTTGGGTACTTTAATTTTTATTTGGAACAATGGACGTCGGTACTCTATCTGTTGCTTTACTATTCTACATACTGCTATTTCACTTTCTTATATATGCCTCGGGCATATTTGGATGCTTTCTCAGATTGTCGATAATCTCCATGTGGACCGTTACTGGGTTTTATATCATGTCCCTGTATGTGACATGGGGCATTTTTCTATCATTGTCTAGGGTGGGACTTCCACTTTTCTGGATGGATATTTGGGTTCCAATCTTCAGATGTGAAAATGTAATGACTTCATGGACTGTTTTACTTCATATAATATATTCAAAACAACGTTTTTTCTCTTGTGAAAAAAAAAATGATTAATGTTTATCACTCCGCCTTCAAAACTAGCGATGCTGGTCTATGTTGCTGGTTTATTGATATGGTCTGATGGTCTTTTTATATTTTGGACATATCACACTCCTCACATGATTAGCGTTTTTCTCTGCTCAAGGATTTTGGGTACTTTAATTTGTATTTGGAACAATGGACGTCGGTACTCTATCTGTTGTTTTACTATCCTACATACTGCTATTTCACTTTCTTATAGATGCCTCGGGCATATTTGGATGCTTTCTCATATTTGTCGATAATCTCCATGTGGACCGTTACTGGGTTTTATATCATGTCCCTGTATGTGACATGGGGTATTTTTCTATCATTGTTTGGGGTGGGACTTCCACTTTTCTAGATGGATATTTGGGTTCCAATATTCAGATGTGAAAATGTAATGACTTCATGGACTGTTTTACTTCATATAATATATTCAAAACAATGTTTTTTCTCTTGTGAAAAAAAAATGATTGTTTATAGTTGAAGCGCTGCGGGGTGGTTTATTATATTAGTATTTCACGGTCATTGGAATGCCCACAATTCATAACAAATATTGGAGATTTACTGTCCTGTTTTAAAGTTTCATTTTTTTTTTTTAAATTGAACCCGCCGTCGGTATATCGACGCCTTGTAAGCGTCGGAATTGCGACAGCTTAAAAACATCGGAAGAGCAACAGTATAAAAACGTCGGACACGCGACGTTCAAAACGTCAGACCACATTTCGTTGGAATTGCGACAGTTTACAAACGTCGGAAGAGTGACATTCAAAACATCGAACCACATTTCATCATAATTGCGACAGTTTACAAACGTCGAAAGAGCGACGTCCAAAACGTCAGACCACATTGCGTTGGAATTGCGACAGTTTACAAATATCGAAAGAGTGACGTTCAAAACGTCGGACCACATTTCGTCAGAAGTGTGACAGTTTACAAACGTCGGAAGCATGACGGTTTGGGAAACGTCGGAAGAGTGATGCTTGTTTGGAAGCGAGGGAAAAGGTGTTGGTAGTGCGACACTTTTTAAGTGCATCGGAATTGCGACGGGATGGCAAACCACGTTTTTCCCATCCTCGAACTGTCGCTCTTGCGACGACTATGTGTTGGAATAGCGACGAATTGGCCGTCGAAAATTCCGCCAAATTTTCTAGTGAATGGATTTCCAACAAGATACAAACATAATGCATGTAGATGTGCCTTCATCGATTATAGTTTGATGAATGGTCTTTGAGTTAATGATGACCTGGATAAGAAAAGCAATATGTTGGGGAAGACGCGGAACATGGGTCTCCAAATAGAAAGTAATAAGGTCAGAGTTAGCCGGATCGATTCCTCCAATGGCAGAGAGTAATGATTTCCGTTGTGTAGGACAGCTTTGAAGAACCTCCAACGTCGACATAGTAGAAGGAGCTTGGGCCAAATCCTCAACAATATTGTAATGTTGAGTTGCTCGAGCATTAGGATTGTAAGAGAATTTTCGAAGCATGCCTTTAGAAGGTGGTGGGACAACAAAATAATTACTAGGCCTTTCAATATGAAGAGGGTTGGAATTAGGCAGGGAAGAACTAGAAGGAGCATTAGTAGTTTCTTTCCCGACCAGCGGAGTGTAATCTTTCGACCTAGTCACCATGTTCACGGGGATAGTGCCACACATAAATACTTGAGAACTAGATGAGGAAGAGGATTGTGGTTGGTCTACCATATGATTTTTTTGGGATGGGAAAGGCTCTTTTAGGATAGCCAGGGTCCCCTGAGTACCTTTAAGTAATCAGCTCACTTCAAACCATCGAGGACAATCTTTGGTGAAGTGATCATCGTCACATATAAGACAATGGTACTTAGGTTTGCACTTTGAGCCATCAGTAGCATTGGTTTTAGGAGAATCATGTTTCGGGGTATCGGCTTTGGCCTTACCTTTACCCTTATTCTTACCTTTGGAAGCTTTGTTTACCGAGGTAGACTGGATGGCATTCACTTCCACAGTTTTACCAGGATTGGAAGGTGGCTAAGAAGAATTATTGGTAGAAGGGGTGGATTTCTATTTTGCAGGAGCAGGAGAAGACTTACGGGAAGTCTAAGAAATGGAACCAATGATATCATCGACAAGTCGTGTCATCGGTGCTTTGAAAGTTCTAGCTCGTGGATCATTGGGAAAGAGATCATAAAGCGTGCCAGACTGGAGTAAACCAGGTCGAGGTATTGGGCATGAGCAATGGCCTACTCTTCAGTTACACATGCCCCCATAGCAATGTCCTTAGCTATCGGACCGACAAAAGAGGTAGTGAACCAGTGAGTCAGAAGCTGATCAGGGATTTCAAACTTGATCAAATGACAGCACCATCTCCATTCATGAATGTGATCAGAGATATGTGTGGCCGTATCTTTTTTCAAGGACGTAAGGAGATGCATTCCCATTTCATAGCGAACTGGTAACTGAAAGTGTGTGAGAAACTCCATTGCAAGAGAATTGAAATCTTGGAAGATTCCATGAGAGAGTTAAATGTACCACTTTGCAGCGACACCAGTGAAATTCATTTGGAAACAACGTAAATGAATAGAATCATCAATCCAAGAGTTATAGGAGCACCATAGGTGATACGTCATAACATGCACTTGGGGGTCTTCTCCAGACTTGCCTTAGAACTTAGGACAATCTCCAGGAATCTTGGTGGGAACTGGGGGCCAATATGGATTATGAAGAATGGGATCATTAGTTAACTTTGACACATTGGGTAGTTCCAATGTAGCAAGGAATGGAAATTGCGGGTTAAAAGGCGTCGTAGGCCTTTGATAAAGGCGTGCTAGGGTTCCAACCAGGTCGGGAGAAATTTTGAGCCCATATGTTATGTCCCGGAGAATTTTTTCCATATGGGGTATAGTTTTGGAAATTCTACCCATATCTTAGCTAGGGACCAGGGTACTGGTTCTGAGTAAACCACTGAGGCCCAGTTTGAGCAACGTATGGATTCTGTTGTGGGATGAAAGCAATACCTTGGGGTTGACCTTGTGCCATCAAAGTTTGACCTTGGGAAACCAACAGTTGGCCTTGAGGAATTAAATTTTGGCCCTGAGGTTGACCAGGCTATCCCTGGGGTCTAGGTTGGCCTAGATGCTGACCAGGCTATCACTGGGGCCCAGGTTGGCCTGATGGTTGAGATGAGCTAGGTTGCCCTTGAAGACCAGGTTGACCTTGCTGACTAGCAGGGGCTTGACCTTTTTGTACAAGAGGTTGGCTTTGCTGAATGTAAGGTTGGATCTGTTGTAAAAAAGGTTTTCCCTGAGGTGGATAGGTTTTCCCCTGAGGAACATAAGGCGCTCCTTGCTGAACGTGGGGTTGACGTGGATGACCATATGGTTGTCCCTATTGGGCCAAAGGTTGTCCCTGTAGATGGTAGGGTTGTCCTTGCGGGCCATAGGGTTGTCCCTGTTGGTACGTGAATTGATTCTGGTGAACCAGGGGTTGATTTGTTTGAACATACAATGGACCTTGCTGGACAGGCCCATAGTAATATACATGGTTCTCGAACTCATTGTAGAGATGTGGTGGATTGGACGAAGCCTGAACCAACTGAGAACCCTGAAGGAGGTAGTTCTAATGTTGAATATCCATCATATATTGGTCGTACAACAAACCCTCAAAAATAGGATTAGAAGGGATAGGTGTACTACTAATAGGTTGAGTGACTCCCAATACGTGAGGTTGTGATCCACTCACAATGGGCCCAGAAAACATCGCAGAAACATTGGGATGCATTCCTTGAACAATAGTAACTAACGGTAATGATGTAACCACACTGACAGATGGTGTGGAGGAAGCCACAAAAATAGTGTGTTTGATTGGGACTGTTGTGATAGCTATCAAAACAATGGGAATCGAAGAAGATGGACTTGACAAAAACGACCTTGAAGAAGGAGCTGCAGTACTTGACCATAGCAGGTTCCGGTACAAAGATGAAGCACTAAAAATCAACTGTCCTAAAGTACGATAACTAGCCGAGAGCGGCTGAGAGGAAGGCTGAAATGTCTCATAAGGAAAATTTCCAGGAGGGAATTGATATTCCCATGTAGATATGAGATTATTTTCACTACTAACAAGGCTTGAGGCATCAATGTTGGATGAATACATGCTGACAGGGAAAAGCTGGCGAGCGGCGGAGGGAAAAGAAAGTGACAATGGTGTCACAGGCGGGTTTCAGCGTCAAGGGGAATCTTCTCTTAGAAATAGAAAAGGATCTGGGGCTTCTAGTTGATATCAAATTGATCCTCAAGGGGAGACCGAGAGGCAAGAGTTTGAATGCTTGATATGATGACACGTTCAAGGCCTTGCGTCTCAACAGACGGGGGTGTCTCAAAAGAGACTCTAGGAAGAGACTCTTCACCACGAGGTAATGAAGAGGAGGTATAAATAGGTGGTTCCACCACGGTGACTTTGTCTCAGAACAAAAGAGAAAATAGATGATTAATTCGAGGCTTTAACAACAATCATTAAGGAATTACTCATGTTCCGACCAAGAAATAGCTTAATGGGCACGTGATGTAATCGTGGGAAATTAATTTTTTAACATTAAAGCAAGACTCTGCCTTTTCATGTTTTAAGAGTCGAGAAAAGGACAAAATGTGACTATAGTCACTTTTGGTTGGAACGAGCTCGAAAGGACAAGTGCTCGATGATTTTTTCAAATTTAAAGAGTCACAGAAAGATCAAAATGACTACTCAGGAACTCTAGAAAAAAGGGTGTACCAAGCTCCCGTGAACTGCAATATTCACCTTGGCAAATAGATTTACCAAGGACTTAACGTACGTGCAGGCAGTTGTTAGAAAATTATATATTACAGAGAAATGCAACCCATAAAATATGTAGAAAAACACAAGCACACAAAACACATAAAACCAGAAAGACACAGATATACATGGTTCACCCAGTTTGGGCTACGTCCACCTCGAACAGCCAGTCCTTCCTTTCTATTATCCATCAAAATGAAGAGACACAACCTACAGCAGATTCGATGTAATATCCTCTATTCTTTCTCACAGTCTCCCTATCTATTTCTCGCTCTGAGAACACACATACAATACACAGCCGCAATTAAATACCCTCATACAAACGAGGGGTTTCCTTCTAGGGCAAAAAACCCTAAATGAAACATCACTTCTACCGTCAGATCATCCGCCTAATGAACGACCCAGATTGACTAGAAATTACTATACTTTTACAAGGCATTTTTACATATATTTTTAGCATTGAACGCAGCCGCCCCCCCTGGACCCCCCAGGCAGCGTTTAATTATGGGCGGCATTGCCACCCCATTAAGGTACAGGGGTCCAACACTGTGATACAAAATAAACAAGATAATCAGGCTCCACACCCAACAGCAGTCTCCCCAAATACTTTGTTGGGTGTATCAAGGTTACAGGGCAGCAGACTCAGCTTCCTATGGATAAAGGATTGCAACCTAAAAGACCATCTTTGAATTCTGCATTCAAGTTTTAGAGGAAAACATAAAGTATTGTTTCGAGACTAGGCGGGGTACCCCATGGTAAATCCTACAAAAAAATTTATATCTCCAGTAAAGAAAGAAAACAGTATGTAAAACCAGAGATGATAGATTACAAGAAAAGGAGCACTTCACCACAGATCATGACACGAGAATTTGGAAAACAACATAATCTTTCATTCATCCAAAAGAGAGTGCTTACAACGAGATGAGTCTATTACAATGGTTTTTTCCCCTTTCGAACCTCCTTCCTAGTGCTAATACATGTAGTATTTATATAAAAACTTAAGTCGGTTACTTTGTTTGTTTCAATGATAGTTATTAATTACATTCAAGCTAAACCTTTGCCAAGTGGAATCATGCAGGTCGTGATAAGAAAATTCTGGCCATAACAGTAGCTTTTAGTCGTCTGTTATTGATTACAGAGTAAGGAAGAAATTGCCTCTTGGGATCACGAAGAGGTTATGATAAAATAAACCTGACAAAACGGTGGTTGTAGCAGTCCTTTATTGCTTTCAAAGTGGTTAGAAACTGGCTAGTGTGATGCTGAAAAGGTAGCGTTAAAACCATGCTGACATGTGGCTCTACTTCGGCTGAAACGGTTGCTTGAGGACCTGATCTGATTGCTATGTTGACTGCTTCATTGTGCCCTGCGAATCTACTCCTTTATCCCAACTCCACCTCTTTCTTCTCGTGTTGGGTCCTACTCGAGTCCTTCTGCCATGTTAGCTCTTTCTTCATAAAACAACGCACAAACCTCATATGCCCAGACTTTAAATTCTTTAGATTTCCACTTATAAGCATATCGCATCCATGCCAACATCGCACTTCGCACTCCGTTGTTTTTAACTTCTCTTTTAACGATTATTTTCTTGGACCTGTGAATTGCAATTATGCGATGGGTCTTTCCATATCACAAATCATGTCTCGACATTGTTAACATATCCCTTAGTGGTTATCCCTTTGAACTGGAGAACTTTGATTTGGGCCCACACAACGAGACCTCAATTCCTTTTGATTTGAGCTTTGAATCAAATTGCATCCACTTCCCTATCGCACTTCGTACCTCGGGGCTTTTAACATTTTCTTTTAATGCTTATTCTCCCGGACTTGCAATTTGCGATCGGGTCCCACCGACGTCACACATTGCACTTCAGCGATTATAACATGACCCTTTCGCACTTATCCTATGAGACTTGTGATTTGCGATTTGAAAAAAGGTGATGGACCCCATTACAGGCTTTTCAAAGTGAACAAGTGAAAATTTAGTTAAGAAATGGTAACATGATAAAGGCCGCCCAAACCATAATATAAAGGATTTCAAAGAATTTGAGGCGTATACAAGGGTAATATGGGTCCCGCCAATCCTGCAAATCACATCTCGGAGGGTTTTGTAGGAAACGAAAATTGTGCTTTGTATGAATTTTGGTCTGTGAAAACACCGATTGCGATGAAAGGTAAGGGTTTCCATATTTTTGCATGCGGAAAGTGATATATATATATATATATATATATATATATATATATATATATATATATAACGGTCTAATGTGGGGGGCGGAGCTGCGATAAAGTCCTGAAAGCATATATATTTGGATTTGAAAGGTTTGAAGGGCGATTCGGGCGTTGGAATTCAGAATTTGGAAAAAATGAAGGGCAAGAGAGGTTAAATGATATGAAATGAGGGCAAAAAAAGAAGTTTTCTCACCATTACGCTTTTTTAGCAACACTTTTCTCCTTCACTGCATTGAAAGGCGGGTTGATTCCTTTGAAGCTCTTGACAGTCAGGATTTCCATTTTTTTCTAAAAATAAATGACAGCAATGGAATATTATTTTAAATATGATAGATATGAGGAATAATCAGTCACCTTATGATACTGTGAATCACAGGAGTCTAATGGAATGAATGAGACAGCCAAGTCAGGAAACAAGAGCTAGATGGATCAATCCAAGCAGAAAAACCAACCTAAAGGATAAGACACATTGAAAACTGAGTGCAACAGGCCTAAAATCAATCTTACAGGAATCGACATAGTTTTTCAACAACATTCGACGCCTAGTAGGAAAAATCATGTCCGTGTTAATGAAAACTTGCGCAGATGGGCGCGATTGTCAGACAATCAGCAGCACCGAGCAAGGAACGAAAGGAAAAAACAAAGGGCTTGCTGAGAAAAACTAGGCTTATCACCTTAGAAAAAGGATAAATGGCTAGAAGCAGTCAAACAAGCCAAAAACAATAGAGAAACGACAATTTGGCCAAAGTTGGGCAAACAATAAAAAATTAAAAATGAGCAATAAGAGACAATAGGCATTGACCTCCCCAGTATGGTCGCCAACTTGTTGTGCAGGAAATTCCCCTCTACAGATAGAGGCGATCCCTCTAGCCCTAGGGTGAGTCTAGCAACAAGGGAACATGTGGATTTCTAAATTCCTAGTCTATAAACAGAATTCAGATTGGAATAGATGTCCTACCTCAATCCAACGCTCTTAACGTAGTATGTTGCAGTGATATCTCTATCTTTGTTCTTCAATCCTTGCGTTCTGTTGGTAGTGATATTCACACACCTGCACAAAGCTCAAGAAAACACTACAAGCATACAAGCATACATATTCATTTACGACTATCTAACTAGTCAAGGAGAGTCAGAAACTTTGAATATTAACATAGACAAAGATGGAAATAGAAATCATTCATGTCATATTAATATATAAACGAGATTTTACAACCCGTGGCTTGATGCTATATAAATCCTTTGATGGGTACAATCGGGCACGTCTCCAAAGCATTCATTCGTTGATTCAGCTCAAAAAGGAAAAAGGCTCAAACTCTCTCTCACAACTATGGACTATCCTCTTCTATCTTCTACACAATAGCTCTTGGTTTATTCTATCTAGTAGAATCAATGGGATGAAGAGGAATTTATAGGAGTGGAGGAAGAGCTTTGGGATCCAATTATGGTAGAGGAAAGATCTATCCCTTTGGGAAGTTGCATTTTTGTAGAAACTAGAAGGCCAAAGGGAGAAAATCGACCACATCCAGTCGAACAAACATCCATGATTCTGCTCACGAAGTTGTTAGATCTTAGAAGCTTCGTTTCCATATTAAAAAACCTTCCAAAAGTAGCTCGGTGTGGGGGCTCTTCAGAGACAGAGCGACCATGATGCAAGGCATAGTGCAAATCTGGTCATGGGCGCAAGGACAAAACCACACCATAGCGCCAACCCAAAACTACATGTTTTTAAGGGTCTACTTCAAGAATGGTCCACAGAGGTATTGTTCCTTGCATGTTAAGGGATGCAATGACATTCATTATGATGTGTGATAGTACACAGGGGTCACTATGATGGTCCTCCAGTATTCGGAATAGGGAATGCAGGGACAGTGACAAAATGTTGTGTAACAGATGAGAACCCCACAAAAGAAATGCAAAAAGAAATAATACTGAAAGTGTTGCAAATTTAACTGCCACTACTGATAGATAGTTTCTTTCTGTCAAATAAATTAAGGTTGTGTGAAACTTGTTTAAAATTCCACAATCACTAGTCATTTGTTTAATCATACATCTTAATCATGGTTAAACAAGTTTAAATTTCTGTTAATTAGACTAGAGGATAAGATTAGCCAAAATGTTTAATGTTGGCTAATGATTAGCTAGGTAGAAAATGACATTGGTTCAATTGTTTAAGCTGAATCAATGGAGAAATAAGGGATAGGATAGATTAGGATTTTAGTTTTCATAAGATGTAAAATATAGGTTTGCTAGTCTAAATGCATCGTTGGGAAGAAATGAATAAAATGTTAGCTTATTTCTAGAACAAAAATTGGAGGTAAAAGGGTGGAAGGGAATAATTTTATTTCAAAAATGACCCATCTTTTCATTTTAGCCTAAGTTTCAAAAACATTATGTAAAGAGGTGCAAAAGGTTCATATTTTATTTCATTCAGATTCTTATCCAAAGTTCCTCAATTAAATCAAAAGTCATTACATGACAAAACAACTTTGTCATGTTGTGGTTAAATTCCGTGCACCTCTCAACCAGTGCACGATCATATGATGCAACATATCAAAGGTTAACATTCAGTTTCGGTCCCCTCTCTCCATCCTATCTTTACCATCGCGAGGGGGGGGTTCGAAAATATGGTTTTCCCTTCCCGGGTCCAATGCTACATGGTACCTTCCCCGCATTTCGTACCCCCATTCCTAGTCCCACTAACTGCCCTCGACCCCCTGTGAAAACCACTTCCCCCTCATCTCTTTCCCATTGTCCCTACCCCACTCCTTCCTCCATTAATCCCCTGCCACATGTTCCTAGTCGTTACCCAATTAATGCCCTTCCCGATAATTTACCGTTTACACATTAAATTCTCTCGAGTAACCATTTGAATCTAACAGACCTGTGCCTACCTACAACGGAAAACCCACGAATGATTTTAAACCCTGAACCCATCCCCATTTCACCTTTCTGCTGCTTAACTCTCTACAAATTAATTTTAATTTCCATTTTTTCCAGTGCGCAATCAAGTTCTCCAGCTAATCAAACTTGTGATCGAGAATCAACGTCTTGTTTCCTTCTCATGATCAGCTACAGAGATGCAAATAGTCCCAGTAAACCATTCATCTTCCTCATCCCGAATTCTTTTAAAATTCTTCATTGATAAAGATGCCTCCTAAGAAGAAAAGTCGGGCGGACTCTATCAACCCCTTGGTTCATCCTCCAGTTGATCTAGACCACATCCCCTTAGCTGATAGGGAATATAAAATATTCGAGACACAATGTGAGTTCAAACTCTTTGAACTCTACTGTTGGCTCAAAGAAAAATTTGTAGATAAAACAGATGAAATTGGACTCTGGGAGTCCAATCTCCCTCACTATATTTTTCCCCAAACGTTCCATTCTCTAGAATTCACCAAAAGATGCCAAGCCTGTTATTTCCCTAAGTAAAGAGCAATTATAGCCCCTACTGGTGAAATTCTCTTCACCATCACTACCAAAGCCATATATCAGATGATGCAGGCCCCCTCAGGGCGGGGGGGGGTCGAAAATATGGTTTTCTCTCGCCGGGTCCCATGGTACGTGTCGCCTTCGCCGCATTTCGCACCCCCTCCCTCCCCCGTTCCTAATACCACTAACCGCCCTCGACCCCCTCTGAAAACCACTTCCCCCTCATCTCTTTCTCGCCGTCCCTTCCCTTCTCCTTCCTCCATTAATCCCCTACCACGTGTTCCTAACCATTACCAAATAAATCCCCTTCCTTGTAATTTACCATTTACACATTAAATTCTCTCGGGTAATCGTTTGAATCTAATGGTCCCATGCCTACCTGCAACGGGAAACCCATGAATTATTTTAAACCTTTAACCCGTCCCCATTTCACCTTTCTGCTACATAATTCTTTGCAAATTAATTTTAATTTCCAGGTTTTCTAGTGTGCAATCAAGTTCTCCAACTAATCAAACTTGTGATCGAGCATTAACATCTCGTTTCCTTCTCCTGATCAGCTACATACCTGCAAACAGCCCCAATAAACCATTCATCTTCCTCATCCCAGATTCTATTAAAATTATTCATTAATAAATATGCCTCTTAAGAAGAAAAACCAGGTGGACTCTATCAACCCCTTGGTTCATCCTCCAATTGATCTAGACCACTTCCCCTTAGCTGATAGGGACTATAAAAGCTTCGAGACACAATTTCAGTTCGAACTCTTTGAACTCTACTGTTGGCTCGCAGACAAATTTGTAGATAAAACAGATGAAATTGGACTCGAGGAGTCCAATCTCCCTCACTATATTTTTCCCCAAACCTTCCTTCTCCTGAATTAACCAGAAGATGCCAAACCTGTTATTTCCCTAATCAAATAGCAATTATAGCCCCTACTGGTGAAATTATCTTCACCATCACTGCCAAAGCCATAGATCAAATGATGCAGGCCTCCTCTATGGAAAACAGTACCCCATTATCATTAGAAGCTTTGACAGAACTTTACCAGAAGCTTGATTTTTCCAAGAGAGCTAGGATTTTTGACCTTTTCCTACCAGAAAACACTCAATTACCAAGAAAAAATCCACCATATCCTTCCTCAATCTTTTATGATCAAGCCAAATAAATTATATGTGTAATATCATATATTCTGGGTTATTATTCTGATTAGTGGGTATATGAACCCATATTAGGTTTCCTATCCATATTTTCCATAGATAGTAAGCCTTTTATTATCTTTAATTTCAGCCAATTTTTGGCTGATAGCATTCATGAAAAATTCCTAAAGTTTCCAACTGAGGAAGTGTTTAAATATACTTCAATTTGGGTCTACATGTTTCGATTTTATCAGGTAGACAGGTTTAAATTTTCCATGCAGAAATTAGATGAAGAGGGAAACCAATAGTCAGTCATATTCTGGACTTCTTTAGTTATGAGGGAGCAGGAAAAATTCACCTACAAACAATACATTGAGCAGTTTATCTACCTAGAAATAAGTGTATTAAACAGTTCAGCAGAGTCGAGGATCAGTGAGGAGATTAAAATAATCTTACATCTAATAGAACAAGCAAATACTGGAGACTGGTACTTGTACCAGAACTACACCAAAATCAGAGTGTATGGGTGTGAGTTGGCACCATAAAAACTACCAAAATACCTCCCCATGAGGATTTTTGCACTGGAATACATTAAAAAAATGCTTAATTCAGATGAGATATACTTTGTGTCAGCCAAGAAGAAATCACAGTTTAGGATCAAAACACAAATTGGTTCCTTTATATGTAATAGCAGATCAGCAGGAGAAAAAGCAGATGAGATTCTCAAGGAGATGAAGTTCAACCTAAGTTTTACATGGTCTTATGACCCTCTGGGTATTATTTCCAAATTGAGAGTGGAAAATAAAACTACTCCATACACTCATACCCAGAGGCCTGAAGTTGAGAGATATGTGAACCAACTAACTTGGGTAGAGAAACTTACAGGAAGTTGAGGAGAAGCTTGCTTCTACATCCACTTCACAGACTCATGTTCCTCAGGAGAAATCAGCCAAAATACAGAGAGAAGAATAGTCACCTTCAGTGACAAAAAGTGCAGGGAATGAATTCAAAATTATGTATAGGAACAGGACAAAATTGAATCCTAAGGAAGATGTAGAGAAAAAATCAAAACAAGCAATGGCCATGATAGTCAAGGAAACGCCATCTAATTCTCAGGCAGGTGGCAAGTTTGTTGCATCTCCCACAATGTCATCAATATCCCAGAAACAACAAGATGTTGTCTAAACTACAAATTTTGTTCAAGGGGAGAAAGAAAAGACTATTTTTGACAGATTTAGAGAAATCAAACTTAAGAATGAGATTCTTAAGAATAGAACCTATAATCAGTTTTGGAAGCAAACTTCCATCTCCCAAAGTAGGCTACTTTCAGTTTTTGATTCAGAGAAAGGGAAGATGCAGATGGCCTTCCTTGAGGCTCAAATCCCATAGCCTAAATCAACATCAGGCTATAAGAAGACAAATTTTGAGTTTGACACAAAAGATATTCATCCCATTAACCAAATGGAGATGCATAAACAAACCGGTGAAATTATTTGCTCCACTCTAACCAACACTACTATGATTGTTTTGAAATTGCATGTTTCACTTTCTAATATTCAGTCACAATTGAAGATGGAGAAGATTTCTTCTCTTGCAAAAGACACCAGGATTAAATCCCTAGAGGATTTAGTAGTGAAGATGGGTTATGTTCCAGAGAACATGAAAGCTGCAGAGGAGTTGATCAATAAAAAAAATGTTGACATTGCAACATTGAGGAAGCAGCTGAAGTTGCCAGCCATTAAATAGCCTCTCACAAATGATATTAAAGAATTAGAGACTTAGAAAGGTGACATGATGAAGATAATCACGGAAAAGAACACTCAGATTAGATAGATGGAAACTGAGCTGGAGAAAATGATAAAGGAAAAGGAGCAGAGTGCAAAACTATCCATGGTTCCTCTAGATGTAGTACGTCTTACAACAATTCCCACCATAGCAGTTGCAACCTCAACTACACCTTCTACACAGTCTACTGAGGGTGTTGACCAAATGACAAATTTTGTTGATAATTTTTCAATTCAAATAGAAGAGATTAAAAAATTGCAAGGGCAATTCAAGGCACTACAGGACCAGAAGACCAGGAGTGAAGCTTCACACCTTGCTGAAGCTCAAAAATCTCAGAGGCTAATAGAAAGACTACAAAAATATGAAAGGGAATCAGCTATTGGACAGACCTTGGCCCAATCAAAGGAAATTATTTAGACTAATAATCTGAATTCTATGGCTGAAAATTGGCCATGTATTCATATTATTTTTTAGTAGAAGGATTTAATAAATAAAGCAATAGAGGCCACTAGAGAGATCAGAGAACAGTTTGGTGATATGCCTGCCAAAGCTACAAACATCATTAAGTTCTTGAATTCAAAGAATAACTATGAGTTGGATGATCTAGGAATTGATGATAGGACATAAACAATTTTGGAGGTAAAGATACCAAAATGAATCATATTGCTTAGTTCGAGGAGAAATGTCAGAGTTTGGAAATAGCAGTAAACAGATTTTTCACCAGGATAGAAGCTCTAAATCAGAAAGGGTTACCCATTTTCTATGTAATTAATGATAAATAAATTACTCGTGAAGATTATATTAGAGAACTGAAGGAGGTAGCCAGAGACAGTTCAAAGTTTGCAAACATCAAAGGTAACATGATAGGTAGAGATTTCTTAGAAGCAACGGGGAATGATTTCTTTATCCAACATGAAGTAAATCATATTTTTGTGGTAAGGCCAACATTTGCAAAGTATACCGTGGTTGATGAGATTTACCGAAAGGTAAGTAAATTAACCATTCCAGATGAAGACAAATGGGACAAACTTTGTGAATTACTAGACTGGATGGTAATTCTGATGCAGTAAAGGGGTATGCCAGCGCATTACAGCACATCAGCCAATGCAACACAGAAAAAGGCCAATTCATCAATGGACTCCTCCAAAGAAGAGCCAACTCTCCACGTTGTTGTCCACCTAGCCTATTACTCTGCAGAGATTGATAATCTTGTTTAGAATAGTGCTAATTATACATTGCCTGTTGAGACAACGATTTTGTAACTATTGTATAAATACTTCACATTTTGAAGTATTCTAGGTTGATTTTTGAATATAATTTTCTCCAAGATATTGTAATTTTTTGGTTGCTGGACTCATCAATAATACAAGGACATTCTTCATAGGATTCATCTGGTGTATGAATTGGTGATGTTTTTCTCTTGTTCATGTGTTTATTCATTGTTTTCTTTCACTGTCATTTCTTAAAAACTTAATTACATTACAGAAACGGTGACGAATAGGATTTTTTGAAATATGCATCCTATTCTGGTTGTAGGAAATTTCTATGTTTTCTGCTGAAATCAAATTAAGGAATTCTTAATTGCTCCTTAGTTTCTACTGAACCTTTCATTTCTTATGTTTCATATTCATTTAAATTCTGAAAGATCCAACTAGTGCAACCTGGCTTGCCCTGTGAAACTCCTTCAAAGTTTGATGCAGATCCAGTTAATTTTTATACTCCATAGCCCAATGGAATTATAAGATTTCAATCAACCAAACAATCCAATCAAATCACAAACAAACAAAAAATTTGCACAGTCATAACTAGCCTAAAATTTATATAAAACAAAGCTAAAATTTACAGAGATATCCCTCTCTAAAGCTGGTAGGGCTAGATCCCAGCTTCCAAAGTGGTTTTGATGTTGTCCTCTATGTTTACTCTCACAATCTCACAAATTACAGAATGATAACATAGTCGATGCTAGTGGATTGAAACCACGAATTGCCTTGTATGAATTCTCCCACTGTAAATTTGCTCGCCTCTTGAGAACTTTTGATCACCCAATACCCATGTCATTTCACACAGTTTCCAGTAGTAGATCCTGGCCCTATATTCATATATTCTGCATAATACAAAGTTTTCAAAGAAAAATCTCCATCCCATTCCAACCAATCTGCACGTTGAATGACGCCATCTATGTATGGCTGCATGTAAATCGTTCGGGAATACTCCTTCCACGACCTCCCCAAATAACTTGGGAATGAGATTTTCATCGGAACAAGGTTGAAATCACGAGTGATCTTGCAGTTTTGGATGAAAGTTATTGTGTTTTAGTTGGGCTCAGTTCTTCCCTGTGTAGTGATTGCATTTTTTTTATTTGCATTGGGTTTCTTGGGGAATAGAGTGTGGCTATGAAACACCACTGCGGCATTCCCAAATATGAAATATATAGTGCCTGAAATTTTACATTCGCTGTAGAATTGATGAAGAGAATGTGCATACAATGTGTCTTGGTACATTGTAATCTTGCAGCGATATAATACTAATTGATCTAAACCAACAAGAAGAGTATGCGTTGATAAAGGACAAGCCTTGTACCATAAATCCTTTCTAACATAAATAAATTGCCTCTTATTAAACAAATTATATTCATATATTTTTTATTTTTATTTTTATTAAATAATAAAACATATCATCCCAACTAAACACTATATACACAATATTTATTTATGCCAAAAACAATAACATGCCACCGCTTAGCTTTTGTAAATATTATTAAACAATTATTTTGTTGGAGAAAAACACACGGCGGAAACTAAATAACATCCAAATACACATAGCATTCAACAAACATGAAGACACGGATTTTAACGTGGTTCACCCAATCAATCTGGGCTACGTCCACCAAACAAGGCATCAGCAATCTCATTCATCAACTGGAGAATTACAACAACAGAGTTTCCCATCTGCACATTTCTTCCACTCACCTCACATTCCTCATTTATATCTACCTCTACGGGCTTAAATTTTATAGCTGGGAGTAGAAACTGAATCATAAATTCACTCACAACAAATATAGGATGCAATAACTCCACATCAGAATTAGATGGAGTCAATTTAGCAATAAATCCTATTGTTGTCACATTCATGAGATTTTCTCCAAATTTAATTAAAAGAAATCTCAACAATCTCCACCTTGACAAAAATTAGCCTGATACAATGTTCCATTATTATTTTTATCTTTTCTGCAAGCCAAGAGAAGCCAGACACCATCGTAGCTTCTCTAACAAAACTGGTTTCGTGAACATGTTTGCACAGTTTTCTTTTGTATGCACTTTTTCAAGAGAGACTCCCCTTTCAGTGATAACCTATCTTACAAAATGGTACTTGATAGGTATATGCTTTGATTTACTATGATAGGCCAGATTTTTAGCCAAATGAATTGCACTTTGACTATCACAAAATAACTTGATGTTATCCTGTAACCTACCAAACTCACCAATCAAACATTTCAACCAAACCGCTTCTTTGCAAGCATGTGAAGTAGCTATGTATTCTGCTTCTGTAGTGGATAAAGCAACAATGTTCTGTAGCTTTTACATCCAGCTAATAGCTCCACCTGCAAGAGTAAATATTTACCCTGAAGTTGACCTTCTCTTATCCAAATCACCTGCAAAATCGGAATCAACATATCCGCAAACAAATTCACTACTTCTGTTATAAGTGATACAATAATCACTTGTGCCTCTCAGATACTGAAGCACCCATTTCACTGCTAACCAGTGTTCTTTTCCTAGATTTTCCATATACCTGCTGACAACCCCAACTGCATGTGAAATATCTGGTCGAGTATAAACCATCGCATACATTAAACAACCTACTACATTGACATATGTAATTCAAGACATATATTCCTTTTCTTCATTATTGTTAGGACATAAACTTGAAGAAAGCTTAAAATGAGAAGCTAAAGGGACTGAAACAGGCTTCACATTGTTCATACCAAACCTCAAGAGTATTTTCTCAATACACTTCTTTTGTGATAGCCACAACTTACCATTGATCCTGTCTTTGAATATTTCCATGCCCAAAATCTGTCTTGCTGCTCCTAGATCTTTCATATCAAACGTCCTAGCCATTTGAGCCTTTAACCTATTGATCTCGCTTATGCTTTTGCTTGTTAAATGCATATCGTCAACATATAACACTAAGATAATGAACATGCCATTACTCAATTTCTTAAAGTAAACACAATGATCATATTTACTTCTTATATAATTTTGACTCATCATGAAAGAATCAAATTTCTTGTACCATTGTCGAGGCGACTGCTTCAGACCATACAATGATTTCTTGAGCCTGCAGAAAAATTTCTTGTTGCGATTTTGAACAAACCCTTCCAGTTGTTCCATGTAAATCTCCTCATATAAATCTCCATGTAAAAATGCAGTTTTAACATCTAGTTTCTGTAATTCTAAATCAAGTAAAGCAACTAATTCTAACACAATCCGAATTGAAACAATTTTTACAACTGGTGAAAATATCTCATGAAAGTCAATTCCTGCTTTCTGAGAAAAACCTTTCGCGACCAGCCTCGCTTTGTACCTGTCTTCTTTATCATCAACACCCCTTTTCAATTTGTAAACCCATTTACATCCCACATTTTTTCTGTCTTTAGGAATTTCAACCAGACCCCATGTGGCATTCTTGGCTAATGCCTTCATCTCGTCCTTCATAGCCTCCTTCCACTTACCACTGTTAGAACCTTCTACAGCGTCCTGATAGCACAAAATTTCATCATCATTAGCGGTTAAAGCAACTGAAGTAACATAATCATCATACCTTTTAGGAGGACGTCTGATTCTCGTGGACCTCCTTAAAGATGTTTCTGGTACTTCCACAATTTGCTGATTATTATCTGTAGGAACTTCTTCATGATCTGCATCTGAAACATGTTCATGATCTACATCTGAAACTTGTTCATGAGCTGCATCTGAAACTTGTTCATATGGACTATCATCAGTATTTGAACTGGTTTCAAACTGAATATGTTGAATCTTAGGTACATTTTCCTATTCCAATTTATCATCTACATCTGGATTTTCAAGTGAAGATTCATTGAATTTAACATCTCTGTTAATGATGATCTTGTGAGTAGTAGGATCCCACAACCTATATCCCTTAGTCCCATCACCATATCCAACAAAGATATATCTTTTTGATTTAGGATCTAATTTAGAATGCTGATGTTTCAGAACTAGAGCATATGCATCAAAACCAAAAACTTTCAGTTTAGAATAATCACAAGGATGACCTTTCCATACCTCTTGAGGAATTTTTCATCCTATTGCAGTTGATGGTGATCAATTTACCAAGTAACAAGCCGTAGAAACCGCTTTTGTCCACAATTCCTTCTGCAAATTGGCATTACTAAGCATACTTCTTGCTCTCTCTAAGAGAGTCTTGTTCATGCATTCAGCAGCTCCATTTTGCTGAGGAGTATATATAGTAGTTTTATGTCTTTCGATCCCAGCGTCCTTGCAATAATTATCAAATTCCTTTGAAGTAAACTCACCACCATTGTCAGTTCTTAAACATTTAATGGTTCTTCCAGTGATGTTTTCAACTAATGCTCTAAACTGTTTTAAAACTGTGAACACATCAGACTTTTTGTTTAACATATAGACCCACACTTTTCTAGAGAAATCATAAATAAAAGATACAAAATATGAAAATCCTCCATATGAGGTTGTAGGAGATGGACCCCAAACATCAGAATGGATATAATCAAGGATTCCCTTACTAGTATGTTTTCCAGTTTTAAACTTCTGCTTGCTTTGTTTCCCATATAGACAATGTTTGTAGAAATCTAACTTATAAGATTTTAAACTAGGATGTAACTTACGATCAGATAAAGTTTTTAATCCTCTTTCGCTCATATGGCCCAACCTTTGATGCCATAAACGAATATAATTATTGTCGTTTTCAGATCCTGTAGAAGCATGTTCTGACTCTGTTCTTCCTTCTAACTGAAAAATATTTCCAACCTTCTTTGCTTTCATTACTAGTAAAATTCCTTTATAAACTTTCATTACTCCACCTTGAATAAAGGTTTTATATCCATTTGTGTCTAGCACTCCTAGTGAAATGAGGTTTTTTCTTAATTCAGGGACGTATCTTCCATCAGTTAGAATTTTATTTGTCCCATCAAACATTTTAATATGGATGCTTCTAATTCCCACAATATTACACGAGACATCATTTCCCATGTAAACAACTCCATCATTAATTGATTTATAAGTTTTAAACCACTCTCTATGAATGCACATGTGATTTGACGCACCATAATCTAACAGCCAATGTTGATCATGATTAGACAAACTAACTGATAACACTTCATCACTCATACCTGAAACGGATGCTGAACCTGTATCTGTCGTGTTTTCTTCTTTCTTCTCTGTCGAAGAGTCTACTTTGGATGTTTGCTGTCTCTTCCAACAGTCCTTCTTCAAATGTCCTGAATTGCCACAAAACCAACACTTTACCTTACTCTTCTTCCCTTTCGATTTTGAACGCAAGTTGTTGTGCTTACTGAAGCGTCTTTCTTTAGAACGACCTCTGACCATCATTGCTTCTGATGTAGAGGTTTCTAAATTTGACCTTTTCCTTGTTTCTTCAAACAATAAAGCTCCAACAACATCATCAAATTCAAGGGTTTCTGATGAACTAAGACTTATAGAAGTAACAAAATGATCCCATGACTCGGGCAATGAGCATAATAAAGTTACAGCTTTATCTTCTGATTCAAATTTTACTTCTATACTTTCTAACTGCACCAGGAGAGTATTAAAGGTATTCAAATGATCAGTAATTGATGTACCTTCCTTCATGCGCAAGTTATACAATTGTCGTTTCAGAAGAATCCTATTGGTTAAGGATTTTGTCATGTACAACTTTTCAAGCTTCGTCCACAAACCAACAGCAGTTTTCTCTGACACAATGTTAAACAAAACATCATTCGCCAAACACAAACGAATGCCACTCAGTGCTCTTTCATCCATGTCACTCCATTCGTTATCCGTCATGGTGTAATGTTGTTTGGCTTTTGCCAACAACGCCTTTGCCACGCCTTGTTGCACAAGTAGATCATACATCTTCACTTTCCAGATCTCGAAGTTGTTTTTCCCATTGAACTTATCGATCTCAAATCGAGCACTTTGTGTTTTTGACATGTTTGATAGCTCATGTCACAAAATCTCCAATTCCAACTCTTAATAAATGAAAATTTTATTCTAATCAAAAAATGCTAATTTTGATTAAAAAATTCCTTTCCCTTGTTACATATGCAAATGGCATTTTAAATGCCTTTCCTTTATTACATATGCAAAAAATGCCTTTCCCTCATTACCATACGCAAATGGCATTTTAAATTACAAATCGATTTTAAAAATTGCATTAAAACTCTTAAATGCAAATCGTTTGTTTTTTTAAAACATTGCAATAAAATTGATTTAAATGGCATTTGAATACCATTACATTTCAATATAAAAATCGATTTTTTTAAATTTCAACAAGCCCTCACCGATTTGTAGCTCACAGCGCTTCCACGGTCCACGCATGCCAACAGTTTTCACGCACGCACTGATCTCTGACACAAATTTCGAACTGGCGCTGCAGATCCTTCAAATTACGCACAGCAATTACGCACAGCAATCACCGCCTGGGTTCATACCTGGCCTCACGGTTTTGGTTTACTCCAATGTCTGACTTTGGATTATAATGTTGAATCCGCGCTGCCCAATCCTTCAATACACATGCTCACGTGCTGGTTATTTTTCTGTGTCAATCAGCAGCCTGCAATGCTAGAGGCTTCTGCATAGACAGCGACTTCTGCAATAGCTTACACAGCGGCTTATATAGCACTAACGCAGCCACACGGCTTCTACCACAGCTTACGACTTTTTCGAAAACCTCACAGCCGGCTCCATCACACGAACAACGGCTATCTCAGCATAAAAAACCAATTTTTTTACAGATTCTTCAACAGAGCTTTCGCTCAAAGGGAACATAAAACCTTTGATAACCAGCGTATACAACTTACTGCTCTGATACCAATTATTGGAGCAAAACACACAGTGGAAACTAAATAACAACCAAATACACACAACATTCAACAAACATGAAGACACAGATTTTAACGTGGTTCACCCAATCAATCTGGGCTACGTCCACCAAACAAGGCATCGGCAATCTCATTCATCAACTAGAGACTTACAGCAGCAGAGTTTCCCATCTACACATTTCTTCCACTCACCTCACATTCCTCATGCATATTTTTCTCTACGGGCTTACATTTTATAGCTGAGAGTAGAAACTGAATCATAAATTCACTTACAACAAATATAGGATGTAATAACTCCACATCAGTATTAGATGGAGTCAATTTAGCAACAAATCCTATTGTTGTCACATTCATGAGATTTTATCCAAATTTAATTAAAATAAATCTCAACATATTTATGCTAAAAACAATAGCATGTCACTGCTTAGCTCTTGTTAATATTATTAAACAATTCTAGTCATAAATAAAACGAATGATATAAAATTAAAACTAAAACTTTGATTTCTCGTCTTTGGGATACAAATAAGACCATGGAGTTTGGTTTTATTCTGAAATTGCTTTTACTTGCACCTTGACATATCATTTAAAGTTGTCCACCATGTATCGGATTTATTATATAATATAGGTATAATTTGAATTGGAAATGTTTTTATGTTATTTTTTGGGATTTTTTTAGTGTATTTTTTCTGAAATTCAATAAATATTTATTGAAATTATAAGTTTGATGGATAACGACTACACAATTTCATCTCGTATTTTTCGAAATAGTCTAAATAAAAAGAGAAAGAAATTGACCAGATTGACCAGATTCCGTCACCGCAAAAACTTTCGGCTCTGACCAGAATTCCTAGAATTCCTCCAACCCCTCTGACACAACTCCATTTGATGTGACAGTTAGAATCTGTCAGAATCGAAATCTTTCCAGATCAGATCAAACACAACTATCCCTTCCTCCAGCCAAGCGCTCGTTAATGCAAGGAGAGTGGTAAGTGGGCGACTTGAATTCAAAACCGGGCCAAAACAAAACTGTGCCAGAACTCCAGAACTCCTCGACCTCCCTACGCAGAACATTGTAAGTATCCATAACTTCACCAATTTGGTATCTCTGGTCTAGAAAAATGTTGTTCGCTTTAATATCTATTCTTCTTTGCATCTGTATATTTGAAGAATCACACATTTCTATTCAATAATCACTCTAATTAAATTTATCATGTTTCCGTGAGCCAAAAAACCAAACAGACAACGCTCACAACTTCAAGTTGAATCCCGTACATGCGTTAACAAAGTGTATTGCTAGTTCTAAGAATACCGGACATGCGTTAACAGTGTATTGTTAGTGTTAAGGAGGCGTCTATATGCCATTGCCGAGAACTAGAGAGGAGAGATTAAATGGAGATATAACTAAAACATTTCCCATCCAGATTTGGTGAGCAAAGATAGCATTCAATCTCTTAGTGGGGTGAATCCCATCCCAAAACAGGTACGCATTTGGATCCTTGCAGATAAACGGTATGCCATTTTCTGCTCCCATTGCCTCTGCCTTCCATTTCCCACATCTCACTTGTGCATTAAACGCCCCTGCACCTAGCACACAAACCTTGTATCCTCAAATCTTGCATCCAATACCCAACTTGCAGTATGTCAGTGACAAACAATAACCTTCATTATTTCAAACAACATATCAAATTGAGAATTATTTTTGTATTCTCAATTATTTTTTGAACGTATCGTAGGCCTGGCTGTTTTCAATTGCAAAGAGAACAAAATTATAAGAATTGGGTTGCAGGATGATTACTCCTCTTTGCTTATGCATCGCATCGCGCGTTTAAGAAACTGTTTGAGACCAACATTATATTCCGTGGCCAATTTCTTTGCTATATCCAAACATTGGTCATTGGCTTTATTTATATAGTTAAAAAGTCTCGAAGATGGAGTGCACCCCACAATGGAAATTTAGATCAAAAGAAATTTTCTTGCCCCGGAGCGGTAAAGCCTCTCAGTAAATTTCATCCAATAAGTAGTTTCTGTTCAGCAGATAAATTGTTAATGTTGTTGCAAAGTTTCTTATGGCTTGGATTTGGTTAATGCAGTTGCAGAGTTTCTTGTACAAGTTTTCAGAAAAATTGTTTCCAGCCTCCGTACAGAGTTTTATAAAACCAATGGAATCACTCTGGCCGGTCTGACAGTAAGTTTTCCCCCTTTCATATTCAATTTGCAAGAACAATCATTTCTTATCCACTCCCCTTTAAGCATCACCATGCCACAACTTCGCAGAATAGAGGTATCATCGGCTGGAGGGTTTAGGCTGTTTGAGTATGACTAACAGCTGTTATTTAAAATTGCAGAAACTAGGATATGAGGTTGATGCAGATGAATATCACAGGTACAATTCTATTTTGTTTGTGCTATGAATGATTTTGTGTGTGTCACATTTTTCCTTTCCTACAATGAAAATCAATATAGAGTGCTGTGAGAGACCCTAAATATTTTATTTCAAAACAATAGAAATAGGCTTTCAGCTTTTCTATTTATTTTTGCAAAGCATTTATGCTTAAATTGTATTAGGGCTTACTGAGGAGATTCACCCTTGTTTCTCTCATGAGATAATTAAAATTTATCTGGCTAAGTGCATGTGCTTTGCCGTCATTTTATAAAAAAACCTTATACATGTGTACTTTTCATAATTTCTATATTTGTACATGGGAAGTTGCCATATGAAGTTATTAAACTTGACCTTGCTCTGAGGAGCATTTTGATGAGCATGCCTCAAAGGAAATTGGTACGTATAATTTCTATATTTGTACATGGGAAGTTGCCATATGAAGTTATTAAACTTGACCCTGCTCTGAGGAGCATTTTGATGAGCATGCCTCAAAGGAAATTGGTACGTATAATTTCTATATTTGTACATGGGAAGTTGCCATATGAAGTTATTAAACTTGACCCTGCTCTGAGGAGCATTTTGATGAGCATGCCTCACAGGAAATTGGTACGTATTTGGTATTGAGTTGCATAAATTCAATTTTTAGGTCAACTTCAATAGAACATAAAGCCTTACAAGCACAAACACAATTCTATAATGTTGCATCCCTTTGCATAGTTGAAGTATTTTATTAGGCTTGAAAAATATAATAGTTGGCATTATTTCTCCACAATTCTATAATGTTGCATCCCTTTGCATAGTTGAAGTAGATATCGCTTGAAAAATTCAATAGTTGGCATTATTTCTCATAGAATGAAATGAAGCTAATCCAACCATAACTGTTGTTCGACCTTATGTGCAGATATTCACAAATTTATATAAGACTCATGCATGTAAAGTCCTAAAGAGACTAGGCTTGGAATACTTTTTGAGGATGTTATTTGTTTTGAGAGCCTTAATATGGCTTATCCTTTTAGTCAGAAAACTGATGAATGCAAACCCAGTACTTCCCCTGTTTTTATCAAGCCCTCAATTGAAGCCATGAAGCGTGCAATTACAATTGCAAATGCAGATCCACAAAGAACAGTAAGTTTCCAGCATTTTCCTTTAATTTGTTTACATATTTTTACAATGATCCTTATATCAACTCCTCTACAGCTCTTCTTTGATGACAATGTCAGAAACATAGCAGGAGAAAAATAAGTAGGCCTTAATAGAGTCCTGGTAAGCCCTCAAATAACCCCAGAAATTTACTTATTATGTGTCATAATATTATCGAATTGCAGGAAACTTTATAATTCTTTGTGACTTACTGGGAAAGGTTTAAGATGCAATTTATTCGTTACAGAAAAATAGAGGGAAGAGAAAGAGATTGTGAGTTATGAATTGTGAAAGCTGTCTGAATAATTTTGGCCATAGTACTTGAAAACTACTATTAGTAGTCAATTTTATTCAAAGAGGAGTAAAGAATTACTTAAAAGCCTAAATTATCATTCTTGGTGTCTTGATATCCATTGGTTTCTTACTTAATTTGTTTTGGTTTTTGGAAAGGTTGGCAGCTCTGTAAAATATGATGGAGCTGATTATTATTCTTGGTGTCTTGATATCCATTGGTTTCTTACTTAATTTGTTTTGTTTTTTTGGAAAGGTTTGGTTTTTGGAAAGGTTGGCAGCTCTGTAAAATATGATGGAGCTGATTTTATTCTTGGTGTCTTGATATCCATTGGTTTCTTACTTAATTTGTTTTTTTTTTTTGGAAAGGTTGCCAGCTCTGTAAAATATGAAGGAGATGATTATTATTCTTGGTGTCTTGATATCCATTGGTTTCTTACTTAATTTATTTTGTTTTTTTGGAAAGGTTGGCAGCTCTGTAAAATATGAGGGAGCTGATTATTCCTTGTAAAATGTGAGGGCGCTGATTATTATTCTTGGTGTCTTAATATCCATTGGTTTCTTGCTTAATTTGTTTTGTTTTTTTGGAAAGGTTGGCAGCTCTGTAAAATATGAGGGAGTTGATTATTTCGTGAAAAACATTCATAATGTGAGGGAGGCAAATCCTGGAAAATATTCATAATGTGAGGGAGGCAATTCCTGAAATTTGGAAGGAGACAACCAAACACATAGGATGTGACAAGTTTGGGTTTTCAATTGACGAAGTGAATTCCATTGAAGCAACTCCTATTGTGGCTTAAGCAGCCAAGCATTATGATGAATATTTTGTAAAAAGAATCACTCATTGAGAACTATAAGATATCCATATAAATAATCTTGTAGAGTTTGCTAATGTGCACATGAAATTTGTAAATGCAGAAAATAGAATCAATTCATTGTCTCATGAGCAAATTTGTGGTGTAAGTCTCTTGTCATAATCATCTTAATCAATGTACAGCTCCATGATATTGATTGTTTTTTTCTTCAAGTTTTTTTGTTTTTTTAACGAGAATGAATTTTATCTTTTGGGTATTCGGATAAGTAAATAGATTTCCATTTTTTGTTTAACAAAAAAATTGTAATCTCATTATTTCTTTGAAAAAGTTACAAAATTACTTTATTTCTTTGAAAAAGTTATAAAATTTCTCTTTTCATATCCTTTCTGACTTGGAACATTCCAAAGTTTTCCAAAAATCAGAAATGAAATTATATTTTCTCAACTTCATCAATTGAATTCATCTAGATAAAAAAAAAACTCCACTTATCCACTCAAAGAAGATAACTTTCCATGCTCTTTCTCAACTTCATCAACAATTTAATACAGTAAAAAAAACTCAAAACTCCACTTATTCACTCAAAGAACAGATAACTTTCCATACTCTTTCTTAACTTCATCAATTTAATACATTAAAAAAAAAACTCCATTTATCCACTCAGAGAAGAGATAACTTTCCATGCTCTTTCTCAACTTCATTAATTTAATACATAAGATAAAAAGATAAAAGAAACTACACTTATCCATTGAGATAACTTTCATACTCTGGATACAACTTTAATATCTAGAAATATAATCAAATTTAGTTAGTTATAATTGGATATTAAAAAGAAATTTTCAGATAAGCTTCATGAAAATAAGGATGATAATTTTCAGAAATGTCCTTTATTCTTAATTTTATTTATCAATTTTCATAAATGTATCTATTTTTATTTTTAGTTCTCATCCAAGTACAACTATGCATGAGAATTTCAGCATTGGATAAAAGACCAATTTCCATGTTTTTTTAGTGAACGTGCGCAAGAGCAACATGGTGGAAAAATAGTCTCAAAAATTTGACTTCTTCCAAGGAAAAATTTAGAAAGAAGTTGTAACATCTGTCTTCATCTTTTACCGGTTTGATGACAACCAGCCAAACACCTATAAACTCATAATTCCTTTTTCATTTTCCAACAACATTAATTTAGTGCCATCAATTCTACAACATTATTTAATCTCTCCCCCAATCCTACCCTAAAATTGATGTAATGATTATTTGCAAAGAATAAAATCCCCATAATACCCCATCCAAAATTACCCAAGGAACGAAGTAAATAGATTGTCATATATAGATGCTTTGTTAAATGGCTTTACTTAATCCACTTGGAAATGTAGATCAAAATTGAGCCATTTAATCATTGAATCTACTTTAAAGTATCAAAACAAAATACTATAAACTTCTCCTTTAAGTGAATCACTATTCTAATAAGGATGGAAGAACAAATTATAATTTCAAAATGTGAGATCACAAAAATGAGGAGAACCAATTACACTTTTAAAATGAGGGATCCCAAAATGAGGAGAACCAATTACACTTTCAAATTGAGAGATCACAAAAATGAGCAGGTAGGCATATAAAGAAGAATGAACAGAGGGCCAGCCATTGGCTTTAGATAAATCTAGAAAGCATTGTAAATTAATCCCAGCCAACATAGTTATAACACAAGTTTCTTAAAAGAGAAGCAAACAAAATGAGAAGTTTGAACAAATGCTTTAACATCTTCTAGTTTCGTTAGTCACGTTGAAAAAAGAGGACCTAAAAGAACATTTCATAAGATTTTTGACAAACATTTAGTTGTAAAGTTCAATTAACACCAAAAAAAGAGGACCTAAAAAAACATTTCATAAGTTTTTTGAAAAACATTTAGTGGTAGAGTTCAATCAACACCACTTAATTATCCATAGAAAAAAAAAAACAATATATTAATTTAATATTTATTGGAGTAAAATATGGACCATTTTAGACTAATTTGACATCGATGTTATATAAAATAGATGTAACATTTTTTCTATTAACTTCACATGATTAGATTTGAAATATAGATAGAAGAATAATTCAACTTCAAGAAACATGGATGTAACATTCTTTCTATTCACTTTACATGATTATATTTCAAATATAGATAGAAAAACAATTCAACATTAGGCAACAAGGTATAAGTTCATTAAGATAAGTGCTAACCACCTTTATAAGTTTAATATTTAAGTGACTTAAAAAGATTATACTTTCATATTGGAAAGTATGAGAAACTAAAATGCTTTTGATGCCACCATTTTAAACATTTAAATTGCATAAAAATAATGTTTAAAAAAACCAAAAAAGTTGGAATTTGAGAAATCTTGCTATATTATATAATTGTTTTATTTGGCAAATTATTCTAATTTTAATAATTTTTTTATAAACTAAGAGCATGTTATGCCCTTTTTTTAAATAAGCATTCTTTAAAATAAGCATGTACCCAAATTACAGTGGGTTGTGATAGAAAATTCTATAGATAGCTAAAATGTTTATTGCACTCCTGGTAACCATTTCTACAATGCCAAAACAATTTGAATTTAGATTTCCTTTCAAAATTATATCAAATCAAATCAAATAGAGTAGTTATTTTGCATGAAAGTTATCATTTATCTTTTTATCTTAATGTATTAAATTGATGAAGTTGAGAAAGAGCATGGAAAGTTATCCGGAGTTGATAAGTGGATTTTTTTAAAATGTATTAAATTGATGAAGTTGAGAAAGAGCATGGAAAGTTATCGGATAATTAGAGTTTTTGAGTTTTTGAGTTTTTTGAGTTTTTGAGTTATTTTTTCTCTGAGTGGATAAGTGGAGTTTTTTTTAATCTTAATGTATTCAATTGATGAAATTGAGAAAAAATATTTTCATATCTGATTTTTAGAAAACTTTGGAATGTTCAAAGTTAGAAAGGATATGAAAAAAGTAATTTTGTAACTTTTTCAAAGAAATAATGGAATTACAATTTTTTTTGTTAAACAAAAAATGGAAATCTATTTACTTACCTGAATACCCAAAAGATATAATTCATTCTCGTAAAAAAATAGAAAAACTTGAAAAAAAAAATCAATATCATGGAGCTATACATTGATTATGAAGATTATGACAAGAGACGTACACCACAAATTTGCTCATGAGACAATGAATTTATTCTATTTTTTGCATTTACAAATTTCATGTGCACATTACCAAACTCTACAAGATTATTTATATGGATATCTTATAGTTCTCAATGAGTGATTCTTTTTACAAAATATTCTCAATTAGTGATTCTTTTTACAAAATATTCATCATAATTCGCTGCTTAAGCCACAATAGGAGTTGCTTCAATGGAATTCACTTCGTCAATTGAAAACCCAAACTTGTCACATCTTATGTGTTTGGTTATTGCCTCTCTCACATTATGAATATTTTCCACGGAATAATTAGTTGCCTCATATTTTACAAAGCTGCCAACCTTTCCAAAAAAACAAAACAAATTAAGTAAGAAACCAATAGATATCAAGACACCAAGAATAATACTCAGCTCCTTCATATTTTAGAGAGCTGCCAATCTTTCCAAAAAAACAAAACAAATTAAGTAAGAAACCAGTGGATATCAAGACACCAAGAATGATAATCTAGGCTTTTAAGTAATTCTTTATTCCTCTTTGATTCAAATGGAAAATTGACTACTAATAGTAGTTTTCAAGTACACCAAAATTATTTAGACAACTTTCACAATTCATAACTCACAATCTCTCTTCCCTCTATTTTTCTGTAACGAATAAATTAAAACATTTCCCAGTAAGTCACAAAGAATTATAAAGTTTCCTGCAATTTAATAATATTATGACACATACTAAGTAAATTTCTGGGATTATTTGAGGGCTTACCAGGACTGTATTAAGGCCTACTTCTTTTGCTCCGACTATGTTTCTGACATTGTAGAAATTTGAATAATAGCTGAATTATTCACCGAGATTATCCTGATTACACACTATTTAAGCTTCATGCATAATACATAACCTCTTCTACAATTGATCATCAATATGCGGAAATAGAAAGTAGTCGCATGCGCTCATTAAAACATAATCAAGCACACATATCAACACAAGATGTAATGGGGAAAGAAATAGCTGAAAACCCCCAACTATCTGTATATTATAATGATAGAGAACATGTAACAATACATAGCACAATACTCCTCACAAGTACTCAGTACTATCTCCAAAATTTACACACAAACTAACTGAGATTTGAACAAGTCATGGGTTCAAATCTTCTCCACAAGTCTGCCTGCCTCTACTGCGCAATCCAAGTGAGTAATGAATGAGATCCAAGTTCTAATCCCACTAGCTCCAACTGCGCAATCCTCATTGGCAATCTCCATCAATGTGTGTGCAAATCTCATGCACAGCCAATAGTCACAACCGATAGTAGACTCACCCTTTCACCCACCTCTAACACTGGTCTCCACTGAACTGTCCATGCATTGCAGTTAACCGATGTGTTCTTTAGTTGATTTATGAGTTAATAATTAGTGAATTAATTAATAATTAATTCACACCACTCATCACTAGTGTATTTTTCAGTTAGACTAAATACAACTAGTTCAACTAAGTTAAACGAACACAACTCCACCAACTGTCTCATCAACTCCACCAAACTCTGCCACATGAGTTCTAACTGAAGTCAACCATGCAATAGCTCAACTAACCCTTAGGAAAAGTGTATTTCCTTCTGTCAGCTGCATGTGCCACATCCAAGCATCAAATTGAAGTGCTCCAAGAGGAAAATATAATGTTTATAGTCTAAATATTATTAAGGGTTAATAATATTTGACTGTTCTATTTTTAGCCCGGCAGTCTAAAAATAGAATCCACCCAATGTCTAAAAATAGAGTTCCATCTATTTTTACCAACTCGACCAATCATCCATAAATAGCATCCTGCAACTCATAGACCATGATCCATATGTCTAAAAATAGACTTTGCGCCAAAAATAGCCTGCGGGCCCACTTAGTGAAGGCGACTTCATTTCACTAAGCTCCATCATCTTGTTGCATTTTCAACAGACATTGTCATCAAATAAGAGCTGCAGAGGAGTTGATATAAGGATCAATGTAAGAATATGTAAACAAATTAAAGGCAAATGCTGGAAACTTACTGTTCTTTGTTGATATACGTTTGTAATTGTGATTGCACGCTTCATGGCTTCAATTGAGGGCTTGATAAAAACAAGAGAAGTACTGGGTTTGCATTCATCAATTTGTTGATTAAAAGGATAAGCCATATTCTCAAAACAAATAACATCATCAAAACAGTCTTCCAAGCCTAGTCTCTTTAGGACTTTACATGCATGAGTCTTATCTGAATTTGTGAATATCTGTAGATAAGGTCGAACAACAGTTATGGTTGGATTAATTTTATTTCATTCCAAGTGGAATAATGCCAACTATTGTATTTTTCAAGCCTGATCTACTTCAACTATGTAAAGGGATGCAACCTTATAGAATTGTGTTCGTGATTGTAAGGCTTTATGTTCTATTGAAGTTGACCTAACCAGCCTAGATCCATCTAACTCTGGATCTATAATGTGCCAAGAGGGATCAAATCTCTCGAGGTGCAAACCTATTGAAAGGTTTGCACCTCGAGAGATTTGATCCCTCTCGGCGCATGATAGATCTGGAGTTAGATGGATCTAGGCTGGTTCCAGTCGTGTGAAGCCAAGGAAAATATATAGAACATATGATTGATTTTATGAATAATATGTAAATACATCTAATATAAATA
This sequence comes from Pinus albicaulis, assembly GCA_034641835.2. NCBI lineage: Eukaryota > Viridiplantae > Streptophyta > Pinopsida > Pinales > Pinaceae > Pinus > Pinus albicaulis. The sequence continues at coordinate 1,354,448,982 of CM076574.1, forward strand.
TAATAATTTTATATATGCTAAACATGTTTGATATTTAACTGGTCATTTTAATTTTAAAATTTTCTTAGTTACCTAAGTTTGTTGAGATAAATATTGTTAATAAATTTAATGATGAAATAAAAATTTTGAATGCAAAGTGACAATGTAATACTGTTGAATGATAGAAAATATCAATAATAAGAATGCACTCAATTACAAATAGTCTTCATTGTAATCAATCTCAAATTATTTTCTTCTACTATTCTTATTGTCACCTTTGTTAGTTTTGTCATCTTTTCATATCAATTATATGAAAAACACAGTTGAAATCATAAACCATTTAAATATTTTGTTGGAACTATTGTACTAAAAATCATACATTGTCTCTCTTTCTCTTTGATATTAATAGGTCGAATTACTAAAACACAAAAATAAATGTACATTGTCAATAATTTAGCCTTCTTACAATGAAATTAATGCACAATGTTAATCCAATCACTTTAAAATTAATGTACCATCAATCTACATCCAATTACATCAAATCACAAATCAACGTTTACACTGAAATCAATGCATATAATGCAAACAATGAAATAGGATTAGAAAACAACATCTACAATGAAATGGATACATCTAATGCAAGTAATCAAATAGGATTAGAAATCAACATCTACACTGAAATCAATGTATCTAGTGCAAGTAAGAAAATAATATTAGAAACCAACATCACTGAAACCAATGCATCTAGTGTAAGCAATCAAATAGGATCAGAAATCACCATCTACATGGAAATCGATGCATTTAGTGCAAGCAATCAAATACGATTAGAAATTATGTACATTGAAATCAATGCATCTAGTGGAAGTAGTCAAATATAATTAGAAATCAACATCTACATTGAAATTAATGCATCTAGTGCAAGCAATCAATTAGGATAAAAAATCGCCATCTACACTGAAATCAATGCATTTAGTGCGAGAAATCATATAGGATTAGCAATCAAATGCATATAGTGCAATCAATGCATATAGTGCAAGCAATTAAATATAATTAGAAATAAACATATACACTAAAATCAATGCATCTAGTGCAAGCAATCAAAATTGATGAATAAGCGAACCCACCATAAGCAGATTCACCTTTCAGTTGAACAATGAACTTGCAACCTTCAAAACTATGTTAACGCTGCAGATTCATAACCTGTAATTTCGACCCTGGGGCCTGTGGGTTATGGCCCATTCTGCAGCGTTCGCTCCTGTGGAACCATTCGAGCACTCTTGCTCTAGGTTGTTGCATCTTCTCACCTTCCTCTTCTGCTACCTTCACAAAACATAAAAATCACAAGCTTTATAAATATTCATAAAACTGTACCTCTTCATTCGCAAACTCCTTCTTCTCTTCTTCACAAGAATCTTTTCCCGCTCTGATACCACTTGATGAATAAGCGAACCCACCATAAGTAGATTCACCTTTCAGTTAAACAATGAACCTGCAACCTTCAAAACTATGTTAACGCTGCAAATTCATAACCTGCAATTCCAACCCTGGGGCCTGTGGGTTATGGCCCATTCTACTTCTGCTGCACCTCTTTCAATATATCGGAAACAATTTAAATAGAGCCCATGATTCCATAGTCTTGGAATCAATACATGCGGCCCTCTTTTAACATCAGAAACCCCAAATGTTTCTCATTGGAAAATAAATAAACATAATCATAACCCGAGCCTTTAATTATATAATCCTTGGCCAGTCAATCTTCAATGCCAGTCCCACCTTAACGCATTTAACGGTCGGAACTTAAAACCATTTACATGTAACAAATAATCATTCGGTTCCCACAGCTTAATAAAACGTTGTTAAATTAACTTTGGAACCTGTTATCACCCTAGTAATTCTCATGTTGTGGGATGGGGATTTTTGTAGTTAAGAACACCAGGGGTAGCCAAGAACCGCTTTGGGAATTCAGGATCTAGCGTTCCTGAGCTCCGGAGAGGGATCTCTCCTAAAGATTTAGCTTTGTTTTGGTAAAGGGTTTTAGGCTAGCTATGAGTGAGCAATAGGACTGATTTTAGAAGTGTGGTAGGAATAAAAAGTGTTTCAAAGTAAACCAGAGGGATCTACCAGAACATTGGGCAATGGAGTCAACTCTCTAGGCAAGCAGAGCTAGGAAATAAGACTTAAAGATGCAAATGTACTAAGGGCAGGATAGATGACCTTTTAAGGCTTTGAATAGGCTTTGTTGATGGAATGGGTGAAATCTGAACCAAAGGGCACTTAAGAATCAAGTTACAGAAAAGAAGATTGAAGGAGGGGATCAAACTGGGACCTAGAGCAATTAAGAATTCTATGGTCCGGTCATCAAGCAAAAAACATAAAAATGCCAACTAGTTTAAAATAGAGAGCTTATTATCACTAATCTTGTTTAATTTCTCCTTAGTTGATCATTATAGAATAGAAACACATTAAATGGATGCATGTAAACTTTTAAAGAAAAACACTGAAAACAGGAAAAAGACGAGACTTATCTTGTCACCATGAGAATCCTTAGTTATGAAGTCTCTAATCTCGTTTCCAGTATGCTGCTTCACTAATTGACTCACACCAACTTCAATATATCCAAAAAAATGACTATAGTAGTCTTGAGAAATTTTATTCCACCCCTGAATACTTCGAATTGTGAAGTATTTATACAAAAAACTGTTTACAAAATATCTCAGAATTTGAGATAATGTTTTAATAAAAAATAGGAAAGAAAACATAATAAGAGGGATAGCTACAAAACAGTTTGCAAGTTGTTCCCTTTTTACAAGCAAAAATAGAACTGATTATTCTAATTTTAACTAATTGTTGATGTGCTGTGAGCTTTGCTGGCCTTAGGTGCATCTTATTGTGGAAAGTGGTTGAAGAGCTTTCCTTCCTTTGACTTTCAACGCTGATACTCTTTATTCATCTAATTTGAGCTATCTTACTATGGTAATTAAAAAGTGACCAACAGTAAATTTATTTTTACTGATACTCTTTCACCTACTGATACACTTTAACCCTATATTTTTTACCTTTGAGGTAACAGTAAAAAATGAATTTCCAAGCAATTTTCCTATTTTTATCCATCAAATTCACAACAGATCTGTGAACTCTTGCCACTTTTCAGCAGAGGGGATCTTCATAGTTTTCAATTTCCTGTAGCTTTCATCTGCTTCTGTATACTTGGAAAAGTTAGGCTTTATAGTGAACATATGCTTGATCTCATTATCCAAAAAGAACATATTTTCAAAATACTGAAGAATTATTTTTCTAGTTGGTGATCCTTGTGGCAGTGGTTGTTTGGCTTGCTCTTTTGCATGAGTTCTGATTTTTAGATCATAATCTTTTTGAGGCATCAACTTGTCATTCAATGCATGAATATCTGGCAAACCTGCTTCTGATAATATCTATATTTGGTCCAAAATCTTGAGATATCCAAATTCATGTCTTTACACCTGTCTTCTAAGTTACTCATCATGTTTCTTTTATTTAGGACTTTCTTGATTTGGAGGATGGTCTCTGTCCTATCAGTATTTTTTAACTCTTCCAACTCTTCCTTGTTTTTCCTGTTCAAAAAGGCTATGAGTTGAAGTGCTTGAGTTGGCTTATTCTCAATCTCTCTTTTAGTTTTGTTGATTTCTACACTTGCAGCCTGTAGTAACTCCTTTTGCTCATAAATTATTTGAATTGAAGGCCATTGAGAGTGAATGCCTTCAATGATCTTTGTCCATAAATGATTTTTAATATATGCCACTTAATCAGTAAGATTCACCCGTGCTTGTAGAATTCTAACCTGTTCTTGCATTCTGTCTGCCCTCTGTTCATGCCCTTTAGATGTAATTAAGGCATCTCTTTTGGAAGATTCTAGATTTTTAATTATGCCTTTCAAATTAAGTATTTCTTTCTCCTTTATTGACATGTCTTCCATGGCTTTAATTATGGCAGCTTTGTCCTGTATTGTATCAATCTATGAAGTTGAGGAAGAAGAAGCTGATATTTCGTGAGAAGTTATTGGCACTGCAATGGCCATTACTCCCTGTTGAGCCAAATGTTCTGCTAAAGTGGATGGAACAACAGTACTTACAGTAGGGATTACTGTAGGAATGTGAACCTGCTGAGTTTTCTTTAGGCCTTCATTTTATCTTATGGAAGCTTCCAATTGATTTTCCATTTCTTTTATTTGAGCGGTCATCTCATGAACAAGTTGTTTGAGTTCATCAATTTCAGTTTTCTGCTGAAGAATCTCCTTTGCTTGAGGATTTTCATTTTGGGGCAACTTTAGTTGCTTTCTTAGGGCAGACATATCCTCATTTTTCTGTTTAATCAAAGTTTTTGCAATCTCCATATTAGCAGGATCAGCTCCTGCTTCAATCACCAAATCTTCTAGTGCTTTGATCCTCAAATTATTGGCATATAGTGAGGCCTTGTCCAATTTCATTTGATTCTGGAGGTTGAGCACTGTTTTCTCAAGTCTAATAGATTTCATAGTTTTACTGACAATTTTAGAATATAGCATTTCAGTATTGCTCCTATGAAATTCAATTTGATCCAATTCATGAATGGCATCTGCATCAACTTCAAAATCTGTTTTGGAATAATCTGCTACTGATTGTGGATCAGTCACTACAGGCTTCAAGAATGACATTACTAATTTATTAGATGAATAATCAAATGTTGAAAGAAGTCTGTCTTTGTTTCCAGGCTTTTCCTTAAGGAATCTAGAATATGCTTGATTCTTGATTTCTTCATTCTTCTTTTTAATCTGCCTGAATTTGATCTGAATTTCTGACTTTGGGTTGTTAGTTTCCTTAGAGGAAGAAGGCATGTCAACAGTTGTTTGTTTCTCCCCCATGACTGTATCCTTTTGTTGTGTTCCAATTTTGACATTTTGGAGTTCTTTAAGTGTTTCAGTCACTATTCTTGTAGCTTCATCATCAGTTTCATTATCTTCAATATTAACAACTTTATTCCTTTCTTCATCTGACAATTTACTTTTCTTGCTGTAAGGGATTCTGAATCTTTTATCCTGAATAGTTTAAGCTATGAAACTATCTTCTTCTCTGATTCTTTTAAGTGCATTTTTAGTTTCATTGCTCACTATAGTAACCTGTGTCTGTTCAACCTGTTTACCCTTTCCATTTTTCCTCTGCATTTCCAGTGAATCATCATCCACTAGAGTGTTGGGCTTCCATTCATTTTTGTTAGCATACTTTTCAATATGGGGCTTATAGTCATGCAAGAAGACATGTAACTTGCATTTCACTCTTAGTGTGCTTAAAACACCTTGTGGATCATAATTCCACACGAAACTACATGGAAATTTGTACTCTTTCAACTTCACATTGATTGCTTCCCTATTATTTACAATAAATGGCCCAATTTGATTCTTCAGTTTAAATTGGGTCTTTTTCCTAGAAGCTATGAAATTAATTTCATCAGCATTCAATAGTTGTCTCAAATATTCCAATGCAAATATCCTTGTGGTAACAAATCTTGGTAGTTTATATGGGGCCAGGAGTGCACCATATACTCTGATTTCTGTATAGCTTTTATATAAATACCAGTCCCCTGTTCTACAACTCTCAGACAACTGTAGAATTCTCTTTGTATCTTCATTGATCCTAGGGATTTGCTCTTTTTCCAAAAGATTCATAGTAGGGGCTATAAACAGATCATTGAAATCTGCAAAGCTATATTCTCTACTCCATTTTCTTAAAATAGATGACCAAAACATTACTGAAATAACCTTTCCTTCTGCATCCACTTTCTGACATTCAATGGGAAACTTATCTGCTTGATAATATAGGAAGAGGTGAAGTGAATATGAAGTGTATCTGAAGACTCCTTCTTCTGATAATATTGACAACTGATAATGCATGTTTTCAACAATGAATTTAGCAAAATTGTATATTATGGAAGGAGATTGACCAGGGCTAAGAGTTGACAAAAAACCTAAGATAGATACATCAGTGAATTCATCACTGGTGTAACCTAAAATGAATGACAGCATTGAGACTATTTGCCTGGTTTCAACTAGAAAGTCAAAGGTATAAAAAGGAGGATTAAGTTTGGGAATATCCACTTGTTTAGGACAAAAATTCTGGAATATTTTGAATTTAGAAGAAAATTCAAGTTCAAGGTAATTTTGAGTCAACTCTTCTATGGATAATGAAACAACATTTGAGTCAGGACTCAGTTGCAGCATGGAATTTATTGACTCTTCAGTGATGTAAAACAGGATCTCTTTATCTTTGTTCACAATGCATCTTTGTTCTAGCATATAATAAGCTTGGCATAATCTGATAAATTCAGGAACTGAATGAGTGAGAGGGATAATATATTTTGGCAAATTGGATTCTCAAACTGGAATGTCTTTGTCACCTTTTTCCACTGATTTTCCAAAGCACCAATTATAGACATCAAGCAGGTTAAATTCTACATCAAGGTCCAGAATTCTATAATCAAGGTCAACCAAGGGAATATTCTCTGGGGAAAATACTGGAGGCTGGACTGGTCTGACCACTTCTGTAGAATCAGCCGTGAGTGCAGGGGTTGGTTTGTCAATTTTGGAGGATTCAGGCTGAGGGAATTTTGCAGAAGACTTCTTTTGAGACTTTGGGCCTCCATTTTTAGGGATTACTTGTTTCTTTGTCATTTTTAATCAGAACAAAGCAAGGTTAAATGGTTTTCTAAGTTCTTTTAACAGAAACAAGGGCTTCTTAGTGAATTTTACTGGAAAATGGGGTTTCTGAGCAGGGTTTCGGGTAAAGCAAGGGTTTTAAAGCTCATAACATATATTAAGATTAGTTTCAGCAATCTAATAGACCAGGAATTGTGAAAAAACCACTAGAAATGGCAATTAGGGATTCTAAGGAAATTTTTACAAAGTTTCCCCTGTAAAATGGACATTTTTATGCAGTTTGATTTGTAAAATTTGGGCAATTATTTGAAAATACCAGGAAATTTGAAGTTTTAGAGGGTAAGCTTGAAGAACAATACTTGAAAAACCAATGAAATTATGTTGAAGATGTTCGCAGAAGTGCTTCAGTCTTCAATTCTGCGAAATTGGCTTTTCAGAGGGCAATGCGGCACTTTGTAGTAGAAATTCAGGGTAATGGGCATCGAAAATGGCACTGGTTGGTTGAAAAAGGCTTTGAAAAGTTTCTCAGGGTTCAAACAGCGCAATTTCAAAGAAAAAGGGTTTATCAGCGTTTTCACAGGTTTAAAAGGGAAAATAGTGAAAATTCGAATGAAAAATTTAAATTTTAATGTACTAATCAATGGTGAAAACCATGGTTAAATTGCATTAAACTGTGGTTAAGAGAGTCTAGTTTAGGAATAATGCCAGTGGTATTCGCGCTAATGAATGGTGGTAAGTGGTATTGAGCTTGTTAATCATAATCAGCTACCTATTAAATTTTCACAAGCAGTTGGGCTTAAAACTCTCAAATCCCTCCTTTTAGCCTTAAAAAATCACTTTTGTGTCTATCGTTGCTTTTCTGCCCCAAAATTACATTACAAAAAGGCCACAGATCTTGTATTCGAAAATCTATCAGGCCTAGCCCCTTTCGGCCCTAGCCCCTCAGTCATTCCTCCACGTAACCCAGTGTTGGAACCAGGCGCAAAAACAATAGGCGCTTATTAAATACGAATATCGGGCGCGCCCTCGACCGTCGATTTGTACAGATCGAATGGCATTCACAATCCTCCGCTACACCCGTGGCCCGCTCCATTCATCGCCCAAACCACTTCTGAGCCATCCGATCAAACCATGGATCAACGTACCGCAGCTCTCCCGCCGTGGCGGTCCCCACGCCCGAAAGCACTATTCAAAACTGCCCGGTATTCATCGCACCGCCTTTCGGCGGAGGGCGGTAATTCTTGTTGGGCCAGCGATTCCATACACTGTCTGCCATGCGTCCCAGCATACGGTTCCAAAACCGCCAGTCATCGCGCATTATTGTTCGGATCAGGACACGCAGCGATATTCATCACAGCCGTCTGATCTGAGAGCCTTCATCTGACGGTCATCGCGCTCCAAAGCTGCACGAGATTTAATCCAAGCCCATCACGTCCCTGGCCCACTGTTTATCGCCTCCGTTTCTCTTTCAACTGTCGATCTCCTCCTAAGATCGGATGGCCAAGATTTCATCATCCTCGCTGTTGACCCGGTCTTCCTCCACATCATCATCCCACGTGTTATCGCATTTCTTCCTCCGCCATTTATATATTTCATTCATACGTCATATTTCAACGTCCCACATTATAAACTCTGGCCAGCCCTTTCGCCATTATTTCCACTGCGTTTTCTCCATCACCACCCTACATGTTTCCGTCGCTTCATCATGACGCTTTATTACACGGTCACTTCCATGGCATTGCCGTCCCCCATGCATTTGTTTTCTTCACAGCTTTGTGTGTTTTGCAGGTTGACAGTGATGGAGAGTTATCATAATTTGCAGCATCCATTACAAGAGCCGAGCACACGTCAAAGGACCATTTTTCAGCGCAGAATTATGAAGAAAGTCCTCGGAAGCCAAATCGACAAGACTCCAATTTAAGAGGTAGGGTTCAAATTTGTCAAACCCTACAGGGACATTCAAGGCGCCGATTCCACAGATAGAGATATCAATGCGGCAGATAAAGAATATCAGTGATCAGTAGGGAATTAAAGGCAGGTAGCTGGAGGTTTTGGGGGCCTTGTTCTAGCCTTTCGAAGCAGAGTACCAAATTGAAGATCCTGCACATCATTCGAAAGATCTATACACAGAAAACAATGTCCTCAAGGCTTTATTTCAACAGAGTTTTCTTTCCAGGAAAGGACAGATATTTGTGTGATTTTACTGCCTTGCTGTGTCCCTGGAGAGATTTCTACCCAGTGCATTTATTTCAGAGAGCAGGCCACAGAGTACAAACAACAAAGCACATTCATTCAACAGTATGGGCGCGAATGTTTCCGCCATTTTGCCTTAATTATGTAAATTAAATGTTCATCACCTACCTCTTTACTAGGTTTTAGTTTCTCCTATAAAAACCATGAAGAAACGCATGGTAAGGGTTCCAGATTTTATCAGAAAATTATGCGGTGAAAGGCTTTTTGCATACATTTTGTAAAATTCTTGTATGAAGGCTCAGAGCCCATAGGGTCTCAGTGAGGAGGAGTTCTGTCTATCAAAGAGGATTCTGGTCTTTGGTATTTCACAGTCTGTAACTTTCTCTATTTGTGTTATATTAACATAACACTTCATTTCATCTGTCTTTCTTGTATCATGTTTTGGAATGCGAGTGGCTCACTGATCTTTAGTATGGATTCATCCTAGTTGATGCCCATGCCCGGATCAGTCAAGTGCTTTAAATATGGCTCATGCGTGATATTCTGTTCCATTATTCAGGTAACCATACTTCTGCTATATTAGTTGCTTTGAGAGGGTGCTTTTAAAATGCTATTATCATGTATGGATTCTTAGATTGGTAAGCCCATGCATGGTGGTATTGTATATTTGGGTATCAGCTCAATGTTAACTAGTATCTTCTCAATATTTCTTTCACTACATACACCTTCTGATAATTTATGTCTATGAAGTATTTCTGAATCGGCCCGCTTTGCAGTAAACTGTCTTTGAATTGTCTGTTGCTTTTGTATTAGAATTCTGCATCTTTCCTCTGCAATATCTCTTTTCCTGTGTCAGTTTCTGAGGGTTGGGTGCCATTCTATTTTATTTCCCTGTTTACAGGATATAGCATGTGAGCTGAAGCTGACAACTTCACACATTATATTATATGCTCCTTGCTATGCTAAGATGTCCTAGGCACTGGTCTATCACAACTCTAGGCTGTCTCTAGGAGCTACAACATCTTTCTGGCACCATTGCCGGGGACGAATTTAAGAAAATCAAAATCCCTGGGCCTCGACAAAATTTATTTCACTCTTCAAGTAGGTGAGCATGAAGAGGTGAAGAGTTGTAGATCCCTCACCTTGGCGACTCCACATTCAATTATCAGAAGAATTTACTTGTAGTCCCGACTCCGCTGGGTAAGAGACAAATGGCTTTGATTTGGTAAATCACTGTGGTGGACAGTAAGATCTTAAATCATCCACCTGGCGACTCCACTGGTCCCAAAAGACCAAATGACTCCACTGGTGGAAGACTCTGAACTGGTTGAGAAGATGCAGTGATCATCTTTGCAGAAACATGGATCCAAACATGGATAGGGATATAAAGCTAGATGCTTTGAATGATCAAATATATGGATTAAAGATAATATTTAATAAAGTGTTGAAGAGGTATATGGCTAATACGAATAAAAATCATGATTATTTAGAACAGTCCATGCCTCTTCCAGAACAAGGACAAACTCAAGACGTGGATAATGAGCAAGACATGTATGATGCTTCAAAGCCCATGGAAGATGAGGAGGAAAGCAATCAGGGACTGCCTGATTGCTTACCTATATCTTGTATTATGCTGATCAGAGAGTATCACGACCTAATAGCAAAAGCTAATAGGGAGCGCTGCCTTGAGGAAACAAGAGACCACATAGAAGAGGTAGAATCTGATGTGGAAGAAGAGGCTCAAGAGAACATCCCACCTCCCAATCAGCTAATGCAAGAAAAAGAGGATTGTTGCGCTTCTGTCCATGATGACAGGGAAACTCCCCTTTTGACACAAGAGGAGATTGATCAGACATTAAATCAACGATCCACCTTCGAAGTCTTTTATAAAACAGAGTCCCTTGCTCACTCGTCTATTGAGTTTGATGATTCGGATCCAGAAAATTCCTCTGAGAATCAGGATGAAGAAATACCTGCTGAGCATCCAGAATGGTTGACTTGGTCAAGTCAACCTATTTATGACACTGATGTGGAGAGCTACGACGGTATAATAGCAGATGAAGATTCTTTGAATCTTCATTTTTCTTTACCATATATCATCAGTGAGACTGGAAACCAAAAACTATCCTTTTTAGAGGATGAGGAAGAAAGCAAAGAAGACATTCTTCAGCAAGATGAAAATAACGAGCCTTCTCTTGAAAAAGAGGAAGTAATGGAGCAAGCCCCTGCTCAAGAATACATAGATATTTTCATGGAGCTCAACACAGCAGAGCATAATATACCAGAGCTCCAAGAGGACTCAACTGCAAAATACGATGAGTCCTCCAGTTCAGAAGATGAAGAGGACACTCTACTCCAAGAGAGTATTCTTCTCCATCCAGTGGAAGAAGAAGAGATCCTAGTTGAAGCCTGCCTGCCAAATATTCATAGCCAGGTATCTTTTCATGATCCTTATGTTCATTTCCTGCACACATTTGAAGAAGGATCAAGGGTCTTGCTGAGCAGCATGTTGCAAACAGAAAGCAATTTTTCCAAAGCTGCTATTATGGAACAAAAAGAGTGGGAGCTGCCCTGCCTATCCAGCCTGCTCAAGGAGTTGAGCAAGAAGGACTAGTCATGGGATCACTTGATGGACTGGTTGCATTGGAAGACCATGTTTGTAAGTTAGACTTGTAAATATTCCAGTTAGAGTAGGGTAGGTAGGAAAAGCTCAATAAAGCTTAGTCTATGAGCATGTAGTTAGTTGTTTTTAATTTCTGCAAAGTCCAGCAAGCCAGACAGTCTAATCCTGGCTTGGCTGTTTTTCAATTTCCGTCTTAGAACGTAGCCAAGAAATCTGCTAGACAGTCAAATCCTAGTAGATGTAGTTTAGGTAGAGAAAATGTGAGACCAACAATTTAATCTGGTCTCATGGAGTAATAAGGGTAGAATTAGAATAGGTTTATTTTTCGTGTTTGCAAAATTGTGAAATTATCCAAGAAGGTCCCAGAAGAATATGAGGAGCTGTACCTGAAATTATTTCAGTCTTATAAAGAGGTGTTTGCATGGTCCTATCAGGACCTGAAAACTTCTGACATCAGCATAGTGCAGCATACAATTCCTCTAAAGGGAGAACCTCAATTTCAAAATTGGGGATTGCAGAATATGAAGATACAAGGGAATGGAGACAGTGAGGACTTTCTGGGTCTTGGAAGAAACTTAGGATTTCTCAGGAAAGGAATGGTGACTGAATCATCAAGCAAGGCCATTGGGTCTTATGATTTCGAAGCTGAAAATTTGGCTGTGTTGGCAGGGATTGCAAAAGACAATCTATCTTCTGGGGTTGCCTCGGATACAGATGAACTGCTGCAGTGATGGAAAATCAGAATGTTATTCTGATAGAAGACGAAAAGTAGAAGTGCTAAAGAGCAGGGTCTGCTCAGAAGACGATCAGGTGGTCTGCGTAGTTCTCGACACGCTCAGGGATGAACGCGTCGTCCCTAGGTGGAGCCAATGTTGATCATAATCAGCTACCTATTAAATTTTCACAAGCAGTCGGGCTTAAACCTCTCAAATCCCTCCTTTTAGCCTTAAAAAATCACTTTTGTGCCTATCGTTGCTTTTCTGCCCCCAAATTACATTACAAAAAGGCCACAGAACTTATATTCGAAAATCTATCAGGCCTAGCCCCTTTCGGCCCTAGCCCCTCAGTCGTTTCCTCCACATAACCTAGTGCTGGAACCAGGCGCAAAAACAATAGGCGCTTATTACATATGAATATCAGGCGTGCCCTTGACCGTCGATTTGTACAGATCGAACGGTATTCACAATCCTCCGCTACACCTGTGGCCCACTCTATTCATCGCCCAAACCGCTTCTGAGCTGTCCGATCAAACCATGGATCAACGTACCGCAGCTCTCCCGCCGTGGCGGTCCTCGCGCCCCAAAGCACTGTTCAAAACTGCCCGGTATTCATCGCACCGCCTTTTGGCGGAGGGCGGTAATTCTCGTTGGGCCAGCGATTCCATACACTATCTGCCACGCGTCCCAGCGTACGGTTCCAAAACCACCGTTCATCGCGCATTATTGTTCGGATCTGGACACGCAACGATATTCATCACAGCCGTCCGATCTGAGAGCCTTCATCCGATGGTCATCGCGCTCCGAAGCTGCACGAGATTTAATCCAAGCCCATCACATCCCTGGCCCACTGTCTATCGCCTCCGTCGCTCTTTCAACCGTCGATCTCCACCTGAGATCGGACGGCCAAGATTTCATCATCCTCGTTGTTGACCCGATCTTCCTCCACGTCATCATCCCACGTGTTATCGCATTTCTTCCTCCGCCATTTATATATTTCATTCATACGTCATATTTCAACGTCCCGCATTATAAACTCTGGCCAGCCCTTCCGCCATTATTTCCAATGCATTTTCTCCATCACCACCCTGCATGTTTCCGCCGCTTCATCACGATGCTCTATTACACGGTCACTTCCATGGCATTGCCGTCCCCCATGCTTTTGTTTTCTTCACAGCTTTGTGTGTTTTGCAGGTTGACAGTGACGAAGAATTATCATAATTTTCAGCATCCATTATAAGAGCCGAGCACACGTCAAAGGACCATTTTTCAGCGCGGAAATATGAAGAAAGTCCTCGGAAGCCAAATCGACAAGACTCCAACTTAAGAGGCAGGGTTCAAATTTGTCAAACCCTGCAAGGACATTCAAGGCGCTGATTCCACAGATAGAGATATCAATGCGGCAGATAAAGAATATCAGTGATCAGTAGGGAATTAAAGGCAGGTAGCTGGAGGTTTTGGGGGCCTTGTTCTAGCCTTTCGAAGCAGAGTACCAAATTGAAGATCTTGCACATCATTCGAAAGATCTATACACAGAAAACAATGTTCTCAAGGCTTTATTTCAACAGAGTTTTCTTTCCAGGAAAGGACAGATATTTGTGTGATTTTACTGCCTTGCCGTGTCCCTGGAGATATTTCTACCCAGTGCATTTATTTCAGAGAGCAGGCCACAGAGTACAAACAACAGAGCACATTCATTCAACAGTATGGGCGCGAATGTTTCTGCCATTTTGCCTTAATTATGTAAATTAAATGTTCATCACCTACCTCTTTACTAGGTTTTAGTTTCTCCTATAAAAGCCATGAAGAAACACATGGTAAGGGTTCCAAATTTTATCAGAAAATTATGCAGTGAAAGGCTTTTTGCATAAATTTTGTAAAATTCTTGTATGAAGGCTCAGAGCCCATAGGGTCTCAGTGAGGAGGAGTTCTGTCTATCAAAGAGGATTCTGGTCTTTGGTATTTCACAGTCTGTAACTTTCTCTATTTGTGTTATATTAACAGAACACTTCATTTCATCCGTCTTTCTTGTATCATGTTTTGGAATGCGAGTGGCTCACTGATCTTTAGTATGGATTCATCCTAGTTGATGCCCATGCCCGGATCAGTCAAGCACTTTAAATATGGCTCATGCATGATATTATGTTCCATTATTCAGCTAACCATACTTCTGCTATATTAGTTGCTTTGGGAGGGTGCTTTTAAAATGCTATTATCATGTATGGATTCTTAGATTGGTAAGCCCATCCATGGTGGTATTGTATATCTGGGTATCAGCTCAATGTTAACTAGTATCTTCTCAATATTTCTTTCACTACATACACCTTCTGATAATTTATGTCTGTGAAGTATTTCTGAATCGGCCCGCTTTGCAGTAAACTGTCTTTGAATTGTCTGTTGCTTTTGTATTAGAATTCCGAGTCTTGCCTCTGCAGTATCTCTTTTCCTGTGTCAGTTTCTGAGGGTTTGGTCCCATTCTATTTTATTTCCCTGTTTACAGGAGATAGCATGTGAGCTGAAGCTGACAACTTCACACATTATATTATATGCTCCTTGCTATGCTAAGATGTCCTAGGCACTGGTCTATCACAACTCTAGGCTGTCTCTAGGAGCTACAACAGAGCTTTTCGAATGCGAAACAACGAGTTTGCGACATGTCAGCGCGGGGTGGTTTAGAAAAACCACCCATTTTGCACGGCTTTGTCGAAACTTCGATCGTTTATGTTTGGAGCGTGAAGATTGATAATCGCCGTCGGATTTGGTCTTAAGAAGCGAACGGTTCAGATTAAAAGGGAAAGTGTGGAGATAAAGATTTATCAGATTCGACGTGGGCCGTCAATCTTGGGAAATGAAGGATAGATCGGACGGTCGGAATCTTATGCAATGGGGAGGGATAAAAGCATTGAATTATTTCGCGCAAGAGTATTACCGTAGGATCAAATGGATTCTAGGGATCGGACGGTCAAAAATGAGTCCGATGGGAGAAGGTTTGTTTATGTCATATATAAAGAAATGAATATTTTTAATGGAAAATTAAGTGGTCGGGAGGGTTTATCAAGGAATTAACTGTGGTTAGGGACTAGGATTAGGCATAATGCATGCGGGGAAAAGGTAAGGTTAAGGTTCTAATCTTAGGTTAAGGGACTTGGGGCGGAGAATATATAGGGAAAGGGTAATTTTTATTGAAGTTTAGTTTAGACGAAACTTCGGGTGATTTTCTGTTCAAAACACATAGAACACATGTTTTAATCTTTTTCTTCATATATTTTATTTATACGGTAAATTAAATCAAGAAGACTTAATTACCATAGGGGCAGGATTAAGTGTAATGATAAACTTTAGCCAAAGGGATTATAAGGGGGGTTTTATTTAAGCACGTGAGAATAAATTATTTTGGTTTAAGTTATAATAAGTGGGTTTTTGGGGTTTATTTATAAAAGGAGTTATATAATAGGAAAATGTTAGTTGTAGGGAATTAATACATAAGTTAAAGTTAATATAACAAGGGGACAATGTATACTCAAAACACATTAATATAACTAAGAAAGTGGAGATTTAAAAAGCAAATTTGCATTATAATAACTTCAACACTTAGACCTAGGATAAAATGTGATTTTGAGGGCTTTATGCTTTGAAATGATGTGAGAAGTTAATCAAATGAGGATTAGAGTATCTTTTAAGTAAAAATGGATTTTTACTTAGGATTATTCAGGGGAATGAGTGCATGAATGGTAAATGATGTGATTAAGGGATTAATATAGACATTTCACACTTTCAACTGATCAGTCATAAAGCCTTGGGTCTGGTTCCAACAAAAGTCAAGGAAATGCCTTGAGCCTTTTTGACTGATAGTCTAGAATGTTTCATGACTATGGGAAGGGGAAGTTAGTTATTTTGCAGCCCATGATGAATGATATTTACATTGAGACTTTTCACCTTCTTCTACCTACCCATATTACCATGCTAACATTTTTTCTTCTTTTGTAACAAGGTGCATTTAAGCTAGCAACCTTCACAGCATTTATTTTTTCTGAAAGCAGGTAAACTATCTAACTCTACACTTATTTCATCCATGAATCCAGATTAAACTGTTGGATTCACTTTATTTCTCTACCTAACTACTGAATTGTTAGGATTAAACTGTCTAACAACTCATTATTCTCTATCTACAACAATGGAAATTTAAACAATGATAAGTTAAGATTGAACTGTTTAACTCATCATGGACTAATGGCATTTATTGACACTCTGCCATAGTCAAAAAGTAAAAAGTAGTGGCATTTATGCTTGCTCACTTTCATGTTTTATTTATTTTTTCTTTTGGGGTATCTTATTTTTTCTAAGTCCTTTGATTATTCTTTTAGGACTTTTTACCCTCTTTTTGATTTTTTTTTTTTTTTTACAAAATATGTGAATACAATTTGCAGAAGGCAAAGTATGTACAAATTTACAAAATTACCAATAGTCAAGTCAAAATTATGACCCCTATATTATAGGTTGCTAACAGAACCATACCTCAGCTATTCGTCCTTGGTTATCATCACAGAACCATTCTCCTCACTGTGTCTCTTAGTGAGCATGAATCGATCTCGAATAGTGGAGTTGGAAATCTCGACTTCCTTGAGGCAATTTCATAGCAATTAAATATGAATTTGATGTCGATTTCAACTAGAAACCCCATGCTCGCTGGGTTCCTCCAACCCTTTATACAATGTTAATTTCTCCACAACATATACAAATTTAAATAGAGTTTCAAAGGTAAGAATACCTTCCCCGCTTTAAGGGTATGGTCAATTACAGTCTGGTACCAATCAATTTAAACCATAGTTCTTTGGTGCGGAAATTAACATTCTCATAACATCGCTCGCCCTCTTAATAGAACAAACTCTTCGACCTCCTTCTAACATTCTACATGGAATTAAAACACAGTCAAGTCATATACAACAGACAGGAATTCGATCGCAATTAGATAACAAAATTATGAATAAACCATATTTAACCTTACAGAAACATATACCAACATCACAATATAATTCTATTATATAAAAACTCAGTTACAATTCTAAGGCATTTCAGCCTTAGTAACACATTCGCATACGACTACATTGCGTCCGCCCTCTTCTCACACAATAGAGGCTCTCATTTATAGGTTTTCACAACCGTTTTACAACCGCGTAGATCAGTTACAGAAAACTAATTCTATTTTAACAACCAAATTTGCATGATACCTGCCTTTTCAGCTTCACATTCCGACTCGAGTTCAAGTCGTTTTGGATGCCCCTGCATCAAAAATGGATTAGAAATCTCCATCTACACTGAAATCAATTCATCTATTGCATGAAATCTTCTTTCCTCTCTCCCCCCTTGAAATACATCTTTGTTTCCTTCCCTCTATCCACTCTCTCACATCCTCCCTTTCCTTCCTATCTCTCCATTTCACTCCTACATCTCTATCTCTCTCGCTTCACCCTCCAACTCTGTTACTATATCCCTACGTCTCTCCTTCTCTCATCCCTTCTCTTCATATCATATTCTTTGTCTCTTTATCTCATCCCAAAACATACACACTCTCTCTCCATCTCTCTCTCTCTCTCTCTATATATATATATATATATATATATATATTCCCCTCCAATTTTCTCTCTTCCCCCATCACTCTCTTCCTCTCTCGTCCTTCCTCTCTCTACCTTTCTCTCCTACCTCTCTCTCTCTCTCTCTCCAATCCTCTTTCTTCCTCTTTCTCTCTCTCTCTCTCAACATCTACACTAAAATCAATGCATACAGTGCAAGAAATAAAATAGGATTAGAAATCACCATCCACAATGAAATCAATGCATCTAGTGAAATAAATAGTCTTCCTTCTCTCCCCCTCCAACTCAATCTCTCTTTCCCTCCCTCTCCACACTCTCACATCCTCTCTCTCTTCCTTCCCCTTTCTCCCTTTCTCTCCCACGTCTATATCTCTCTCTTTCCCTCTCTCTCTCTCTCTTCACCCTCCAACTATGTCAATATATCCCTCACTCTCTCCTTCTCCCCCCATTCCCTCCATATCTCCTTTTTCTCTTTATCTCACCCAAAAACAGACACACACTCTCTCTATTTTTCCCTTTTCACTCCCTCTCACTCTCCACTTCTCACTCTCTATGTATTTATTCTTCCCTCCAACTCCATCTCTCTATCTCTCCCTCTCTCCAAATATCTCCCTCCCTCTTTTCTCCTCTCTCTCTTCCTTCCTCTCTCTCCCTTCCTCTCCTACCTCCCTCTCTCTTCCCCCATCTCTCTCTTTTCCCTATAATCCTCTCTCTTCCCCCATAACTCTCTCTCTCTCTCTCTCTACCCTCCAATCCTCTTACTATCTCCATCCCTCTCTCCTCCTCTCCCCCCCCCATATTTATGTCTCCCTCTTCCTTGTGTACCCTTTTCTACCTCTCTCACTCCTCTCCCTCTCTCTCTTCATTCCTCCTCTCCCCTTTCCTTGATTTTATCCCCATGTCTCCCTTCTCACTCCCTCTATCTCTCCACCTGTATAACTCTATGTCTTTGTTCTTCCCTTCCATATATATTTAGAGTTAATATATATCATGATATAATAATGTATATAATAATATAGAAAATTTAATATTGTTTTAATCCAAAGTTATTAAATATAATAATATTAATATGAATATTAGATTTAATAATAATAATAATATTATTATTAATCTTTTGATATTAATATTAGGGATAATAATATTTTTTTGGCATGATATTAATAATAATTTGGCCCATAGTATTTGACTTATAGAATTCACCTGAATAAAACCTATTGTTTGAGTGTCAGTAAATATAAAGAGGTTTATGGAGTAGATATAAAAAATAGGTTTTATTTATTTACCATTTATTTCTAGATGGATATTCGGAGTATGAGGGATCTAAATATATGACTTGTTATATGCTGAAGTCTGAGTTACTTAGGGGTTTTGAAGAGAATTATGATATATTGAATTCATTAATGCATTAATAAATAGTTTATTTACATATTATCATACAAAAAGTTTGTTATTTTATTTTGAAAAATATGTTGATATTCTATGAAGTTTTCTAAAACCCACACTGTTTCTACAACATTCTTGACATCGTAGTTATAATTCTATTTAGTTAAGTTCTCACGAAAATGTATACTTGGTCCAAGAGTAAAATGTCTAGTGAGCCCAGAAGAATGCTACAGAGTTTTGAGTTATCTACTCAATTATTGAATTAATCCCAAAGAAGATTGCAGTAAATGTCAATTTCTACAGTGAAGGAGCGTTGGTCGTGTTGATCCTTCGTCTACATTACCAGTATGATTTGGCCTCGAGACTAAAGGTGTGATATGATGTTGTCAAATTTGTGGATATGCCCATAGATCTTCGTCTCTTTGCTGCTAAGTTCTCCCACACCATTATTGAAATTTTGAAATATTAGGAATGCAAAGCAAATGTGGGAAAGCCAAAAAAAATTCCATCTCCATCTGCGAGTTGCTGAGGCTCACTGGACATTTTACTCTTGGACCATGTATACATTTTCGTGAGAACGTGGGCGTGTTTCTGGAACCTTCCAGTGACCACAACATGGTTTCTACAGAGGCATAACACACCTATTGACAAAACCTGGTATTATTTTATTTCGATGGCTTAACGGAGTCTGGTGGAATAAATTACATGCAACAACAACAATTTTGTAATTACAATAATCTAATCAAGGAGCTACTCAGAAACGGTATCGAGCTCTTTGTTACACTTTATCACTGGGACATTCCATAAGTTTTGGAAGACGAGTACGGGGGTTTCCGTAGCAAAAGAGTTGTGTAAGATTCACTGCCTTGCGGGAAGTCATTTTAATTTTTTTTTGGTTTATTTATATGATTGTTAAAATTTATTTGTTAAGCCGACACTTAATTTTTATTTTTTATTTTTATTTTTAATTTAAAACTTAAGCTGACATTTTGTATGAGGACATGACATACCTGACATCGGGGTCAAACTGGGCTGTAGATGCGCCTCTCGGCGCAAAAATTGAATTTATGCAATTCAGTACCAAATATGTACCAATTTCCTTTGAGGCATGCTCATCAAAATGCTCCTCAGAGCAAGGTCAGGTTTAATAACTTCATATGGCAACTTCCCAGGTATAAATCTGGAAATTATGAAAAGTACACATGTATAAGGTTTTTTTATAAAATGACGGCAAAGCACATGCACTTAGCCAGATAAATTTTAATTATCTCATGAGAGAAACAAGGGTGAATCTCCTCAGTAAGCCCTAATACAATTTAAGCATAAATGCTTTGCAAAAATAAATAGAAAAGCTGAAAGCCTATTTCTATTGTTTTGAAATAAAATATTTAGGGTCTCTCACAACACTCTATATTGATTTTCATTGTAGGAAAGGAAAAATGTGACACACACAAAATCATTCATAGCACAAACAAAATAGAATTGTACCTGTGATATTAATCTGCATCAACCTCATAGCCTAGTTTCTGCAATTTTAAATAACAGCTATTAGTCACAGTCAAACAGCCTAAACCCTCCAGCCGATGATACCTCTGTTCTGCTCTGAGAAGTTGTGGCATGGTGATGGTTAAAGGGGAGTGGATAAGAAATAATTGTTCTTGCAGATTGAATATGAAAGTGGGAAAACTTACTCTCAGACCGGCCAGAGTGCTTCCATTGGTTTTATAAAACTCTGTACAGAGGCTGGAAACAATTTCTCTGCTGAATCGGAAAACTTGTACAAGAAACTCTGCAACAGCATTAACCAAAGCCAAGCCACAAGAAACTCTGCAACAACATTAAAAATTTATCTGCTGAACAGAAACTACTTATTGGATGAAATTTACTGAGAGGCTTTACCGCTCTGGGGCAAGAAAATTTCTTTTGATCGAAATTTCCATTGTTGGGTGCAATCCATCTTCGAGGCTTTTTAACTATATAAATAAATTCAATGACCAATGTTTGGATATAACAAAGAAATTGTCCGAGGAAGATAATGTTGGTCTCAAACAGTTTCTTAAACGCGCGATGCATAAGCTAAGGGGAGTAATCATCCTGCAACCCAATTCTTATAATTTTATTCTCTCTGAAATTGAAAACAGCCACAGCCAGGCCTACGGTACGTTCAAAAAATAATTGAGAATACAAAAATAATCCTCAATTTGATATGTTGTTTGAAATAATGAAGGTTATTGTTTGTCACTGACATACTGCAAGTTGGGTACTGAATGCAGGGTTTGAGGATACAAGGTCTGTGTGCTACGATGCAGGGGCGTTTAATGCACAAGTGAGATGTGGGAATTGGAAGTCAGAGGCAATGGGAGCAGAAAATGTGATGCAGGAGCATCTGACTAGGGTGGCAACCGGTCAAACAGGTGTTTCAGGTTTTCAGTTTTGAGTTATTTTACAGGTCTCAAAACCTGTTCCTGTTTTAATTTATTTCTTTCTTAGGACAAAGAACTAGCTGTCAGTAGAGTGTTCTAGTTTAATTGTTTTTATTTATTTTTTATTTGAACAACTATGGTAGATTGTTAGGTAGAGTAAAACAATTCGATGAGTGAAAAAGTGAAATAACCATAATGTAAAAACATGTAACTGTGTAACCAACTGAAGACAGTTATCAGTTGGAACGAATTGGCCTGCAGAGAGGCTACTAAAGAAATGAACAGAGGACTGTACAGGGGTTCTGCAAATTTATACATCGAATGGAGTAATGAAAATAGAGTTTTTTAATACTCATCAGAAACATACCAACTGTATTGTATTTAGAAATATTGAAGTGTGATACATATTCTAAATTCACTGTCAAATTATTTGCATGCATATTCTGAATTAAACATAGATATATCTATTTCTTTTCCACTGGAGAGATATTATTATCAGTGAACAGGTGTGTTGCAACATGAAGGCGTGGTCAACGCACGAGAAAGCTGAAGAGGAGTACAGGAGAATATAACACAAACAGAAAAGTTGTACACCGACGGCGAAATCCAAACAGCCAACATATAACGTGGAGCATTGAAAACTACAGGTATTTACATTAAGCTGTGCCATTTTCATTTATAAATAAACTGAGAATAGGGTAAACCCTCTGACAAGGTTACAATAGCATGAAAGTCCATACTGAAATGTATTAAGTTACACATTGAAACAACCAAAGAAAAATCAAGATTCGTAACCTAGGGTTACGGCCAGAAACCCTACAGTCACAGGCAAGAACTCCAAAGAGCAACCGAAAGGTACAGGTGGGGTTTTAGAACCCAAGCAAACTTGGAAGTCGAATCCTGTCCGAGAGACAGTATTTGCAAAGAGACAGAGTAACAGTAGCGTGACAACGCCACGATAAAACCTGAAAGTAAAAACTGGCACGAAGTCATCTACAGCACTTCCAAACAATTTTCTACAGTAAGAATGGTGTGGGTCAGGCGATGACTTACCTTTTGAACCCAGAAGCCAAGCGGAAACCCTGACAGAAGATTGGGAAACCAAAAGAGTTCGGAATACCTGTACAAGTGAAACAAACCATCAATTAAAAACCTGTGCAACAACATTGTTGTTTCAAACGAGATTAACAGCAGAAGAAGAGCATTTGGGGCATTTACCTTGCGGAGAGGGAGAGAGCATTTCTTTTTCCGTGGAATCGAGTAACCACCAAAGAACCGTTTGAATCTGCTCGCAAGGAGCGTCAAGATCAGTATGGGAACAAAACCATCAGGGTTTTGAAACGAGAAGATGGCTTACCGACACGGTCGCCAGCTGGAGTAGGGTTGACGGAGGAAGCTCGGGCGAGAGCCAAGACACCGTGCGCAATTGTTAGAGAAAACAATTATCCTAGAACAAACCGCAAAACGAGAAACAAACGGAATAAATTGGCATGTTGAAGAACACATGAAAGTGTTAGACGAGAAACGGAGGGACAAACCGAGTCTCGGTGGAGAAAGAACCGAACCAACAAGGAGGTTGGAAACCAGAACGCCATTGCAACCGTATCGTTTCACCAACATAGCCACAGTTACCGTGGCCAGAGTCCACAGGGAAGAACAAACCCTCGGCACAGAGGCGCAGGGTCGAAACCCTCTCACACTGCGCGGAGCATAAACACCAAATGACCGACTGAAGAAATGACCCGAGCGAAAGAGTAAGGGTGTATGACCACATACGTTGGCAAGTGGGCCGAGTGATCCGTTCAAGGCCATTTACTGTGCAATTAATTCAAGTCCCGGAGAGGAACAAAAGGCTCGAGGCCTGTTGTGAAGTTAAAAGGCGCGAAACCGACGTGTAAACCAATCAACACACGTTGCAAAGCCACGTAATCACATTGGTTATTCATTGTGTTTTAAAAGGTTGTGAAACTGTTCAGTCGACAGGGCACGTGGGCTGGAGATCCCCATCAAGTGGTATCAGAGCTAAAAGTTTGAAGTAGCAAGAAGATGGAAGTTGGCAGAAGAGGAAGAGGAAGAGGTAGAGCAATCCGGAGAGTGGCAGAAGAAGGACTGCGAGATGAAATTCGGATTCTGAATCAGAGATTGGCAGCAGTAGAAGTTGGGGGAAGGAGAGACCCAGCGGATGACAGTGACGAGGATATTGCAGAACCGGAAGATGAGTTTGAAGGAGTGACACCTGAACTAAGATTGTTGAAATCAGTTCTGTTGTCCAGTCATAAGCCGAAGCATGAGCTTTCCACTTATGACGGCAGTTTGTCGGCAGATGTGTTGCTGGACTGGTTAAGTGAAGTAAATAAATACTTCGAATTTGAGGAGACCAGCGAGGACAAACAGGTGAAGTTTGCTGCCACCAAGCTGAAAGGACATGCGTCCTTGTGGTGGGACAGCGTGCAGGCGGAGAGAAAAAGGCTACATAAACAGCCTATAAGAAAATGGACCAGAATGGAGGCGAAAATGAAGGAGAAGTTTTTGCCTAAAGATTATCAAATTATGCTGTATAGACAGGTACAAAACCTGAGACAAAGGGGAATGACGATTAAGGAGTATACTGAAGAATTCTATAAACTGAATTTGAGGGCAGGTTATGTGGAGGAAACCCCAGAAAAGACAACAAGGTTCGTGAATGGGCTGAGGGGAGAGATATTAGATGAAATTGGTATCCTTTCACCCAGAACCTTGGAAGAAGCATATCAGTTTGCATTAAAGGCAGAAGAAAAAATAAACAGGAAACAAAATGCCAGAAAAGGAGGCGGATCTGGCAGAGGAAAGGGAAAAGCTTTTGGTAAAGGTAGAGGAACGAGTTCCAATGAGGAAGGCAGCAGTTCCAAATCTGCAGGAACAGCAGAAAAGGACAACAGCACTAGAGGAGGACGATCAGCCCAGAGGGGGAGAGGAAATGGTCGGGGCAGAGGAACTGTCCAGTGCTACAGGTGCCACAAGTGGGGGCACAAATCGTATGAATGTCTTGAAGGCGAACCAGCAGGTGGAAGAGGAGCTTATGTTGCTCAGCCTGAGGAAGCGGAAGCACCTCCTCAGGAAGTGGAAGATACACCGGAGACAGGGGAAGCCCTGGTGTTGAACAAGGTGCTGTTAAAACCAGCCAAGGAGGTTGTGGACCCAGGCCAGAGAAAGACCTTGTTCAGGACAGTTTGCAAGTCACAGGGAAAGTGCTGCAAACTGATCATTGACAGTGGAAGCACTGATAATTTAATGGCCACGGAAATGGTGGAGAAGCTGGGTTTGAAAAAGCTGAAACACCCCACTCCATACAAGGTGTCGTGGCTGCAGAAAGGACATCAGTTGTTAGTTGATGAACAATGCGAGGTGGAGTTCCAGATAGGCAGGTATAAGGACAAGATTGTCTGTGATGTTATGCCAATGGATGTCTGTCACATACTGTTGGGAAGGCCCTGGCAGTTTGACAGAAAGGTAGTGCATGACGGAAGAACAAACTGTTACAAGTTTGTTAAAGATGGAGTCAAGCACACACTCGTTCCCATCAAGGAGGAAGGTGCAGCAGAGGCTAGTGGAGAAAAAGCACTGCTGTTGGGTGGAAAGGAATTCCTGAAACAGATTGAAGACAGTGAAGTGAATTTTGCTGTTGTAAGGAGACCAAGAACAGTGGTACTGCACACTAAGATTTCAGATTTACCTAAGGAGATACAAGAGATGTTACAGGAATTTGGGGATATTGTAGTGGATGATCTTCCAGACGAATTACCTCCCAAGAGAGGCATCAGCCACTGCATTGACTTTATACCAGGAGCCAGCTTGCCAAACAAGGCAGCTTATCGTATGAGTCCGAAAGATCATGAAGAAATTCGGAAGCAGGTGCAGGAATTGCTGGATAAAGGATTGATCAGAGAAAGTATGAGTCCTTGTGCAGTTCCGACAGTATTGGCTCCTAAGAAAGGTGGCGAATGGCGGATGTGTACAGATTCGAGAGCCATCAACAAAATTACGATTCGGTACAGGTTTCCATTACCGAGGATGGATGACATGATGGACTGTTTGAGTGGGGCAGCGTATTTTTCGAAGATTGACTTGAAAAGTGGCTACCACCAAATCCGAATCAGGGAAGGGGATGAGTGGAAGACAGCCTTCAAGACAAATGAAGGACTGTATGAATGGCTGGTGATGCCATTCGGATTGAGTAACGCTCCCAGTACTTTCATGCGCTTAATGAATGAAGTACTGAAGGAATTCATTGGAAAATTCGTGATTGTGTATCTAGATGATATACTAATCTTCAGCAAAACGAAAGAGGAACACTTTCGACATATTCGAAGTGTATTGAGAAGTCTGCAGCAGAACAAGCTGCTAATAAACCTAAAAAAGTGTACCTTTTTCCAGAAAGAACTAGTGTATCTGGGTTTTGTGATTGCAGAGAATGAGCTGAAGATGGATCCGGAAAAGATTGCAGCAATCGTAAGCTGGCCATCTCCAAAGAACTTGTTTGAAGTTCGAAGTTTTCATGGTTTAGCGAGTTTTTACAGGAAGTTCATCAAGAATTTCAGTGGGATTTGTGCACCTATGTTGGACACGATTAAGAAGGCAAATCAGCCTTTTCGCTGGACTGAAGAAGCAGAAAGCAGTTTTCAGACTCTGAAGAAAAAGATCACTGAGAGGCCGATCTTGAGACTACCGGATTTCAACAAACTTTTTCAAGTTCGTTGCGACGCCAGCGGTACAGCCATTGGGGCAGTACTTAGCCAGGAAGATAGACCGGTTGCTTACTTCAGTGAGAAGTTGAACGAAAGCAGGCAGAAGTATTCGTCTTACGACAAAGAATTTTATGCGGTCGTTAAAGCCTTGAAGCATTGGAGGCACTATTTACTAGGTAATGAATTCGTGTTATTTTCTGACAATTCTGCTTTACAATATGTTAGGCAGCAGCACAAGTTGAATCACAAGCATGCAGAGTGGGTGGAATATCTGCAGAGCTTTACTTTCGTATTGAAGCATATCAGCGGACAATCCAACAAGGTAGCAGATGCGTTAAGCAGAAGAGCTCTGCTTTTACAGGAGAGTACAGTGCAGGTACTGGGTTTCGAACACTTGAAGGATCTGTATCAAACAGACACAGACTTCAGGGAGGCACATGAAGCATGTCAGAACCCTTTACTGCGGAATCACAGTCCATGGTTGGACTACAATTTGCAAGAAGGATTACTGTTCAAAGGAGGACAATTGTGTATTCCCGATTGTTCAATGCGGGAAAACATTATTCGTGAGAAACACAGTGGAGGTCTAGCCAGACATTTCGGTATAGACAAGACGCTATCTCAGATAGAGCATTTCTACTATTGGCCAAAGTTGCGGCGAGATGTGCAGAGACATGTGAGCAGGTGCAAAATGTGTCAGTTGGCAAAAGGTCACAGCCAGAATGTAGGACTCTATACGCCGTTGCCCACACCAAGTAGACCATGGGACTCAGTCAGTTTGGACTCTGTCCTGGGTTTACCAAGGACACAGCGGGGATTCGATTCAGTGATGGTAGTGGTGGATAGATTCTCGAAGATGGCGCATTTTATACCCTGTCGAAAAACCAGTGATGCTACTCACGTAGCCCACTTGTTCTTCATAGAAATTGTTCGACTGCATGGTTTGCCGAGATCTATTATTTCAGACCGGGATGTACGATTCACAGGACACTTCTGGCGTACCCTGTGGAAAAATTTGGACACCCAACTAAATTTCAGCTCCGCTTATCACCCACAGACTGATGGGCAAACAGAGGTGGTAAATAGGAGTTTGGGAAACCTGCTAAGAAGCTTAGTCGGAGAAAATTCGCGGATGTGGGATCGTGTACTTGCCCAAGCGGAATTTGCATATAATGATTCTCCCAATCGCAGTACGGGACACAGTCCTTTTCAGGTTCTGTACGGCATGCATCCTCGCGGAGTGCATGAACTGCGGGATTTGGGGAAGCTAGAGAAAAGAAGCGCCGATGGTGAAGATTTCGCTCAAGCAATGAATGATCTGCATGAGCAGGTAAAATTGAAGTTGGTAGACAGCAGTCAAGGGTATAAACAGCAAGCAGATTTGAAGAGGCGGGAAGTTCAGTTCAACATCGGGGACGAAGTCCTTGCCCACTTGCGCAAGGAACGCTTTCCCAGAGGGCAGTATAACAAGTTAAAGTTTAAGAAAATTGGCCCCTGCAGAATTCTCCGCAAGTTTTCACCCAATGCCTACGAAATACAGCTGCCACCAGGAATAGGCATTTCGCCCATTTTTAACGTGGCAGACTTGTTTCCTTACCCTACCAATCTCGGAGAAGAAGAGGCAAAAAGGCCAGCGCGGACTACCCCAAAAGAAGAGGATGTTTGGTTAAAGCAGATGCCTGCAGCGCAGCCCCTTGAGATCGAGGGTATCCTCGACACGCAAGTAGCCAAACGCACACGCAGGAAGAACTACTTACAGTACCTGGTCAAGTGGAAGAACCGTCCTATTGAGGACAGTACCTGGCTTGACGTGGCACAGATTCAGAAAATTGGCTACTCAGTGGATGACCTCATGGAGCGGAGCCATGACTTTTTGTTACCCCCGGAGCCTGATGCAGGAGCATCTGACTAGGGTGGCAACCAGTCAAGCAGGTGTTCAATGTTTTCAGTATTGAGTTATTTTATAGGTCTTAAAACCTGTTCCAGTTTTAATTTATTTCTTTCCTAGGATAAAGAACTAGCTGTCAGTAGAATTGTTTTAGTTTAATTGTTTTTATTTACATTTGACTTAAGCAACTATGGTAGATTGTTAGGTAGAGTAAAACAATTCGATGAGTGAAAAAGTGAAATAACCATAATGTAAAAACATGTAACTGTGTAACCAACTGGAGACAGTTATCAGTTGGAAACGAATTGGCCTGCAGAGAGGCTACTAAAGAAACGAACAGATGACTGTACAAGGGTTCTGCAAATTTACACATCGAATGGAGTAATGAAAACAGAGTTTTTTAATACTCATCAGAAACATACCAACTGTATTGTATTTAGAAACATTGAAGTGTGATACATATTCTAAACTCACTGTCAAATTATTTGCATGCATATTCTGAATTAAACATAGTTATATATCTACTTATTTTCCACTGGAGAAATATTATTATCAGTGAATAGGGGTGTTGCAACACGAAGGCGTACGCAAAAGCTAAAGGGCAGCACAGGAGAATACAACACAAACAGAAAAGTTGTACACCGACGGCGAAATCCAAACAGCCAACACATAACGTGGAGCATTGAAATCTACAGGTATTTACATTAAGCTCTGCCATTTCATTTATAAATAAACTGAGAATAGAGTAAACCCTCTGACAGGGTTACAATAGCATGAAAGTCCATACTGAAATGTATTAAGTTACATATTGAAACAACCAAAGAAAAATCAAGCTTCGTAACCTAGGGTTACGGCCAGAAACCCTACAGTCACAGGCAAGAACTCCAAAGAGCAACCGAAGGGTACAGGTGGGGTTTTAGAACCCGAGTAAAGTTGGAAGTCGAACCCTGTCCGAGAGACAGTATTTGCAAAGAGACAGAGTAACAGTAGCGTGACAACGCCACAATAAAACCTGAAAGTAGAAACTAGCACGAAGTCATCTACGACACTTCCAAAC
Source organism: Pinus albicaulis (assembly GCA_034641835.2). Taxonomy (NCBI): domain Eukaryota; kingdom Viridiplantae; phylum Streptophyta; class Pinopsida; order Pinales; family Pinaceae; genus Pinus; species Pinus albicaulis. The sequence goes on from CM076574.1 coordinate 1,354,478,223, forward strand.
AAATTTCTACAGTAAGAATGGTGTGAGTCAGGCGATGACTTACCTTTTGAATCCAGAAGCCGAGTGAAAACCCTGACAGAAGATTGGGAAACCGAAAGAGTTCCAGATACCCGTACAAGTAAAACAAACCATCAATTAAAAACCTATGCAACAAAATTGTTGATTCAAACGAGACTAACAGCAGAAGAAGAGCATTTGGGCATTTACCTTGCGGAGAAGGAGAGCATTTCTTTTCCGTGGAATCGAGTAACCACCGAAGAGCCATTTGAATCTGCTCGCAAGGAGCTTCAAGATCAGTAGGGGAACAAAACCATCAGGGTTTTGAAACAGAGAGAGATGGCTTACCGACACAGTCGCCGACTGGAGTAGGGTTGACCGGAGGAAGCTCAGAGCCGAGAGCCGAAGACCCTGTGCACAATTGTTAAGAGAAAACAATTAGCCTAGAACAAACCGCAAACAGAAACAAACGGAATAAATTGGCATGTTGAAGAACCTGTAAGTGTTGAACGAGAAACAGAGGGACAAACCAGTCTCGGTGGGAAAGAACCGAACCAACAAGGAGGTTGGAAACCAGAACGCCATTGCAACCGTATCGTTTCACCAACATAGCCACAGTTACCGTGGCCAGAGTCCACAGGGAAGAACAAACCCTCGGCACAGAGGCACAGGGTCGAAACCCTCTCACACTGCGCGGAGCATAAACACCAAATGACCGACTGAAGAAATGACCCGAGCGAAAGAGTAAGGGTGTATGACCACATACGTTGGCAAGTGGGCCGAGTGATCCGTTCGAGGCCATTTACTGTGCAATTAATTCAAGTCCCGGAGAGGAACGAAAGGCTCGAGGCCTGTTGTGAAGTTAAAAGGCGCGAAACCGACGTGTAAACCAATCAACACACGTTGCAAAGCCACGTAATCACATTGGTTATTCATTGTGTTTTAAAAGGTTGTGAAACTGTTCAGTCAACAGGGCACGTGGGCTGGAGATCCCCATCAAAATGGAAAACCGTTTATCTGCAATGCGTACCTGTTTTGGGATGGGATTCACCCCACTGAGAGATTGAATGTTATCTTTGCTCACCAAATCTGGATGGGAAATGTTTCAGTTATATCTCCATTTAATCTCTCCTCTCTATTTCTCGGCAATGGCATACAGACGCCTCCTTAGCGCTCACAATACACTCTGTTAACGCATGTAAGGGATTCAACTTGAAGTTGTGAACGTTGTCTGTTTGGTAGGTCATTTCGGAAATTTTTTTTGGCTCACGGTAAGATGATAAATTTAATTAGAGTGATTATTGAATAGAAATGTGTGATTCTTCAAATATACATATGCAAAGAAGAACAGACATTAAAGCGAAAAGAAATTTCTGCATAGGGAGGTCGAGGAGTTCTGGATAATTACAGATATATCAAATTGGTGAAGTTATGGATAATTACAGTGTTCTGCGCAGGGAGTTTGAGGAGTTCTGGAGTTCTGGGGCGGTTTTGTTTTGTCCCGGTTTTGAATTCAAGTCACCCAACTACCACCCTCATTGCATTAACGAGCGCTTGGCTGGACGAAGGGATGGTTGTGTTGGATCTGATCTGGAAAGATTATTTTGATTTTAACTGTCACTTCAAACGGAGCTTCAAGTTTTTTTTTGGGAAATGGAATCAGGATTGTGATGGTGGAAATGGATTCAGCACCATAAAAAATCTGTAAGAAACTCAAAATATTAAAATTTGATAATTATACCATGAATTTACAAAAATTTCTGTCTGATTTTCTTGAAATCTTACCAAAATTTCCATAATTTTCAAGGCAAAAAAGAAGTCTAGTTAGACTACAACATATTTTTCCACCAAATTTAATATTGAAAGTAAAAAAATAAAAGTCAAAACAACTCCATTTGAATCTCTATTTGAGACGCTGATCGGAAGCTGTGACTTCAGCTCCCGATTCCTCTAACGAAAGACCCCATCAGCGCCCGATTCGTCGAAAGAAAGACTCCAAGAGTCTTTCGTTCGATGAATCGAGAGCAAAAGTGACAACTCCCAATCAATGACAACTCCCCATCAGCCCTTCCGGCGACCCCCTCCCTTCTCCGGCCCAATGGTGGACCCCGTGAAAGACAGCAACGACACCCTCCTCTCCGCAGACAGCACAGCAGCAACCCAGACAGTGGACCCCGCATCGTATCCTCCACCACCTCTCTCCCTGGCACCGCTCCTCTCCCCTCCGCCACCCACGACGCCACGGCCAGGAGCCACCTACCATAATCAATGTCAAACAAAGGACACTTCATTCTCCCGCTTCGATTCTTCCTTCGCTCTCAGTTCGGTTCACCTCCTTGTTCGGTCCTTGGTCCTCTGTCGAGCTACGCAGTGAAGTCGAAGTCGAAGTCGGAGAGGGCGACCAGCGTCAAATACAGGGAAAGAGAAATACACCCTCGCTTTCGCGTTCTACAGGGCCAGTGCAGGTATCATGCTCTGCTCTATCATGTGGACCTGAAATTAAAGCTTGAAACTGTAATTATTTCTTTCATAATGCCTTTCCAACGTCACTTGTTCGAATCCCGACCTGCAAAGATAATTGAAACACTAGCCTTTTATATAATGTCCAGGTATATAAAGCAAGTGATAATCTTTGTAATGCTGCTTCTGGTGGTTTAGTGGGGTCAAAACTTGACCCTGATCCTTTGTAAGGGCAAGTCGAGCAGCTTAACGTGAGGCTGCAGGGACTAGAAAGCGACAGAGAGTTTATGAAACAGACCATTGATTCCCTAAAAAGAGAGAAAGAAGAATTGACATTGCTCAAGGACATAGCTCAGCGACTCCATGAATTGAAACCACCATCCTAAAGCCCCAAAGTTGTCAAAAGTCCAACACCACAAGAGGATGCATCAGTTTTAAATTTCATGAAGGTATATTGTAGTTTGCAAGTATTAGTAGATGTTCGTGATGTATATTTTTCTTGATGTTTGCTATGCATTTTCCTGTTAAAAACTTAAATCAAATAATGTCTTCAACTGTATCTGCGTGTGTTTTGGTAATAGTATATAGATTCTGAACTTCTTGGTAGCAGTTTATTTTTAATATTTATTGTACTAAGTAATTTGATTTGCAAGTTGTCCGGGACTTTAAAATGTCTATTTTCTATTGAAATGTCCAACCTAAAGCAACAATTTTGGTTGGGGGAGTGTTGACATTGTTGTTTGATCAAGCTTGTTTCTGGGTCTAGCTGTTTTACATAATCTGTCGGACATGATGAAAATTAATGATAATCTAAAAGCTCTTTTCCACTATTTATGCACTTTTTACTAAGACGGGCCATAGAGAATGGCTTATGTTGTTTCAGGCTGCTATAAGACTGACACAAAATTATCGCTTTTCCAGAAAATCTTATAACAATTCATTTGGCTGTTATGATGACTTTCTCTTATGAATGTTGTAACTCATTCTGTCACTATTATTTATTTTCTGGGTTCATTAAATCATTTTACTGTTTGTTATATCATACTAAATGTTCAATGCAAATCTCTAAACATAAAAGTTTTGTTTTTGTTGGTCTTGCAATGAAGAAGGAATTGCCTAAATAGGAACCTTCTTTCCTAGACAATTTGAATTAGGTTTTGTTCACGGTACTGACTGCAGAGATTTACCGCATGATAGCAATCTGGGACATCCTTCTTTTCTGGACAATTTGCATAAGGTTTCCTTGCTGTACTGCTTGCAGACATTCTCTGCATACTGGAAATCTAGTGCATATTTGATCATTTCTTTGTATGTTTATTAGTCCACTTTACACACATATGGAACTATGAAGTCTGCACTGGGGATTGCAGCTAAAAGTTTCCATCAATTCTATTGTTTAGTTGTTTCTTATATAATTATAATATTATATTGTGATATGATTTTCAATTGAACATTCTGAAAATTTTCTTTATCTCATTTACTTTTGAAAGCTACATGGTTCTTTTAGGCAAACCTCATGGTTCATATTCATAGTTTCCATTTCTTGTTTCTTGGTTTCTTTGAGGCATTGATTCGAGCATTGATCCTAGTGTTGCTTATTCTGAACATGTTGTATTCGTTTGCTTCAGAAATTGAAAATTGCGCTGATTTAAGAAACCAAACTTGTGGAATCTCTTTGTATCTTGTGCACTTCAGAAAGCTAAATAGTACATTACAATAATAACTGGTGTCCTGCAACTCTCTAAGGTTTTAGAATGAAGCTTTTTTTGTGCAATCTGTGGTCATTGGTTCTATTTGCAGGGGGATTATGTTACTTCCATAGACAACATTTTATGAAACCCACTCCAAGGAAATGGTTCTGTTTTTTTGTGCATGTACATGGGAAATAAGGGGTTTGAACGTGTCTGATGTTCTTTTAGAACAACTGTACCACCTATGCTGTCTAATTGTTCTCAATTATATAATGGGACTGGGATAAGGGAATCAACTCTAAATATATAAAAGTTTCCTGCAAATATGTCTACAACTTCTCCAGTTTTACATTGATAAAATAAAACATGATAGATACCTTAATATGTTTAAGTGCACTACTAATAGTTTACTATTTTACTGGATACCCAGACAAATTGCTATCCTTATTTTAGATGAAGGACCAAATAATGAGCTAATATTGCAGTATGTTACTTTCAATTTGTTTATTGTGCATGGGCAGGCTATGTTAAGTTTTTCCATATAGTGTTTTGCAACATTCAAAAATTGTCAGTCATGCCTGGGGTTTTGGAGCAGTGATTTTCCCGCAGGCATGCTAAAGGGGCAGAAATCTGTATATGCTGCACAGTGCAGAGGGCACTTTCATGCAGTTTGCTGGTAGCATGTTAACTTGTGCCTATCTACACCTGTGAACATGGGTTGTACAAATACCCATGGCTTGAAACCATCTCAAGCATGTGCTGGATCATATAAGGCTTTAAAAGTGGGTGGTCAGTATTCAACTTTTCTCATGTTTCTGAGAATGGAATGGATTGAGGAGAGACAATAGAAATTCTTATCTCGAACTTTGGAATATTTACATCCAGCTTGTATTGTTAATATTATGTAGAAGTCAAGGTTATTTAATATTGTAAACAACACCAACAAACGTGGCAGAGACATGAACAGGAGCAGTTGGGGGAATGGGAAGTGAGGAGTATTTACCTATAAGTGTCTCCAAATTTTTTGACCTGCAGGATCAACGATCTTCAAGTTTGCTCTTTCATAGTATCATGTGAAAGCATATGACAAATTCATTAAGCAATTTAGTTTTGAATGATATGGGTGGAATGATGAATAAGATGTTTTGGTTAGAAATTTATTTATAAAAGTTAGAAGTTTGAGTTTCATATTATATATGTTTTGCTTGCAATGTAAGTACTTTTGAAGGTTTATATATCCTCTTCATCAATGTTGGAATTTGTTTTTCATTTTATTCTTTAAACCATTTTGAGTGTTTATAATTTTTGTTACATTTATTACTTAATTGCGTTACATATTACATATTTTGTAATCAAATTAAGAAACAATTTATAAAAAAATTTAAGTTGTTCCAAAATGATCATTTTCCAGCGCCTACAGGAAAATTTTCAAAGATGTATTGCATGTTGTCATTTGTATAAATAGGATCATAACGGAATTAGTTTTGATACATAATTATTCCCGCTCATGTATGATTTGTTTTTTCAAATGAACAAAAGTTTTTGCTTGCTTGTTAATTAAAGTGATGATCTTAAAGTTAGTAATAGCACCGGGAATAACATAGCTTGACATCAAAGCAATGCTTAAAATTCAATAACTTAAAGTGATGATCTTTATAGACCTCTCCTCTACTTCAAGTGCAGGATTTCATACCCAAATTTGCTATATCAATTTCTGAATAGTCAAATTTTCAGATGCCCCAATTAGGTAAACTTATTAACGTCAAAAACAGACTCGGGGACAATTCCCTGGCATTTGAACCTTTTATTACTTATGACAGTTTTGAAAGCTGTCTCTGCTCTTGCTCAAAGCCATTAAAATGTAGCTATGATAAATCGATTTATGAATATGCATTGCCATTACTATCTCCAAAATCAGTGCACTTTACTGATGATCACATTGTGAGAAACTTTCAAATTCAACCCATTTTGTTTGTTGTTTCTATTGGGTTATAGTTCAAAGGCATGGATGGTGGCATTTCAAGCTACCTGTCAATGTTCTAATCCCCTGGAGGCATGTGCACAGTGTCACCCTTCATTCATTTTTGGGTTGGTTTGTCTGCAAAAGCAGACTGGTTTGTGGCTGGCTCCTGATGGACCAATCACTTTCAAGAAAATGAAAATCCTGTTGTACCAAGAGTTGAGTAAATAGATTTAATTCATTTCAATGTCCAGCTAGAATAGAAAGATTACCTGATTGACAGCAGGAGGAATGTTGGCATATGTTAACAAATCTTCAATATTCTTGCATGAAAAATTGCTCACGCCAATAGATTTGGTAAGACCCAACTCCACACATTTCTCTAATCCCCTCCATACAGACTTGATATCTAATGGCAAAAGGTCTTCCTCTTTAGGAATTGGATGCAAAGCTCCTTTTCTCAAATTTACAGGCCAGTGGATCAGATACAAGTCCAAATATTCAAGCTGCAACTTCCTACAAAGCAGTATATGGGTTTTTCTTAATTTCTGAGGGGACATTGAAAAGAAACATAATATCATAAAGAGAAGTGAGGAGCTTAGGTAACATTGAAAAGAAAATTTATAATATAAAGAGAAGTGTGGTGCTTTTTACAATTGGATATTTGGCTAACTCTTCATATATAGTGCATGTAATGATGCAAATCTATACTAACATTAATCCACTTAACCCTATATCTATTCGACATCGAGTTTGGGGCTTCACAACTTGGGTATTTTGACAACTTTCCATATGTGTAAGTGTGTGTAATGGTGCATTGAATCAAAACTAACATAGATCTACTTCAGATTTATTAAACATCAAGATGTATGAACAAATTATAAGTGCAAATATTTTACTATAAAGATTTAAAGCTAAGATGAATGTTTATTGAAATTAAAGTCCACCAAGGCCTTTGATTTTTCATTTTAATATTATAGTAGCCTTTGATTTTTTATTTTAATTATATAGTACACAAACCCACAGCTTGATAATGGATTTAAAGTCATTCAACAACATCAGATGCTTATATACAAGCACATACTGAGATGAGCTGAATCTGAATCGGCATAGATCCACTTAATCCAAAATATAGTAAGCACTGAGAAGTATAACTAATACAAAATCTAAATATTAGATATCTCAGAAGATTTGGAATTAAGATAAATCTTTATCAAGTTTCTTCTTCTTTGGAATTAAGATAAAGAAGCAAGCTATCATTATTTGTTGCATTCACAAAAGCGAGGTGTTCTTATAGCCTACTAGGGTCACTTGTGTAGCACAAATAAAATATAATGAGAAGTCTAGCTTAAAACTGACCATAACATAGAAAAGTAAAGTGAAGTAGGATAGAGTCATCTTAACTTTTTTTTAAGTAGTTGATGGATTGTAATTAGGTATTTTTTGCTATATCGAAGTTTGATAGATTTAAAGTTAAAGATGGATCTAAATTAATAAATTATGTCTATTTATTATTGATACTATAAGATTTTGGCTTGTTCACAGTGATTTTAGTCATTATAACTAACTATTTGATATTTTTTTCAAAATTAACCGAACTCAAATGAATGAAATTTAGCTTTTCTACACAGAGGTCAAAGATCCCACCTATTATATGACCCTACCACAACACAACAACAAAGACCTAATTATATGCAGGGAAATTTTTTCTTTATGACTCTTTTCTTTTTGTGATACTGCTGCCTTTTTCATTGAAAGGTTTCAAACTTTAGACAAAAGAAAGGGAACCTAACTTTGTAGTGTTATGCAGATCCCTGATAGGATCTGGAATAACCTGCACTATTATCACTATCAAACATTACATGAAAATGAATTAGGGAATCTAGAAAGGAGGCAATAGTGATGCTCTTTCACTTCAAACGAAAAGCTTCCTATGGGGTTAGATCCGTTTATGGAAATTCCATATACATTAAAGGTTAAAAAATAAAAGAATCTAATTGATTCATGCACACGTACAATGAAACAGATACAAAGAATATGACCCAAGAGAGCCTTGGAAAACAAAGCTATAGAATATATCAATAAGATGAAACTATACTATTCTGCAAAAATACTAAGCACTTTATGCTCAACTTTCCCATTTTATTTTATGTTTAAACAAACATACCCTGTCTCACTAACTAGATACTCTAATATCTAACAAATTTCCTGCCTGTTGGTGCATTTAACTTGGCCAATACTTTGGTAGAAGCAAAGAGGATATCAACTATCATCTGTATCTATACTTCATTTAAGCAGATATCAACTAAAACAATATTTGCGACTACTGCTTCCTAGAAACAATATTGTGTTTCAGTAACATTTGACTAGATGTTTAAAGAGTTAGCAAATGTGTGAGGAAGGATAGGAAATATAAGAATTAAAAATCAGTCTAATAAATACATCCAAATAACATTATGGCATTGAATAGTATTTCTGGACAAAGGGTATGAGAAGGGAAACCAGCTTAGAGAGACTGAATATGCACAAAACCAAGATTCCAAAATGTCACTGGGTTCTAAACATGTTAGCAGTTAAATTACACAGAAGTATTGTTTTAAAAAATGTACATAACTCTCTACTCAATGATGGTTCACCAGAACCACAGTACCAACGATAACCTAAATTAAACTGTAATCCAACCTCTCTTTCCCCACTCTTTCTTCTTCTCTACAAAATCTCCTCTGACATTTGTCCAAGATGTGACAAGAGAGGATCATTTTGACAAGCACGATGTCTAACACTGACTATCAAATTGGGGATAAGGGTTAATTTTTGCACATTTTTTCTTACAGGCCACTCATCTGTTTTCAAAACTTGAGATGAATTCTGTTGTTTGCACTCTCAAAACCGATTCTCCAACTCTCCAAATTGAGGTCTTCAGCTTCCTGCACAACTAAAGGGCTCCAAAATGTTGCTCCAGTCAGAAAGACAGATTCCCAAGTCGTCGAAAATAATAGAAAACAACATGCTTGCATTCACATGCTATGCGATTCAGAAAAATTAAAATCTGGGTGCCGACAGTGAAGATGCTTCAACCAGGAATCAGTAGCACAAAGTAAAGACACAAGCCGTTGTTGATCAACACTCTCTGCCATAGATTTCCCTGCATTTTGTAGGTAGCAAGCCTAAAAGGTGGAAGAGCAATGCGATGAGCATTGTTGGTTTTAACTCTTTCTTCTTTATCACAATCAAAAACTTCATTTTCTACACCAAAACATTCACAATTAAAAATTTAGCACTTTGCTTGATACTATTATTAGGATCCCGCTGCCTAGACATGAACCCTGAAAGCTCAAAAGAAAAATAACAGGCAATCCATAAGGTTTTTCCACAAACCTTGGAAGAATGGTGACAGAGTGTGATAAGTTAGGAAGCATGCTGATAAATCTTTAATGCTTCTTCCTGTTGGAATGTCGAGCTATGTTATTACCGGCGCGAAGTCTTTCGTTCAAATTAAAATTCAAATTTCTTGTGCGTGTGGAGTGGTGGCGTCGTGGGGGTGGCAGCTGGGGGAGGAGCAGCGCCAGGGAGAGAGGTGTCAGCGAGAGAGGTGGCGAAGGATGCGATGCGGGGTCCACCGTCTGGGTTTTTGTCGTCGTTGTTCGCGGGGAGGAGGGTGTCGTCGCTGTCTTCCGCGAGGTCCACCATTGGGCCAGAGAAGGAAGGGGGTTGCCGGAGAGGCTGATCGGGAGTTGTCACATCAGCTCATGATTCGTCGAATGAAAGACTCCTCCATCCTCCCTTTGGTTTAGGGGAGGGACGCCAATACTTGGGCGCCCTCCATTCCACGTCAGCAAACCATGTGGTCAGCACATAGGATGCTATACGACAGGTGCCATCGAGTTGCGTTGACGTGTTCCGGTTGGTGACAATATTAAATTCGAGCAGGGTTCATACGTTTAGGGTTTCAAACCACCTGTTATGCAACATGCATTCCACAGCCTGTGCATTTCTGTCCGGGGCAGGATGTTGCTCGGACTCCTCCGCTGGTGGCTGCACACTGTGTCACCAGCGCTGGTGCATGTTCGCTTCCCTTGTTGAACTTATGCTCACGATGTCTGTTGCTGTTCGGATGGCTTGTTGGTTTGTGGTGCTTTCGGTGATGTTTCTCCTGTGCCCTGCTGTGGCCATGTTCGGCTCCTTGGACTGTCAATTTTCCCTCCTCGACTGCTCAATGCAGCCCAGAGTTGTTGACCGCTTCGTCCCCTCTACTGGTTTGCTCATCTCCCTGGACTGTCAATTTGCCCTCCTCAACTGCTCAATGCAGCGCGGAGTTGTTGACCGCTTTGTCCCCTCTACTGGTTTGCTGAAGTACCATAAGGTTAAGTAATTTTTTAGGGTTTTTACATTTTTCAGTTATGTTTCTTGCATTTTCGAGGGGTTTTACAAATATTTTGGTTAATTTATGCTATATTTGAGGGTTTTGCAGGTATTTCCGAACTCTGGCGGGCTCTGGCTATTAGTTGGCTCCTGCATTGACGTTTTCCTCTTCATTTTGTGTGGTATCTTCACCTCCCGATAGGAAAATAATTCCTACCAGCCCTGTTGTTTTTTTCAACACTTAAGCATGTGTTTATGAACACTTCTAATCTATTTCGGTTCAATTTACCTCTTCTTGCTTCTGTTTGTTCATGGCACCAGTTCAATTTAGCTCTTCTTGCTTCTGTTTGTTCATGGCACTGGTTCAATTTAGCTCTTCTTGCTTATGTGCCTTAGGGTTTAGGGTTTCTAGTGGCTTATGTGCCTTAGGGGTTAGGTTTTTCTAGTGGTCTAGGGTTTGTCCACTGTTGAGCTCTCGTGCTCCTGCTTGAACTATTTTGGCTCTACTCCCGAGACTCCTCCTCAATTACACAAGCTCTGTTTGAGCCTCTAACTGTACACACACAGATAAACTATTCTTAGTTCTATTAATCAGAAAATATCCTAACAGAAAGAAAGATAATTTGTTAGCCTTTGACTATAACATGTATAAATAAACAGGGAAATTTATAAGTCCTCTTTGGCTCTGTGTGAAATTCCCTGTTACAACTTAAGTCCTCTGTAAATAAATCTTAACAAGTTGTACCAGTCCTTTGAACCAGGTCTTCAATGATAGTTCATTCCATGGAATTGATAGCCTAATGTTTTAGTCTACATAATTTCTAAAGAGTGTTGATAGGGCCTCTTGTTCGGTCTAGTCTTCTCTAACATAGTGTTGAAGGACCTTTTCCTTGGAAATTGAGGGGTTAAGATCAGGCCTATCTAGGGACTTTTGTGTCTTTGTAAACCCTGTAGGGGTGTGTTTTGAATCAAAAATTTTGGCTTTGATCATTGAGTTTTTACTCGGCTTACATGCAATCTTGTAGACTTTGTTATCTCATTAGATTTTGAACCTTCTTCTTATGTTTTAGTTTTTGTTAGGCACATCGGTGTTCGGATATCTCTCTATCATCATTGTACTAACAACTTTGCACTGACTGTATTCATAGCTTCATTTCTTAATTCAAAAATATGTTTCACATCTTAGTGAATTCTTGTTGGTAGACTTAGGATTTTTTGTTTTAGGTACAATTTTCTTTGTTTCCTTTTGATTCGTTTGCAACTATTTTTCTACCTTGAATGATAGCATTAGAGTGTTCAATGAGAGAGGGGAGGGGAATACTCACATAAAATTCAACCTTTTTGTTTAATGTGAGGAGGGGAGGGGAAATTTATGTTTGCAGCTATCATTCAACAGTGTTTTTCTACCTTGAATGATAGCATCAGAGTGTACAATTTTCTTTGTTTCCTTTTTCTTCTTTTGCGACTATTTTTCTACCTTGAATGATAGCATCAGAGTGTTCAATGAGAGAGGGGAGGGGATTACTCACATAAAATTCTACCTTTTTGTTTAATGAATTTTATGTTTGCAGCAAAAAATTCTTCCAAGTGTTGATAAATTTCTAATTATTCCTTTTTGGATTGGAGTGGACTAAGATAGGTAAAGTGTTTGAGTGGAGTAGGATAGGTAAAGTGTTAAAAAACCCTATTGTGGAGCATTAATCAGTTTGCATTTCACCTACATTAAAATTAACTTATCGCAAAGAATATGTTGTTGTTTCTGGAGTTGTGAATTAAGTTCATAAGCTTCATGTTTGAACTCGGGGAAATCCAAAGCTTTTGCTTTTGCTCACTCAATGCTTTGTTGTAATTCTTTTAATTGGCCAATGATTCTTTTGATCTATACAGAATTTTGTCTCTTAACTAAGTTAATTTGTTCTTGAAGTTGAGTTTTATATTGGGCAATTTGTTGTTCTAGTTATTGTTATCATGACATTTTTTTCTTTAAAGAACAGTTTGACATGCACAGAAATGCACAGGCTGTGGAACGCATGTTGCAATTTCTAATTATTCCTTTTTGGATTGGAGTGGACTAAGATAGGTAAAGTGTTGGAGTGGAGTAGGATAGGTAAAGTGTTAAAAAACCATGTTGTGGAGCATTAATCAGTTTGCATTTCACCTGCATTAAAATTAACTTATCGCAAAGAATATGTTGTTGTTTCTGGAGTTGTGAATTAAGTTCATAAGCTTCATGTTTGAACTCGGGGAAATCCAAAGCTTTTGCTTTTTCTCACTCAATGCTTTGTTGTAATTCTTTTAATTGATCAATGATTCTTTTGATCTATACAAAATGTTGTCTCTTGACTAAGGTAATTTGTTCTTGAAGTTGAGTTTTAGATTGGGCAATTTGTTGTTCTAATTATTGTTATCATTACATATTTTTCTTTAAAGAACAGTTTGACATGCACAGAAATGCACAGGTTGTGGAACGCATGTTGCAATTTCTAATTATTCCTTTTTGGATTGGAGTGGACTAAGATAGTTAAAGTGTTGCAGTGGAGTAGGATAGGTAAAGTGTTAAAAAACACTGTTGTGGAGCATTAATCAGTTTTCATTTCACCTGCATTAAAATTAACTTATCGCAAAGAATATGTTGTTGTTTCTGGAGTTGTGAATTAAGTTCATAAGCTTCATTTTTGAACTCAGGGAAATCCAAAGCTTTTTCTTTTGCTCACTCAATGCTTTTTTGTAATTCTTTTAATTGGTCAATGATTCTTTTGATCTATACAGAATTTTGTCTCTTGACTAAGGTAATTTGTTCTTGAAGTTGAGTTTTAGATTGGGCAATTTGTTTTTCTAGTTATTGTTATCATGACATATTTTTCTTTAAAGAACAGTTTGACATGCACAGAAATGCACAGGTTATGGAACGCATGTTGCATAACAGGTGGTTTGAAACCCTAAATGTATGGAACCTGCTCGAATTTAATATGCTCACCAACCCTCCCCTAGTATCTGAAGAGATTGTTTCAGGAGTTTCATTTTCCTTAGTTGCATCATCTGGTGATGACGTTGATTCCAAAAATGGTTGCCATTGTTTATTCATGTTGTTAAGTGTCACTTCCAGCCCATGCATGGGAAATCTAGTGAATATAAGATGAGACATTTCACACCGAAATCTAGTGAATATAACATTTGCACTTTGAGACATTTAGAGACATTTTTCTTTTACTGAACTTTCCTTTAGAGACATTTCTTTCTTCTTTCAGTGCATCCAAATGACTTCTCAACATTATTCTGCTATTTCAAAATACATATTTGTAGCATACTCCATCTAAGCCCTGTAGTTGACAAGAGTGCATGCCGTATAACCATTTTGTGCATTTCTCATCCATGAAAAAGTGGATGTGTTGCGATGAAGTTAAATGGGGTCAATACTGCAAACAGCTTGATGTAGCATGTGTTTCAACTTTACAGTTTCGGAGCACTTCATATAATTAATTAAGAAATTACTCTCGATTCTAATGATTTTTAGTATCTTATGTTGGTAAAGTATATCTTAACCTTAAGGTACAATGAGAAGCACTCAACCATGTTAAAGTTAGATGTTAGGTTAGACTGGGAGTCTTGTTTGAGATGATCCCAACAAATGGAAGTTGGGTAAGGGATCCAACTAGATGCCTATAATGAAGTATGAAGAGATTCTATCTATTGAACCCTTAGATTAACATCTCATGTTAGGTAGATATAACCATATTGGTTCTGATTACGTTGTTAGGCTACCTTGTTTTCCTCAAAAAAAATCATTTATTTATGAAAAAAAAAATTACATTCACTATGTGTGTTTCTGCATTTCAAATATATCCTTAAGCATAGGAAGTGATAAAAATATGGCTAGGAAGATATCTTGTTTCATAAACAGTCTTCAAAAATTTCAATATGATAGCCCTATCACAGTCATTCTAACATATCACCGATTGAAACCAGTTTTGTCTCATAAAAAATCAGCTCCTGGGTATGTTCATAAACAGTCCCTTAAAAAAATATACATATAGATATTCACATTTAAACAGTCCCATGATTATACTTAGTGTAGTAGAAAGTAAATCTGAGATCTATTAAGATATAAAAGTCCAAACATATAGTCCATCCAAAAATCCACATCATAATGTGGTTACATCCAAAAACATCTAACACTCCTATTCTTTATGGCCTTGAGAATCTTCAATGCCAAACCCTGAGTTACCTGATTGAGCCAAATAGGTTGGCCTTCCTAAGAAGGCTTGATTAGGTGGTGGTTGATTGTTGCCATATAATTGAGACCAATTTGTCCCTTCCAACCATGGAGGAATTGAGTACACGTACCTCAAACTTGCATTAATTGGAGGTGTGTGATGAGCATACATTGAATTCACACCTTCTGTGGTAGGAATAAGGCAAGTGGGTAAACCCCGATTTTGATAGTGAGGCACTTGAATGTTTATGAGGTCTTGGAATAATATTGTATTATTTTCAATGTTGTCCAATGTGTTGAATATGTTCCTGGATTCATTCTCATCAACTGTGCTTGCATTTATGTCAACCATATCAGTCATCCCTTGTTCCCTTTCAAGCATTTGTTTAGCCTTCCTTGCTTCCTTTTCCTGTCTTGAGATTTGTTTTTGTTGCTCCTTCTCTTGCCTTGCTCTCTCTCTTTCAATCCTTTCATCTACTCGATGTTGTGCTGCAATAGCCCTTGATGCCTTCTTCTCCTTGGCTTGATCCTTTTTTTTGTTTTAATTCCTGAATTTCCATTTTTTTTGTTCAGACTCAACTAGGAGTTTTATATAGTCTTCTGAGGTGAGTAACTGTGAACTTTTCCCCAAACGAATACTACTGGGTGTTCCTTTCTTATTTTTCATTGACACTCTTTCTATTGGTAGCTTTAGGAACCTCCCAAGTAACTCCTCCCTCCCTCCCACCTGCATGTCATTGCTTGGCACTTCAGTATCTGTGGCACTTGATTGAACTATATTGTTTTCTTCATCTAGTGCCTCATTATGTCCTCCATCTTCTTCCATTGATCTATTTTCCAGAAAAAAATGAACAATTTCACTATTCAATTCAGCCACTTGTGAAGGCATGTTCGTGCTTTGTTCATTGGTTCTTGAGACACTGTAGGCGTTCAAATTAATCATGTTTTCTGCCAGCCATGATGGTGGGTTTACTTGGCTAGGCAATGTCAATTGGTCATTTTCAATTTCATTAATAATATCAGCAATTTCATTTTCTGCATTAACAATATCAGCATTTTCATTTTCAACTACATCTGCATTAACAATATCAGCAATTTATGTTTCAATAATATCTGCATTGTCAACTGCATGTTCAACGGTGTTGCCATCAATTTGTTGAAAAGTATACTATGTTTCACATACTTGCTCATCATCATCAGCATATAACTGTCCTTGAGAGAGGGAAATTATATTATCAGCTGCAACCACATCATCATGTTCATGTACTTCTTCTTCCACTTCATGCTCTTCTTCGTGACCATCCACATGGAAAGCTTAGCTACAAGCAGTATCATGCATAAGAGCATCATAATTTAGTGGCCATATTCCTGTCCTCCTAAAGCCAGCCTTGATATTTGATGGTGTCAGAGCCCTTTTAAAAGCCTTACTTGCAAGCTCTGCTAACTCGAACCTTTTCACCTCAACCCCTAGATTCTTTGCCATCCATGCAGCACGTTCTGACCTGAAATAGTTCTTGAAAGGGCCAAACACACTAACATCAAGGGGTTGCAATCTGTGAGTTGTATGAGTGAGCAATGTTAAAAGGTCAATGCCCAAATTGTTTGCTTCCTCAATTGTTTGTAGAGCCATGTGGCTTCCATGGCCATCTAATATCAATAGGTGTTTGTTATTAGGTGAGACACCACCTGGCACAAATGCAGCAAAGTGGCAAAGCCAATTTAAAAAAATCTCTTTAGTCATCCATGCATGGGGATGTGCAGCCATGCATGCTCCAAGTTCACATTTTTGTATATAATTTTTCAATTGATTTTTACCTTTGAAAAGATAAAATCCTAGGATTGAAGCACCAATTGCATTGACACAAAATAAAATGGTTATCCATTCCCTACTCTTAGGCAAAATCTTTGGCACATTTTGGCTGCCTCTTTTCACAATTACCCTCATGCCACAATTCCTTCCCACCCGTAAACATGTTTCATCACAGTTCCATATATGGTCTGCATCATAAGAATGTTTATCATATGCACTAGAAAGAGTGTCATAGAACTTACATACAACTACAAGGCGCAAATTTAATGCTCTGTCTCTGTCAAGGCCCTTAGTTTTACACAATACAAGGTCTGGATGCCTTTTTTTAAACCCAAACCACCATGATTTACCAGGAAAACCATATTTGAATGGGTTTGGCCTCCCTTGACAGATTTGAGCAACTGTGAATTTGAGTTGTATCAACTCTAGCCCATGTCCCAATTGGGCCATTTCTTTACACCACTCAACCACCTCAGCCTCCTCCTCTTCAGTCATAACTGTAACAGGCCCTCTACGTTTGGTGTGAGTGAGCCCATTTATCCAATAATGTATTGATGAGGGAGGAATACTATGTTTCTTCGTAGATTCCCGAATAGAATATCCATTGAACTCTATGTCGTCAATTGCAGCTAACATTTCTTATTTTGTCCAACCTCTTATAGCACTGATCTTTTTAGTTGAAGTTGCGTCGTGGACTGTGGTTGACGATGGCTCTGTGACTGATGGTGTTACAACATCAGCTTCAGCCACAGGGTCATTCTCAACAACATTTCTTGGAGCATTGTTGACATTGAGATCGCCTTTTCTTTCTTCATCTGATGAAGTGCATCGCAGCTGGGCACCCCTGGTCACTCTTCTGCCACTTCTCCTTGTACGAGCTACATAACTCACTCTTGCCATGGATGCAACTACCTGCAGAATTATTGCATGCATTTAGTTAATAATAATTGAAAAGAATGCTTTCATACAAGCCAAACATCATCTGGTAACATCATCTCTTCCCATTTATAACAGTTTAAAATTAGTTTGTGTGTTCATGCCCGAGTTTTCTGAATGCATTTCCTTCTGTTACAGTTTTCTTATTTTCTGTCTTGTCATCTTTGATTCCTATGATCAGCTAATGCTCAACTACTCATGCTCAACTATTTTCCACAGGCTTCTATGCTCAACTAGTCATGTTTTGTTTTTTAGTTATGTTTTGTTTTTTTGTTATGTACAAGTTCAAAAAAAATCATGGTCATCAAGAAATTGTAATACAGGTGATAAAGTATACTTACAGTGCACTATCTCCATGTTAAAGTTGAAGGTGTGCACTGTGAAGTACTGAGTGATAGAGAGATATCATTACAGAAAAACATTCGCCAAAGTATAAAGACTAAGAGAATATTTACACAAGTATCTTGGGGTTGCTATTGACTACTATAGCTGGCAGTTGAAACTTGAAACATCCACCGTCCAGATATTATGGTGAAGAAGGAAATCCCATGAAAATTTCCTTAAAAGAAATATATATCAATCTGCATTTTTGAACTATATTCATTTCCCTGATCAAAAAAATTCAGACCATTTTCTCAACAGTACCTATTTACTAAAAAGTTAAAAACTACTATGTCAGTATCTCAGATCTAGGCTTAGTTGTTGATAGATTGAAATTGATTTGTTATTTTTAGAACAACCTTTGATATTGATTGAAACTGTTCTTCGCTTAAAAAGAGTAATTTATTCATGTCATTCTTGACAATAATCATTCATTCATCTGATCATATTCCTAAGAGTGACCAAGATTAAGATTGCCTATATTATAAAATCCTTCAACTGTATGATGCTTTCACATCTTCCACAACTTGTATATTGGTATAGACAAACTAACAAATAAATGACAAGATCTCAATGAAAATTTCCCACATTTAATGGGAAATTATGTACATAATCCCTTTAAATTCAGGAAACATAGATATGAAAATTAGAGAAGGACAAAGAAGAATAAACACAGAAATCAAGAAAGAAAGCAAGGAGTAAATGTCTGGCATAATCTGCAATGGTGCCATGAAAGTATAGATACTTTGAACCATTGCTGGAAAAGGCAGAAGAGGTTGAAAAAAAGGTAATTGAATTGCAAGTTGAGTAGTGGGTAAGGTGACAAATGCTGAAATAGACAGCTAACTATTAGTGATACAAGTTTAGGATGCATTTGCAAGCAGGGCAGCAAGGGTCACCAACTTGAGAGGCAAGGAAAAGGAACCTGAAGATTTCTTTAAGGCATGGGAACAGAGGATTATTGAATACCAAGTCCATATTTGGCACCTCCAAATTTGTGTGTTATTTCCTCTTCACTGCCAACTGCCAGTGATGAGGCTGACTAGGCTCGGTTTATATAATTGGATGCCTTGGAGGATGACAACAATAAAAAGGGACTCACTAAAGTGGAAATTACAATACAAAGCTTACATATTAAGTTTTTTTTGTTTTCTCTGTTACGTTAAATAAGTTATTTATTTCTATAGTAGTAAGAATTGGATGCCTTGGAGGATGACAACAATAAAAAGGGGTTCACTAAAGTGGCAGTTAAAATACAAAGCTTAAGTTTTTTTTTTTTTTCTCTGTTACATCATATAATTTATCTATTTCTGTAGTAGTATTTATACAGTCAAGTAATTGGTCCTCAGGAGATTGTAAATTTGTGGACTTTGGCCTTAATATCAAAAGGTCAAACATGCTCATGTGTAGAACAAGGGAACTAGTAAAATGTTAGCTAGTGGGAAGAAACACCTACTGTTATGGACCTGAGAAATTGTACTATTCCAGCCTAGAGGAAATGGCATTTCCATGATCAACATTGTAGAAATTAAGTTTGAGTGACTAGTTTTGTTTTAGAGGGGTTGGGCATTGACTCAGGTTGATTTAACCTTAGACTAGGTTAACTTAGTTAGAATTAACAGCCACATAGCTAGGGCCACCTACCCCAACTACCCCTAAGTGGCATAATTCACTATCATTCAGCCCCTTAGATTCTATACATAAATACATACATAAAGCATAGTAGTTGCTCATCAGCATTCCTTGTATCTATATCAATATTATTATTATTCAATACAAGGTGCCTCTTTCGCCTCATCAATAACTGCAGACTAGTTTCCCATCTCTCTACATAAGTTTTTCCTTTCTCATTTTCTAGTTCTTCAATCATTCCTTGCATTCATAAACATTGTTGTAGTGAAAGAACACGAAGGACAATGTTATTAAAAGGAGGAGAGAATGTAACTACTAACATCCCAATTCATCTTTTTGGAAAAAATTGTAATTAAATGTGTTTAAAACTATGCATGGATATTTTTATTTTCTTCTGTAAATATCACCATGAATTAAATACACGTGGTTTTGTAAACATAGTAAATATTTTACTTTTGCAGTTACTTATGATACCACGAGTGGGGAAAGGTAAGGGGATCTGTGGGATTTCTTTAATCTTTCCTTTCTCATTTTCTAGTTCTTCAATTTTGTTCCTTGCATTCTTATTATCACTTTCCCATTCACCACCTAGCCAATTTTTTCTTCATCATGACTGAACACAATAATTGTGAGGTTTTGAGCTAAGGAACCAAATAATTGTGAGGGTTTAAGCATAAGTAACTGATCTCTGTGTTTTCTGTTTAATGCTAATCTGTAAACAAAGAAACTGATCTGTGAATTTAAATAAATACTCAAAAATAAATAATCAGAAATTAAAAATAAAATTGTCAGAAATTTTTTCAGAAAACTAACCTGATTATACTTTGAAATGTTCCGTGTTGGTTTGTCTCCAGGACTGGTGAATAGTTTGAATGTTCAGCAGTGGTTGAACTCCTTTTATAGTTTTTTGCAGTTTAATTTAATTGGTGACAATGATGGGCATGGATTGCAATGGCTTCATTTTGCATGTGTGATCAAGATTGAATTTGATGTGATCCAATGGCTAGGAATTTGTATTTGTTGATCCATGTGCTTTGATCTGTTTTGATCTGTTTTAATGGAAGCTTATTTATTGAATTTATTGGGTGGGTGTCATTTATTGTACACAGTGGGTTTAACTGTTGTTTTGGGTGGGTGCCATTTATTGAACACAATGTGTTTAAATGTTGAATAATACAGCAGTTATGGCTAACAAACATTTCTTTTTATTATGTGCAGGTATTGATATTTACTTCTCTAACACAGCATCAGGGCTGATCAGATGGGCTGAAGTGACTGTCTTTTTGTACTTGTTGACTTGACCATTTTGGAAGGAAAAATGGTTTTATGAGTTTTTGAGTTGATATGATAGGATTTGTAATCTTGATACTTATTAAACTATTTATGGACAGTTGTGGGCCCAGCCAATGACTTGGGAAAATTTGGACTTAATTTAATGGAGTTGTCTTTAGTGCGACTTTTTGGAGTTTCAGGGGCCGAAATCCGGTGAAAATATTTGAGGTAAAATCTTGGTTTTTGTTATTTAAATTGGTTTTTTGACTCTATATATGGATTCAACACCCTCAAAAACCCTCAAGGCACTTCGATTGTGCAAAGTTAGCAATCAAACTTCTCTTTTCAATAAATTCAAAAAGTCGCACTAAAGACTAATCATAATTTAATATATATTTGCACTTCAACTTATTTCTTTATGTTTAATTATTGGATGTATATATATCTATTTTTGATGGGTTGATGGGACCAGTACTATAACAATTACTAGTCCCTACACAACATTAGGCAACTCTCTCCTATATCTTTATGGTCAATTTAGAATTGAACCACGGCTCTGACATACCATAATTAAAATCGCTATCATCATCGGTCTTGCTGGCATAATATTGATCTTGGAAGTTCCCTTTGGTTTATATCTTTATGGTCAATATATAATTCAAACACGGCTCTGACATACCATAATTAAAATCGCTATCATCATCGGTCTTGCTGGCATAATATTGATCTCGGTAGTCGGAATAATGTTGATATTGTCTAGGTTCGCTGAAAGACTAGAAATACCTTATAATTTTGATCTACCCACATTGAGAATCAATCATAATTTATCAATAAATTCATTTGTACAACATTGTTGACTTGAGTCGATAGATAAAAGAAAGAAACCTGTCACGAGATGTGGACAGTTTATCACGGCGAGCCTTATTATAGGCGCATTAATCGGCCTGTGGTAGCTGAAATAACGCTCGCCTTTTATCACATGCATTTTACATAAGAAAATTATAAGCTCCTGTCAACAAAGAGACCATTCCCTGATCTATGGTGATAAAAACCAGTTTGATAATGCGGTCTCGCTTTTTCATGCTGGAAGTGGTGGAGTAAGTCAATAAAGGCTCAAGTATTGATTTATGATAAATTTGCATTCATGAAGAAGATTCAACTTCGATTCTTGATATTCTAAAATATGTGTGATCTTGGCGTATAACAGGGGCTGTCTCAAAGAGTAAATAAACAAAGCTAGAGAAATCTCTCTGGATGACAGTGTCTCAGTTCCCCTGCCCGATGATAAGCCACGTTCTAGGCCTGAAAATAATATAAATACTAAAAAAATATTTCAAGATTTTGGTTGTTTCAGGGATTTTGAGTCAACTGAATCTCTATTTGAGAAAAAAGAAGATGATGATGATTTAAACACTCTCATATGTGTTTTGAAAAATTATTTCTAGCAGGAAATTCGAAGTCTGGCCAAAATTGTGGTATCATTAAACAATGCCCTTCATCACCATCAATTTATTTAAAGAAGCTATGACACATTTTCAAAGCCCTTCATCACCATCAATTTATTTAAAAAAGCCATGACACAAATTCAAACTCAGTAGTCTATTCGTTCAACGTTTCAGAGGGTTTCTTTTTAATTTATTCAATATTTGATAAATTTTTTTTGGAATTACTGAGTTGTAAACTCTCCACAATCTGAGTGCTCTAAGGTTTTTTAGGATTTTTCTGAGGGTGATGAATACATATATGCATTCAAAATTCCATTTTAAACCGCAAAGATTAAGATTTAGCCAAAAACAAATTTAGGATATTAAGAAAAAAACTTCAAAATGTAACATGTTTAGATTCTAAAGATTAAATTTTCTGTGGCCACAGTGCACAGTTTGTCTGTAGTTGCACACAGTCCATGTTATGTCTTACACCGTGACCTTATCTTAAGGCATACAGACACACCCTAGTCTAGTATTGAGTATGTGAGTCTCTATATATATCATTGAATGTTCTGCTTTAGCTTGTCCATCCATCCCTTGATCAGTCAATCAATCGATGATGGTGACAGTGTCCTCCATTCTCTTGCATTTTTGGTGCATTCTGGTTTTCATTCACCTCTGCAAATGCCATGCTAGCAGTCAAGGGCAGAAATGGGAATTGAATCCAAGAAATATGGACGGGAAAGGCAAGCTGGCTCGTCATGGTCATCCCTACAAAAGGATCAATGCCCCAAGTTTCTTTCAACTTCGCAGGGGCGATCTGCATATAAATCTCACCAACTGGGGAGCTACCCTCGTCTCCCTCGCTGTCCCTGATGCTAAAGGTAATCATCCCTAAACCCTACCCTTCAACTGCTTCACCATCATGAATTACTCAGAGGGAGCTATCTCATTAGGTATTGGTATTTATGCATTCAGGGCATCTAGCAGACGTACTTCTTGGCTATGACAATATTGCCTCATATATGGTATGTATTTGCATTTCCCTTTGGAAATTCGTACTGCCATCATATGCTAAGATTTAAATATAAATTTACCACATATTGGAACGGATCTCAGATGTATGTGTTACCATTGGGAATATGGTGGACTGTTTTGTGATGATATGAGATTGTTTATTAATGCAGAACATGAGCTCCAGTAGACCTTACTTTGGTGCCTTGGTGGGTCGTGTAGCCAACCGTATCAAGGATGGAGAATTTACACTAAATGGGAAAACATATCAGCTGCCTAAGAATGATGGCAACAACACACTCCATGGTGAATGCCTGCCTTTTCTGTTCTGCATGCATGTTTTATCCAGCTAACCAGAGCCCTATAATGACCACTACTCACGAATAAAATCTTTCTCTTTCTGTATATATGTATGTCTGTTTGTGGAGGTCTAGAGCATTAGTTCAGGTAACATATGTGTAGTTTGGTGATATGAATGAATGCAGGAGGGCTGAGAGGCTTTGACAATGTCCTGTGGGAAGTGAGGGAGCAGAGAAGTGGAAGAAAGCCCTCTATTAAGTTCACCTACCACAGCTTCGATGGAGAACAAGGTAAATGGCATCAGATCACTACCACAGTAATACTGATAATGTATTTCTGAGTTCAAGCTTTTGTGATTAATAAGATTCTTCCTGATTAATGATTAATCCTAAAGAATTTCATCTAAACTGATAATGTAGTCAATTGTAGATTGGTAGAAGTTTATCAAACCAATCCTGGTTTGATTCTCAGCACATTTCAGATGGCTCTTTCTCCTACCATACACTCTTTGGAGATTTAGCTGATCCTGTGGTGGATTCTTGTTAATTTTGCATAAATATTAAGAGCGATAGATGACAGTTTAACCATATCTATAAACTCTATTTTGGTCTATTGGGGTTTAACAGATTGGGGTTAGTATCAATCTACCACCAGAGTGCATCTATATCCCTGATCAGTGTAGTGTGGAGAGGGTATTTCAACCACTGGAGGCACACAATCTCTGTATGGTTGGTAGGGGGCTGTGGATTTGTGCACCCAGAGAGTTGAAGCACCCTCTGTGCCCACAATCTCTGTAGAATCTAGCTGTACAGCAGATAGCCTGTCTTTGCACTAGTTTTTCCAATGCATAATAAGTGTAAGAATTGATTAATGATTATGGCCGCTCCTTGTTGGAACAGGTTTTCCTGGTGACCTTGATGTATCTGCAACATATACAATAAGTGGAGACATGGAGCTGAGACTTGATATGGAAGCGAAGCCAAGGAATAAGGCAACACCTGTGAGTTTAATCAATCACGGTTACTGGAACCTTGCAGGAGAAGGCAGTGGGAGGGACATACTGGGAAACTCTGTCACAGTATGGGCTTCACATTATACTCCTACAGATGATCATCTGATTCCAACAGGCCAGATATTGCCTGTAAAGGGAACGCCATTGGACTTAACCAAAGAAGTGATTGTGGGTAACAGAATTAACAAGTTGAATAACAGTGGAAATCCTGGATTTAATCATAATTATGTTCTCGATGGACCCAAGTTGAAGAATGGGCTAAGGCCTGGTGCAAGGATGAAGGATCATTGGAGTTCCAGAGTGATGGAGGTGTGGACGACTGCAGTAGGCATGCAATTCTATACGAGTAATTATCTGAACACCGTGGGCAAAGGGGGTGCGATTTACAAGCCACACTCTGCCTTTTGCTTCGAGTCTCAGGCATTTCCCAATGCAGTGAATCAACCTAATTTCCCTTCTGTAATTGTTAACCCTGGCCAGATATACAGGCATACCATGCTCTTCAAGTTCTCTGTTGACAAGTAATTAGTAATTACCAATATAGAGTTTCAGTGGAATGGGCCATCTATCACCAAAATAGTTTTCGGGTCCTCTGGGCCATCAATTATCAATACAGTTGTTTGTTTCATGCTGGCTTAATCTGGCTTTCAGCCATCCATAGATTGTTTGTTTTAATCTTGGACTTCAATCAATCTCCATGGGTTGTGAGGAGTTTTGATCAGTTTTTCCACAATATTTCATTCTGGACATTGTGCTTTTGCATATACTATTTAATTATGTTAAAGTATTTTAATAAATTTATATTTAAATTAATTTATTTTTTCTGTGTGGAAAGTTATTTATAATATTATATAGATAATCGTTTTTTACCATCCATTTTTATTACATTTATTAACTTTCAGACCCATCCCAGATTAGGATAAGTAGTTGATTGATTTTTTATTATATTTATTATATTTAGAATTAATTAATGTAGTTTATCAATATCTTGTTTTGATGATGAATTATATTAGTTGATTTAAAATATTGATAAGAATAAATTTCAATGTGATGGATTAGAAGAAGAATCTCTAAACAAATCTTTTTATAAAAATTGATTAGCAGAAGAATCTCTAAACAACTCTTTTGGAGAAACCTTAGTTCACAAATATTTATTAACTATTATAAATTTATTTTAACTTTGACTTTGAATTTAGTAAATGTTAAGAGGGATTATATTTTCCTTTGTGCATTTCTTTTTGTGTAAAATTCAATGTTTGAAAGTTTAAATATTTGATAAATTTTAGTGATTGGATTTACGATAGATTTAAGTTAAAAAAAAATTAAATGATGAACATTACATATATTTATCATTTTAAATTCAATTAATTTGTTGAGAATAGACTATTATTTATACTCTAGATGAGGGATAAATTGAAGGTAAATAAAGTAACAATGTAGAATAGGAAAAATATACATTCAAATGAATGCATATAGTGACATTAATTTTAATATACATGTCAATTTCTAGTTCAATACCTATTTCTATTCTTATTTCACTTTATATAACATTTCTAGGACTTTCATTTTAATGCACTCGTCAAAATGTGTTCATTTCAATGTATCTATCAATTTTCTATATATAAGTTTTAGTGTATATCTCTTTCTATATCTATATCTAATACATTGAGTCCATCTATACATCAATTTTTATTTTTTCAAGTATACATATATATAATTGCTTATTTAAATGTAAATGTCAATTTCAATTTCTATTTCAATATCTATTCAACTTTCAGCTCATTAACATAAAAACAGAAATTAAAAAAATAATCATATTAATAACTACACCTTATTACCTTTACTCTATTAATGATCAATAAACATTTATACATATTTTTTGCCAAAGTTTTCAACACTTTCTTCACTTGTTTTGATTTTATAACATATTAATGAAGATTGGCCTTCTACCAACCTAATGCTTTGACTTTCATAACCTCACTTGAGATAGCGGGATCATCTTCACCCGCCATTCAAATTTAACATCTTTGACTTAATTATTTGATATAATAATTCTCACTTGATTAATTGGTTATAAATATGTTTTTGCCATGTTTTCACTCTTTATTTTCTTTTCTAAACCAATGATCCATATTAATTTTCTTTATTTATTTTGATTTTATAATATATTAATCAAAGTTTGGCTATCTACCAACCTAATGCTTTGACTTTCATAATTTTACTTGAGATAGTCTTACCATCTCCACAAACCATTCAAATTTAACATTTTTCACTCAATTATTAGTTTTTTTTTAAATGTTGAAAGTGACTAATTTGATATAATAATTTTCACTTGATTTAGAATGAATTTGCATTCAATATATAGTTCGCGTGGCTGAAAATCCATGGAAAAACTAATTATCAATATGGACAAACTATTAATATGGAGTTAAGATGCACATCTTGCATGCTTACATTAATTTTTCCAAAGGCTTGCATATGATTATCATTATTGGACCACTATGGGTTGGGATTAGAGCTATACTTAAGCGTAGGAGAAATGAAAGTGTAATATCATTTGGGATGCAGTATGGTCTAGGGTTGTAGGTAATTAGTGTGAGAGAGGGGAGTACTTTGACATGGGTAATGAGTTTTCAGAGTGATGCATGTAGGCTATGGTTAGTGTTAATGGCAGGAGGGATAGGAGTGTAATAATGTGGAAAAGCAAGTTCAATGTTTTTTTTAGTCCTTACAACATGATATAACATATCATATTCATTTTTTGTCAGTAACAAATATTTCTATTACTTAGAAAGATAGACTATACAAAGGATAAATTGATATCAGATGTAAACATTTCTATTTATCTATTTGGCATCAAAAAATCATTGGTTAGGAAACTTTGATTATTTTAGATAGATATAACTGGACCTAAAAACTAAAATTATGAAGCCTGCCATAGAGGATACCATGCATTTTAAGATTTGGGAATGTAATGACTAGACATATATACATTGATCATATTAGAGGGAGATCTTTCCATTTTTAGAAACTAAGATCCTTTATAGAATTATACCTTGACACACTCAAAATATCAAAATGAAATCAGTAGAGACCAACAATTAGAAAATTAAACCTCATGAGGAGCCAAGAATGCAGAAGCAACCTCTAGGATGTTTATGGGGCTATCCTTTGAGCCTACACCAACCTCCATGACTAGAATCCATCATTTCATTTTAACCAACTACTTGCAGAGATTCATAAGAAGCCTCCCTTGTTTCTCCATTATATCTAGACAAACCCTTAAGTCCATATGCTCAACATCCTAACCTTTGAAAGAATAAGAGATCGATATTTTCAAGAGTATGATATTATTTCATGCCCTGAGTGCAATGGGTTCCCACATTAGGGAGAAATTATACTATTTTTTTCCATGGTCTCCTTATCATTAGCTAAAAGGGTTTCACATTTGACCTAAACTTCCAAAAGTTCTAATGTTTTTTGAGTTGTAGGTGAGGTTGTATGGTGGAAAGTATGTGATACATCTCTTAATGCAAACTGTGTGTGAGTATGATGGCTAGGAGGATTCGCATAATAGGGGCACCATGAAAGTCCAAAGTGTCCAACAACTAATGAGAAAAACATATAGAAATGGAAAGGCATCGATATGGAAAAAGAGGAGGGAGAAACATTACAAATATTGAAGGGGATTAATGAAAAACCAATTGCACTCCCTACAATTAAGACAACTAGATAGGTCACATGGTCCACTTACTTCTTTGCATTATTTTCCAAGGATCTGTACTAATCACTAAATGATTAGGGCATCAACACAATGGAGGAAATAAATTACCATCCATCAGTGTGACTAGAAGTATTCCCTATACCCACATGTTGAGAACTAGGTAGGAAGGGGTGTGTAACCTTTCTTTGTTGGATATCATTACCATTCTCTTCCACTTGTGCATTCAATCCCATATCCACTTAATTCAAGAGAGGTAACTTGTTCTGGTTAGGTATTAAACAAGGGTTTTGAAGGTCATCCCTAATATAAAATTTCCATGAGGGAGTAAGGCCTTCAACTGGGATCTTCATCTAGGAATTCAAGTCTTGTATTAACTAGATGATATGTTGGTTGTTTTTATTCAAGAAAAACATGGGAATGTATGTTAGCTTGAATCTTCCATATGATTGAGATAAAATTATCTAGATTGACTTCTAATATATAATTATATGAGTTTTTGCTTGGTGATTGGCCATGTTGAAGCTTAGTTAGAATTAAGACAATAGTTGACATTCCTCCTATATGATGAGTTTAGAGAAGCATTGTTGGATACATACTTTGAGACCATACATGAGGGCCCATAATTTAACCACATTGTTGTACATAACTTTAATACTACCAACATAGATTTCAAGTATTTGACCTGAAGATTCCTTGAAGACGTTGTCATTGTTACAGAGCCTAGATTTCCTTTTGCAACACCATCAAATTTGAGCTTGATAAAACATGGGGAGACCAAGAAGAAGGGGAAGAGGATCTAGGTGGGTAATGGGGAGAAGGTGTGAGGGAAGAGAGGGAGATATCATAAAGGGATATATTCCTATATTTGAGGGGAGAATATTGTAGATCAATCATTGACCATTTGAGAACTTTAAGAGATTACATGATGTTTGATTTGATCTTGCTCCAAACATAAGACGACTTCTTTTCTTCATCTTTAAATGTACATAGATTCCATTCTTTTGTATATTTTCTTAAAGCATGAAGTTGGATAATAGGAGGTATATTTTCTTGAGGATGGGGTTTGAAATACAAGTTGATGCCATTGTGAGAGAGTGCAAAAAATACTATCATGGCATAGATCTGATTGATGGAAGCAAAACGTCTACTGGTCCCATGAGAAATCATTAAAGGGGAAAGAATTGAACAACTTTTCTTGTTTCTTCCCTTGTTGTCGATATAACATGCACAAGGTTGAATAAACAAATCTGCTTCGGTGTAATTGGTCCCATTCTAATATTTTTCTTATGAATTGTGAGCCAAAGAAAAGAAGCAATCATTTTCCATGACTGAACTTCCCATATGTCGTTCCAAGTTTTCTTAGAGGGAATATTAAAGTGACACGATTTTATGGCATAGGCTTCCTTTAAATTAAAACAACATTTTGATGTGTAGCTACATCTTAACTTGCTAGGATGAGAGCAGAATCATATGTGACACTTTCCCTGTTGGAAAATGTAACTAGGTTCGGTCTTCATCTAATGTACTTGAGTCATCTTGTAATGTACTTTTCAAAATAATAAAGAAAATAATAATAATTATTATTATTGTGACTTATTAAAGAATTGGTTTCATGGTTTGGCTTCCTTATTATAGGTCAAAGTCCCCATTGAGGACTTCTAGGATTTATTCTGAGTCAGTAGAGTTATTGTACTTTTAAAGAGACCCTTCTTGGGATTTCGATTCATGTAAAAAGGTTTAGTATTGATTCATACATAATTTATGTGTCCTCCACATCAAGTCGGACTAAAAGAGATCAAGTTAGCCTAAGGACCCTAATTTGACCTCACTTGAAGCCTGTAAATACAAGCAATTCGAATTGATTTGGAGCACACACTCTCATAATAATTTTGATATCTCTTGTAGTTGGGAGAAGTAAAAATTCTATTGTCGAGAAGTTGAAAGAAGTCTGAGTTTCGGGTAGTATAAGGAAAAGAAGAAAATCGAAGTTTTGGTGCCTCTCTCTCTTTATTTCATGCTCTGAATCGAGAGATCGAAGTCTTCCAATTTTTACTGCTGCCAAAAGTTGTATGTAGTCGGAAGTTTCTGCCTAGTCGAAGTTGCTGGAAAGGGGTCAAAATTATGGAGGTTGACTTAGTGTGGAGGGAAGTTTTGGTATTTGCCTAGGATGAAGAGTCTCAAAGAATACTATTGAAAGGAATAATTTATTGACTGGGTTTTCCCCTCGAGGGGGTTTTTTCCTTTGCATAGTGCATACATATGATGTCTATTGGTTTATATGTTGCTGCTTTGGTAATTTCTAGATGAAATAAAATAAGTAAGATATAAAAAATAGTAATAAAAAGAAACATCACAAGTAATTATCAAGAATAAGAAAACATTTCTACCTTTATTATTTTCTAACATGGTATCCGAGCTTTGGTGATAAAGGGCAGTCTTCAACACTTGATCAAGGAAGCATTCAAAGGATCATCTCAAGGAAGGAATCTACTACACTCTAGGAATATTTCTAACAAAATCAATGGAGAAAAAAAACTTGGAGGAGCCTCAAACTACAGGTCATGGAAGAAGAGAATTTACCTCATCCATGAAAAGAATAAGGTACTAGACTTGGTGAAAGGAAAAGTAAAGAAGCCTACAGAGGATTCCAATGATGGTGAAAAAGTGAAATATAGGGAACTATAATTGGTGGCCATGACTCTAAGGGTATAAGGAATAAAGGACAACCTTGTCCCATTCATAGGAAACATTGACCATGCCCAGGAAACGTATGAAACCTTGTCAAAGTTATTCACTATTAGGAACATTGGTCAAGTAGCTACTTTGAAAAATGAGATAAGGACTACACATATGACTAAAGAAGACACAATGGACTCCTTCTTTTTGAAGATAGCAAGAATCATGGATGAAATTTTGGCCATTGATGAAATTTTTCCAAATAAAGAACTCATGATCACTTCCTATTAGGATTTCCACCTACTTGGGGTGCATTTCGCTGCAGGACTTAACAGTTGGAAGGAAGCTCCCACCTTTGAAGAACTATGGACTCCCTTCATACAAGAAGAATTAAGGATCTCATTAGCTACCAATTTTGAAGGAGTATCAAATGCCTACATTGCTCAACATAAAGGAAAAAAATTGAAAGGACTAAGAAGGAAAGTTGACATGTCTAAGGTAGAATGATATCAATGCCATAAGAAGGGTCACTATAGGAGTGATTGTCCTGAAAATCTAAGAAATGAGAAGAGAGAAAGAGATCAAGACAATGGTGTTGAAGAAGGAGACCCAAAGAAAGTCAAGCCCGAAGAATTTGACATTAGGGAATTACACAACTAAGTCCTTTGCTTGTAGCTTTAGATATCTTATTTCATATTTTTTATGTTTTAGAATTTATAGGTTTCTAAAATATTTTTGGAAAAGAAATTTTTATTGTTTTTATAAGTTTATAGGTATCCCTAAAGCCTCAGAGGGATCCCTCAACAAATCCCAAAGATAAGTATCTCACTTCCTTTCAATTTTTCGTTTCATGTACTTATTTAAGTTTTGATTATATTAATACTAATCACCTTTATCCCTCTATTGTATTGATTAGGAAAACATGTGCTATATTCTCAAGGATTATGAAGAAGGACCTCTCAAGACAAGGTTTGTCAAGAGACAAGGGTATGCTTTAAAAACATTGACTTCTTTAGGATAAACGTTCATTCATTTGACAATCTATTACTAACATTGTTATGTCCAGCTATAGTGAGTCATATTGATTATTATTTTGGGTGATTCGTCACTTGATAAATCTAACCATCCCACCCATATTCTTAACTGATTTTGCAAGAACCCTAGACAGGTTCTGGAAAACCCTAACCGAAGGGTATTCTAATGTGAATGTTTGAAACCCTAAACTGCTTAGCATTATCATGAAATTCTATTTGAAGTTTTTATTGATGATGCCATGTTTAGGATTTTGGTATGATTAAGAAAACATAACTTGTTAGGGTTGAATGATAAGGTCTAAAATCCTGAACCTTTTGATAATCTTGGGTTTGCTATGTTCTTATATTTAAATCTTAACTCATTAGGGTTTGGTGGAATGTGTAAGAAAGACCCTTATAATGTCTTAGGAATGCTTTTCTTGGAATGTGTGTGTTTGTCTAATCAAACCCTGGTCTAATAAATTTTTTTATTGATATGTTATGAAGTGAAATACCTTTTCTTGATGATGAATCCATAGGTATTTGAAGATATGTCCTTTTTGGTTGAAATCCTAGCTTGGTCTAGGTCTGTGTATGTCTAATGTATCAATGTTGTCGAAAATATGATATTTTTTTTCACGATTATAAATTCCCAGATACATGTGTTGACCTACTTATTAATGGTCATAAGTCTTAGGATTTATTACAAATCCTTGTCTGAGATTCTAGGATGATATTTGGAAATCTATGGTTTTGTAGCTAAGCCCTAGTAGTAGTTAAATTCTCTGGTATGTTTGATATAACAATCTGATATCTATCGGATGCGGGTGCCTAGCTGGAGGAATAAGATGATGGGACATGGGTTCGGCAAGTGGCGGGGAAACTTGGACACCCAAGCCATCGCCACGCACGAACGTCTCCACCGCAGTGCAGTCATCAAGGCTGCATTTAAGCATAACGAAGGCCGAGATCCGGCCATTACTCTCACTCGCGCCTCCGTATGGATTTCCTTGCACCAACACTCTGATCACATTAATGAGATAATCAAGCTGAGTGAGCATCGAGGCAACTTCGCCCTAGGTTTTAAGATGGAGGATGGCAGAGGGAACTCAGTCGCTCCTCCTCCGCTGCAAAGCCTCTACTTCCCTTCTACTATGCGGCCCTGCTCCCGCACTGCAACGGGAAGACGATGCCATCTTTGTTGCTACATTGAGCTGGGAGATGGGCTGCACCTATCTCGAATTGGCCTCTGCAATTTGAACTCTGTCACTTTGGACCTCCTTCTCACTCCACTCACACCCCGCTCTGCTTCCTTGACTCCTCATTTTCCATCCTCTGAGCCTGTCACCATGCCGCGACTGAGACACTGCATGAGATGTCGGAGGGGAAACACTAGAAGCTATCCTCATCGCACCCCCGCCTCCTCCAAATCTGAGTCCTCTTCTCCCTCCCCTGACTACTTTATAGGTAGGTACCCGAATACTAGAAGTGGTAAGGGTAGATTACATGCTGCTAGTCTCAAAATGGGTTCTCCCGCACCTGCCACTCCTGTTTCTTTCGCTTCAAATACACCCCAGACAACTCAATTCTTCTTCAACTGCTCCCTGAATCGCCCCCGTATCATTGCTTCCATCTCGATTGTTTTCAAGGAGGAACCTCAGGTAGTTAACACCAGCATGCATTTGGGAGGGACGACCACCACGACAGCTCAGGACTTGGATGAGAAGAAGCGGTAGGTGGATAAGGACAAAGAAAAAGCTCCAAGTGATGAGGAGAAAGTTCTCTGTGGGCGTGAGTGCTCCAAGCAGAGCGTTGCCTCATGTGCGGACAAACCAAGGGAGGATGACGACATGGAGGCCTACAGGTGCCTCATAATTGAAGAACCACCTCCTCGTCATGATGTTTAATAATTTAAACTGTGTTTGGTTTTTGCTTTACGAGTCCCAACTCTATGGGATTGTTCTTGAATTTTTAGCTATGTTATCAAGTAGTTTTTGTTTAACAGTCTATCATATCTGCAAAGTACAGTGGAATCCAAGGCTGCTACCCTTGCGTGGGCAGCACATTAGCACAATGTATAGACTGGACTAGTTTCCCCTAGTGGGCAGTCAATTTTCTGTTTCTTTTGTTGAACATGCCACATTTTTGGGCAAAGCTAAGGCTTCAGCCACGATGTAAATTACTCTTCCTCTTTTAATATATTTAAACTAATTTAGAAAAAAAAAAAAAATCTAATATCTATTTATATAATGATTTTTGAGGTTGTGAGAATGAAATTAAAGGGTTTTGAAGTTGAACCTTAGTAGAAGTGAAAATATCTTATGCAAATATGATGGTGTGAGATTTGTGTAAGATTGATGAAAATTTGAGTTTTGATTGGATTTGATGGTTGATTTAAAATATAGGGTTTGCAACTAACTCTAGTGGAAGTTGGTTATGTTAATGATTAGTTGTGTTTGACTTTGATTGATTCTATTGTATGAAATCTAGCATTTGTATAAATCTATGGTGGAAATTCTAACATATGAATTATGAAAGTTGTTAGATATCTTGTAGATCTATATTTAAATTATTTATAGGGTTTTCTATATGTTGTAGCAGGGTGTGTTACACATTTAAAAGAAACATTGAAACCCTAGATATCATGAAATTTGTTATGAAGTAATCTAGGGTTTATGACAAAGTCCATAGAAAAATCTTGAATAGAATATGTCTCTTATTTGTAATTAAGTTTTGTTATATGATATGTATAAAGTTGAAATGCTTCTGTGATTCTGATATCGGTAACTTCATGCTTCTATTGATTTGATTTTACTTTCTACCTAATTTGTGCAAGTACACAATCTTCAATATGGTGAAGATGCTCGTTGATGCGATAAGAATGATGAGGATGTTGATAAATTTGATGAAATGGTTGGATGCCACGAAATTTTATCTGATGATGAAGAGAAGAAGATGATCTCCCCGAGGAAGCCTGAATAGAATATATCTCCCTAATATTAAGAGGGAGTTTGGATAAAGAGGTGCTATCTAGTTGGGAGGGAGGGCATAACTTGGTTTTGATTGAGGAATGAGATTTCAGAGGATATGTTGTTGCATGAAAAGTAGGAGAAGGAAAATGTATGATGAAGGAATATTTTGTCAAATATTCGATTGATAGTCCTACTATGAGAAGTTGAGAAGCAACATCAATTTTTCTAAAAGACCCTGAAGGTTTGTATTTGTTTATGTACATGTGAAAATATATTATTGATTGGGGTTGTGTTTGTACAGGAAAATATCTCGAAGGATTTTGATAGCATGTTGGTTACCAATTAGTTTGATTGGAAGATATTCGTAATCCATGATCTGTTGGATCAAGGAGTGTTGAGGCTTTGTGAGTGACGGACTTCCTAGGAGGACGATTGGACAACACTTTGTGTTGATGTATAGGTTCCTATTTGGAAAGGTTATGTTGATTAAAGAGATTTTTTTTTTTATACACACCTGGATCTTTGGGTTAGTGGTTATCAAGTAAGCCTGATGGTACCTAAAGGAGCTGAAAGCTTGAGTCTATATTAGTCCCACCCGGATAGATTTCCCTGGTCAGGAATCTAGTTCATGGCATTGCGGTGCCTAAATTGTTGAGAGACCAATGGATAGATTGCCTTGGTTAAGAATCTAGTCCATGACATTGCAGTGCCTAAAGTTATTCATTTTTCATGTAGTATGAGATCTTCCATTGTATTTGTATATGATGAATACCTTCCTAGTTAAGAGGGAGTGTTTGAAAATGTAACTAGGTTTAGTCTAAATTTAATGTACTTGAGTCATATTGTAATGTACTTGTTAAAATAATAAAGAAAATAATAATAATTATTATTGTGACTTATTAAATCATGAGTTTCATGCTTGGGTCACCTTGTTATAGGTCAAAGTCCCCATTGAGTACTTCTAGGATTTATTTTGAGTCAATAGAGTTATTGTACTTTTAAATAGACCTTTCTTGGGCTTTTGAATCATGTAAAAAGGTTTAGTATTGAGTCAAATATGATTTATGTGTCATCCAAATAAAGTTGGCCTAATGACCCTAATTCGACCTCACATGTAGCCTATAAATAAAAGAAATTTGAATTTATTTGGAGAAAACACTCTGACAAGAAGTTCGATATCTGTTGTAGGTGGGACAAGTACACATTTTGTTGTTGGGAAGCCGAAATAAGTGTGAGCTTGGGGGAGTCTAAGTAGTAGAAGAAAATCAAAATTTTGGTGCCTCTCTCTCTTCGTTTCGTGCTTTGTATTGGGAGATCAAAGTCTTCCTAGTTTTACTGTTGTCGAAATCGTATGTTGTCAGAAGCTGCTGCCTAGTCAAAGTTGTTGGAAAGGTGTCAAAATTTTGGAGGATGACTTGGTGTGGAGGGAAGGTATAGTATTTGTCTAGGGTGAAGAGTCTCAAAGAATACTATTTAAATGAAGAATGTCTTGACTGGGTTATCCCCTCGAGGGGGGTTTTCCCTGGAATAGTGCCTACATCTGGTGTCTATTGTTTTATGTTGTGTCGCTTTGGTAATTGATTGATGAATTAAAAGAAGGAAGATATAAATAATCGTAATAACAAGAAACATCACAAGTAATTATCAAGAATAATAATTTTTTTCTGCCTTTATGATTTTCTAACATTCCCAGCATAGATTCAAGGTCGATAAAATCCCTCTGAATGTATAGGAGGAAATGATCAGGGAATATTTTATAATTTTTCCATTCAAAAAAAAGAATTATCCTTGTTCTAGAAATAACAATTTTTCCTTGGCCATCACATAAAGTAAGGTGTTATAGTGTTTAGAACATTGGGTTGTTTCGCAATATGGGGAGACATTGCCATGATTATTTCCATTTTTTTCTTTTCCAAATTTATTAACTCCTAGAAGCAGTGATATTGAATAATATATTTAGTCTTCCAAACCATGTTCCAAATTACATATTTAGCTCATGCCTCATGCAATTGTATGAGGTATTGAGTGTTGGTGTTTGAACCATACCTATTCCTCCAAAGGGTGTTCCATAGTTCCTGTTTTCCTTGCATCCATATCAAAAAAATATTAAGGGTCTTAGGACCCCTTAGAACAAGGTCACGCTTTCTTTTGGGGAGATGGAGGGTTTTCTGTTTTCTAGGAAACTAGTACCCATTTTCTAGTATTGTTGTGCCTTTCTAGAGAAAATTATGCTACAAATTATGGATGAATTTAAGGAATTTATTTAGGGTTTCTAAAGAAGAGATGATATATAAATGGGTGGGTTTTAAAACATATTTGAGAAGGCTAAGAATGTTCATAAGATTGATAACACATAATATCCAAAAATAGGGCTTGTTAATTAATTTATTGAGGATTTCTTCCCATGATGCATTGTGGACAGCATACGACAACAAAAGTGCTCATAGGTATTTAGAGGAGAGGTAGCACTTGGAGACTCCTAAGATTATAGAAATATTAAATTCATAGACAAAGCGGTATTAAAAAAGAATATATACTTGTCTAGGGGCATAGACATAGGGGCTTCTTGATTAATTTATTGAGGATTTCTTCTCATGGTGCATTGTGAATAGCATATGAAAACAAAAGTGCTCCTAGGTATTTAGATGGGAGGTAGCCCTTGGAGACTCATAAGATTCTATAAATATGAAATTCATAGACATAGGGGTATTAAAAACGAATATCTATGATATTAGGTGGTTAATATAAGTTCTTGATGTATCCATAAAATCCTCCATACATGATTTGAGTGCTCAAGTTTCCTTTGCTATTGCAACTCCAATTAGCATGGTATCATTAATGAATTGGATATGAGAGATGGGTTGGGGCATAAATATAGGTTAAGTAATGGGATTTTGCGAGATATTAAAACATCTTTGATGCTCCTACTAAGGCATTATACTATAAGAATAAAAGGACTATGGGACATAGGTCCGCCTTGGAAAATACCACAAGAGTGGGAAAAGGGAATGCTCAACAACCATTGATAAGAATATAGAATAAAGAAAATGAGTTAGATTGTGGATTTTATTGACCCATGTTTCTTGGAATCCAAAAGTGAGTCCAATCTACTGCCACCTTAGTTTTTCAAGTACTTTGTACATATCAACCTCTATCAACATTAAGGGGATATAACAAATTTGAGAGAGTATGTCACCTTGTTAGCTAGAATGATATTGTCCAATATTTTTTTAACTTCAATGTATTAATATTGTAGGAAGGAAATGAGAAAGAGGATAAGGGTTTTAAAATGATTAAAAATGACTTTGGAGAACTTATAGATGAAATTATATAGGGCGATACAGAAAATTGTGTTGGGGTTAGAGGCCTCTTGTTCTTTAAGAATGAGGGTGATGAAGGTGTTATTAAATGCTAGAAGAACCCCATAAATTTATCCCGATTCCTCCTGTTAGTACCCTATAAATTATAATATCTCAAGGTGATTGGATACTTTGTATTTTTTGCAAATTTTTCATTATGAAAAGGATTTTCAAAATTAAAATGATTTCAAATGAAAAATATGAAAAAGAAAGAAAAGAGGGTATAAAAATAGAGAAAAAAGAAAAGGAGAAAAAAAAATTAAAAAAGAAATTAAAACCCCAAAAAAAAAAATAAAGTTGAAAGTGTTGCAAGTTCAAATGCCACTACTCATTAGATAGGTTTGTCCAGTCATACAGTTCAATCATGATTGGAGAGTTTTCAATTTCTGTTGATAGGTTAGAAAATAAATATTTTCCAAACTGTTTAATCTTGGCTTATCAGTAGATAGGTAGAAAATGAAATTGACTCAACAATTTAAACTGGGTCAATGGTTTAAATAAGGATAGATGTTAGGTTAGAAGTTTTTAAAAGAAAAATGATTTGAGGGTTTGCTAGTCCAAATGCACCCTGAAAAAATAAGAAAAAATGTTAGATGATTAGTTTGGACAGGTAGATATGCTGAGGAGGAAAAATTAAAGGAAAAAGTGAATTTTATTCCACCAGGTACAACATCAAAATCTAATTTTTCCTATGATGGAAGAAGATCAAAATACATAACTCCCTTTCCACTCAAAAGGTGGAAAGGGAGTTATGTTTTAAAATGTCTAGATTTAAAAATCATCTGAGGAATACCTTATGCCTAAAATTTATCCTAATTCCTATACAAGTCCAACCAAGTCCCAAATCGCAATTCCCATTGGCATATCGCAAAAATTCCCTGCCAATTCATTTACCATTTCACAAAATTCCCGATGCGATATCAGTGGGATCCATTTCCCTACCCTGTCAGCATCGCTATCGCATATCACAGATATTGTAACTTACCTCATTTACCCAAATCCCCTATTTTGCGATGTGGGATAACTTAAAACTTGCGATTTGCGATGAAATTAAATCTTGAGATTGTGATATATTGCGTTGCAAACTCCGCCCGCAACCTTTATCCCATTGACCCTTTCCTTGACTTTTCACATAGGCTACCTCTTCACTCGTCGCAAATCGCGCATCGCAGAGTTTAACCTTTACCCTCCAGTCCTCATAAAAAAAATCCCTGACCTGCGATTTGCGATATAAGTTAGGTCACACTTCCTTACCATGTCACACATCCCCTCCACCTTATCTACCATCTCCGCTCACTCCCACATATCGGATGGTCCGTGATGTTTTTCGGCCCCCCCTCAGTTGTCAAACGTTAACAAGGGGGGGGGGGGGGGGTGTTCCGAAATGGGTGATATCCATTACCGCCACTCTGATATGTGGCGCGCCCATAATAATTCGCAGCCCCCCACTCCATTACCACTCATCGCTCATGCCCCCCCTCCGAAAACGGTTTTGTTGTGTAACAATACCGCCACGCCTGTTGACCATTATCCGCACCATTTGTGCTACGTTCGCTCCCGCCAGTCCCCTCCATCCAAACACATCAGCCCTCTCCAACATAGTCATTGCGCCATAAATGGCTAGGTCGTTACCCAACGGACCCACACCACCTCAACGTTCTACCTATCATCCGTTAAAACCTAGATTCATGTCCGAAGTAGAGTTTGCCTCGCTTATACTATTTTAAAATTATAGGTATTGGATTTTCAGAGATTTGCAGAGAATCTATAGTGAGAACCAGTGCATAAAGCCTTAAATTGATTAGTAGATTAATTCACAGTGCTCTACAGAGGGAAACACACTTCCCTTTCTAATATTCCCTTACCCAGTGTTGATCCATAGAAATTTCCCTTTCTTTATTCCCCCTTCTGTCATCCCATTCTTCATTACAGATCGAGAACTGATTCACAAAAGACATAAGATGCCTCCAAAGGCAGATCGACAACCTTTCAATCCCATGGTCTATCCTTAGGTAGACTTAGATCACATACCCCTGGCTGATAGAGATTACAAGATCCACGAGATAGAGTCTGACTTCGACTTGTTCGATGTCTACTGCTAGCTCGAGGATAAATTCCTTGAAGAAGCAGATGATATACGCCTTTGGGAGACAAAATTCCCTTTTTACATTTTTCCCAGAACCCATAGCTGCCTTGAGTTAATCAGAAAATTTCAATCATGCTATGACATTAACCGGAGAGCCATAGTGAACCTTGTAGGAGAAATTTTATTTTACATCAATGCCCCATCCATTCAAGAGATGATGCAAGCCCCCATTTTTGAGAACATTGTCCCTTTTTCATATGAGGCCCTTGTAGATTTATACCAAAAGCTAGATTTCACTAGTAGGGCCAAAACCTTAGAATTATTCATGCCCACCAATGCACCAATGCCTACCAAGAATCCCCCATATCCATTGTCCATCTTCCTTGATAGGACCCGATACATCATCTATGTTTTATCTTACTTGTTAGATACCACAATGATCAGTGGGCAGATGAAGCCATGATTGGTTTCTTATCTATCCTCTCCTCAGATGTTAAGCCCATTGTGATGTTCAACTATGCTCAGTTTCTGGCTGATGAAATTCATGATCAATTCCTAAAATTCAAGACATAAGAGGTATTCAAATACACCTCTGTGTTGGTGTACATGTTTACTTATTTGCAATCCAGCAAGTTCCAATTTGATATGATGAACCTAAATGGGGATTATCAGTAGCAGTCAATGATCTTATCGACAAATTTATTGATGAAGGAGCATAAAAGATATTCTTACAAGAGTTTTGTAGATGTATTTGTTCATCCAGAAATTAGTGCACTCAGCAATACCACAGAGCTAAGGATCAATTAGGAAAGCAAGAAGGTGATGTAGTTGACAGATCAAATTAGGACAGTTGATTGGTACCTCTACCAAAAATACACAGATATTAGAGTTTATGGAAATGAATTGGCTCCATACAAACTCCTAAGTACTTCTCTATGAGAATATTTTCTTTTGAATATATCAGACAAATGATAAATGCAGATGAGGTGCATTTTGTCTCTGCCAAGAATAAGTCACAATTTAGGATCAAATCACAGATTGGTCCATTTATTTGCAACAGCAGAGCAGCAGGGGGTGAGGTAGATAAAATGTTGAAGTGGATGAAGTTCACACATAGCTTCACTTGGTCCTATGATCCAATGGGGATCATCTCCAAGAAGAGGGTGGAAAACAAGTCCACACCTTACATTCATACCCATAGATTAGAGATAGAAAAGTACATGAACCAAGATGAATGGGTAGCAGACACTCTCCAGGAGGTAGACGAGCAGGTCATCACTACTTCAAGAATTCAAACACCTACTCCACAAGAAAGGAAATTTGCAGGAGTTCAAGATGACAAAGGAAAGGAGCCCAAGAAGGAGATAGGAAGCAAGAGGACCAAGGAGGATCAAATAGAAATGGATATTGATTATTCCACTAAAGAATTCAAAATGAAATAAACGAAGAGGGCCATAATCCACATGGACATTGACCAGGGCAGTGAGAAGGACCACCAAACTGTCATCACAATCAGAGATTTGCCAAGCTCATATCCAAAAGGTGGCAAAATATTTTTCTCAACTTCCTCTGCCACTATGCCTTTCCAACAACAGAATGTGCAGAATCCTACATCCACTGTAGGAAAAAAAGAGGAAGATATCTATGATACATTCAAAGAAATCAAAAGAAGGAATGAGGTTCTTAAGACCAACACATATAATTAGTTTTAGACACAAACAAGAAACTCCCATACTAGACTTCTATCAGCATTTGACTCCGATAAGGGAAGAATGAAGATGGAATTCTTGGAAGCACAGATTCCTCAGCCCAAAGGTGCATTAGACTACCAGAAGACCTCCTTTGAGTTTGATATAAAACATATCCATCCTATAGACCAAATGGAGATGCATAAGCAGACCAGAGAAATGATATCCTCCACTTTGAACAGTACAACCATGAGCTTCTCAAAGTTTCAGGTTACATTATCCAACACACAATCACAATTGAATATGGAAAGGATATCTTCCATGGCCAAAGACTCAAGGATTAAGACTCTGGAGAATTTATTAATGCAAATTGGGTATGATCCATCGAACCTAGAAGTGGCAAAAACACTGGTAAGGAAAAAGAATGCAGACATAGTTTCTTTGAGGAGGCAGCTCAAGATTCTAGTGACAAAAGATCCTATGGCCAAGGAAATAGAAACCAATGAAACACAGAAGGTAGATATGTTGCAATTGATCATTGAACAAGCAGTGAAACTTTAGAAAATGGAGAGTGCGATGGAGAAGATGATAAAGGAAAGGCAGAAATAAATAAGAGATGAAGTGAAGGGAGCAGGTAAAGAAGAAGCTAAGGCCATGATTCCCCTACAAGAAGTTCCTCTCATAGTGATTCTAGCACCCACAACAACTACAGGTGCATTAGGAGAAGGCACTGAGCAACTGGCTAAGGCAATGGGGAACATGTCCTTACATACATTAGAAATTAAGAAGTTGCAAGATCAACTCAACAACCTATAAGAGTAGTTTAAAGGAAAGACTTAGCATATGCCACAGAGTTGCAGATCAACAAAAAGTTAAATGAAGTTTTGCAGAAGTCCCTCCAGGAGTCCTCAATTGGAAGGATGATAGGAAGAGTTAAAGAAATTGTTTGGCTAGATATAATTGAATCTATGAATGATATATGGCCATTAATTCAAATTATTTTTTAACAGAGGGACTTAATCGAATCGGTGAAAGTTGCGATCGGAAAAGCAAATGATGAACTTGGGGATAAGCCCCCAACTGGCAACAACATCATCAGATTTCTAAATTCTAAAAGCAGTCAGGAATTAGAACAACTAGAAGTGGAAGACAGAAAAACCACTATAATTGAGGTAAAAAAGGTGTTGAGCAAAAAGAGTCTGGTTACACAGCTATAAGAAATAGGCCATCATATGGAGATTGGAGTAAGTAGATTTTTCAAGAGGATTGAGCCACTGAACAAAAATGGATTGCCTTTCCTATTTGTTATCAATGATAAACTGATGCCCATAATAGATTATGTAAAAAGGCTCACAGAGATTTCAAAGGATACATCCAAGCATACCAATATGAAGAACACTATGATAGGGAAAGCAATATATGAAGTGATTAGAAATGATGTCTTTATACAGCATGAAATTAGACACGTCTTTTAGTTGAGACCAAAATTTGTGAAGTAAACTGAAAC
Organism: Pinus albicaulis; assembly: GCA_034641835.2. Taxonomy (NCBI): domain Eukaryota; kingdom Viridiplantae; phylum Streptophyta; class Pinopsida; order Pinales; family Pinaceae; genus Pinus; species Pinus albicaulis. Next base: position 1,354,521,715 of record CM076574.1, read on the forward strand.
TGACGAAGTCTACCGAAAGTTGAACATAACTAAGATTCCTACTCTAGAGAATTGGGAAAAATTATGTAGACTCCAGGGAGGATGACATCTTAGCATGATGATGAAACAGGCAGCTCAACGAATTGTCTACATCATCATGATCCAGTGTATCATAACAGCTCAATAGTATCAAATGTGCCAGCACAATAGGCTGCTACAACACATAATAACGAATTTATGATGACTTCATACATCTGTTTAAAATCCATTACATCGAGTGACGATTCCATAGTGACTTTAGACAACTATTAAAGGGGTCATTCCGAATTGTCCAGGCGTGAGACACTCATGTTGAATTTCAGTTACTTTATAATAAACAAACTGATTGCCTTTTTTATAACGAAAATCAATTCCGAATAGTTTAAATATAGCATTTTGATTCAGTATTAAGGGGTTGGACCCTAGTTTAGTAAGAATTTTTCATTGCAATTATTTGTAATTTTCAAGCTGGAGCATCAATAAAGAGATTAGTCTACAAGATTCATGTGTTGTGTTATCGTGGTGATGTTTTTCCTTATTCATGTTTAATGTTTTCCCACTGTAATCTCTTCATGCGTATCATTTAAAATCCTCATTGTAAAAAAGGAAGGTTAGATTAAGATTTACTGTTCAGAGTACCTTAATTATAACTGTCTTTACAATTTCAATGTTTTCTTCTGATGTATGGTTTAATAATTATTAGTTGCTCTTAAGTCATTACCGAAATCACTTTTCTCCATCTCATAATTTCACCCAGTTATAAAACATCAGTATTCATAGCTAGCTTGCCTTGCATTTTTTCTGGGGTTTGATGTATGTACCTAGCCTATTTCGACTCCATAGCCCAATATAAATTGTTTAAAGGAGCCCCTTACATCCAACCATGAACAATCAAACAAAAACAACTCCCACACTCAATTTAACTAGCCAAATATCAGTAAGCTCAAAACAACTATAAATCTTATAGAGAGATCCTCTATGAGTCTAGGAGGGCTAGATCCTAGGCTTCAAGTGGTTTTGATGTTGTTCTTTATAATTTAGTATTTCAAATCTTATAAATTGTAGAGTGATAACATAGTGGCGACCATACTGGGGACATAACTGAAAAATTTTCAATTTTCATCCGAATTCAGAAAACCTTGGCTAAAAAGCATTGAATGATACAAATTTCTTTTAAATATTGGTTTCTTATAGTATTAAATAATCATTTTTTTCGTGATTTCGAGCTAAGTTCTCACTCCCAAAATAATATCCACCAGATCCCATCCAGATCAAAATCCTCCTCCTATCGTAGTGTTAGGTCCCTATATTACTAGTATAGTCCCTTATTGTTGTTAGTGTAACCCCATTATTGTTATTATTGTACCCTTGTAACCCCCATATTGTTATTATTGTGCCCTTAAATTATTATTGTTAGGTCGGCTAGGATTACATTGTGGCCCCACTAGGATTACATTGTGGCCCGATGGACTCCTATATATAGAAAGGAGGTTTTGTAATTTGTATCATCCAAGAATTGTTCATTCATGTAATGTATTGGAGGTTGCCCCCTCCAATTGGCTTATTTCTAAGGTGTTGATATCTCTTTTCTTATATTTTTGGAGTTGGTTTCACAACATTTGGTATCAGAGCTTTGGATTCTAGGGTTTCACTGCTCCAAACCGGTCATCGTGGAATTTTCACTATAATGTTTTTTCTACGAGGTTTAGAAGCTGAAAGTTTTAGAATACGAAGCTGAAATCCTAAGGAATATCATCGCAAAATTTCAGAGATTTTTTCACAACATTTTTAGAGATATGATCTGTGGAAGTTAGGGATTTTTGCAGGCTCCTGAATTTCACTTAAAACAGTCATTGTGGAATTTTCGCTATAAATTTGTTTCTACGAAGGTTCAGGAGCGAAAATTTTTAGAGCACGAAGCTAAAATCATAAGGAACATCGTCCAAAATTTCAGAGCTTGGTTCACAATATTTTCGAAGATATGATCTGTGGAATTTAGGTCTTTTCAGGCTCACAAATTTCATCTCAAAGAGGTGATCGTGGGAACATCTTCATAACTCTCTCTTTGAGCATCAGATTGGAATTATGTAAAAAGTGACTGGAATTACATGGAATTTAGTTTCCTGTCTATAAATTTTAGAGCCAAAGGAGCAAACAGTGACACATGGAAAGTCATACAAGTTCTCTCTACTGAACCAGTCCATAATTAGGTCATTGTGGGAGATTGGACATAACTTTGCCTTGAAGAATCCAAATCAAGTCAGACCTGTGGAATTTGAAAGAAGCTTCAGAGGACTACTAAAGGGCTGAATTTAAGATATTGAGGATCTGAAAGTATAGAGATAAGTCAATTTCAATATCGAGCTCCTAAAAAACAAGTAAAAGGTGTGTATTTTTTTTTCTTTTTCCGAATTGCATAAGTCTTGTTTGAAAAATGAAGTTGAATTGATTCCAAGGGCATATTGTAGAATAGATATTAGTATCGGATTCTAAAATGGCCCCTAAAAAGAATTCAACACCCATTAAGCCTTTAGAAGGCTCTACTATGACTCATGAAGACGAAGAATGGAAACATGACATATCAAAATTACAAGAGCAAGTGCAACAAATTTCGCTCTCGCAAAGAGCAAAAAAAAATGACATGGAAGTTTGAAGAAAGGCGTGGAAACTAAGATGGATGCTTTGAAGAAAGGAGTGGAATCTAATATGGATGGTTTGAAGAATGGCATGGAAGCTAAGATGGATGACATGGAGGCTGGCATGGAATCTAAGATGGATGACATGAAAGCTAAGATGGAAAACATGAAGAATGATCTTAAAGCAGAAATGGAAGGTTTGACAAAGTTGATACAAGAAATATTTCCTAATGGTGAAAATATAGTGGAGGAAACTCATGATGAGAACAAAATAAATGTTAATCATGATTTCATAAACTCTAATGTTGGAGGTAAGAACCACCATATTCCAAAAATGGATATGAGGAAGTTTGATGGAAAAGATCCTATAATAGGGATACTACAGATAGAGCAATATTTTGATCTCAATAATGTGCAAAACACATAAAAGGTACACATTGCAACTTTAAATTTAGAACAAAATACATTTGTATGGTATCGATGGCTTTTCTCCCGTAAAAAAATTGTCACTTGGTCAATTTTTACGGAGGAAATGATAGCACATTATGAGGATACAAAGAGCAACACTTTCTTTAGCTAATTGATAAATCTCAAACAAAAGTGTTCAGTGGGGGAGCACATTGAGGACTTCCAAAAATTGAATATAAGGGTAATTGATATTCTAGAGGAACACAGGATTGATCTATTTATAGGTAATTTAAAGGATAACATCCAACATGAAGTTTGCGTTTTGGAACCTGATTCATTGGATAAGGAATTCAGGTTGGAAAGAAAAATTGAATGTAAAATTATGGTGAGAAGGAAGCCTACCACTCAATTATATAAAGACGGAAGTGTTGCTACTCCTATATTTCCAAAACCTACAAGGTTGACACCACAACAATTGGAAGAAAAAAGAGCAAAAGGCTTTGCTACAGTTGTGATAGAAAATACACTAAAGGTCATAAGTGTGCTGAGAAGAAATTATTTTACATATATTGTGAAGAGGAAGAAGAAAATGAACAAGAATCTTGAAAAGAAGAGGGTATACACCAGGAACCAACCCTAGGAGAGGAAGAAATTAGTTTGACCATATCGTGTAATGCATTGGTAGAGATTAACACTCCTCAAAATCTCAAGATAGAAGGACATATCAAGAAGAAAAAGGTAATAATGTTGATTGATTCAGGTAGTACCCATAATTTTATTCATTGTAAGGTAGCCAAGGAATTGACTTTTTTCCTATACCCAACACCAGAATGTCAAGTGATGGTTGCAAATGCAGGAACTATAAATTGCTCTGGAAAATGCCATAATATCAAGCTAACCATGGGGGAATATGTATTGAATAGTCCAATTCTTTCCATTCATATGGGTGGTGCTGATGTTGTACTAGGAGTACAATGGTTACAATCTTTGGGGACGATAACTTTTAATTTTCAAGAACTTTTCTTGAAATTTTTTTCAGAAGGAAAGGAATTTGAATTACGAGGTATTTCAGGGAAGCCGGGAAATATAATAAGCTCTAATGTCATGAAAAAGCTTCTAAAGAAAGAAAAACGAGGCATAATTGCACAATTATGCTCACTAGAAGTTCCAACATCAAAATCATCTATTTTTGTAGATCTCTAAAAAGTCTTGGACAATCATTCCAAGGTGTTTGAAACTCCCAAAGGACTCCCACCTATTTGTGATCATGATCATGCTATTCATTTTATTCCAGGAAGTGTTCCTCCAAACATCAGGCCTTATAGATATCCTTATGTCCAAATGAGCGAAATTGAACGTATGATTGCATAAATGTTAGAGGCAGGAATAATTCAACCTAGTCAAAGTTCTTTCTCTGCTCATGTAGTATTGGTACACAAGAAGGATGGATCATGGCGCATGTGTTTGGATTATAGGGAGCTCAATAAGCTCACCATTAAAGATAAATTTCCAATTCCTGTGATTGATGAATTGTTGGATGGATTACAGGGAGAAATTTATTTTACCAAGTTGGATCTTCGTTTAGGATATCAACAAATTAGAATGAAGACTGAAGATATTCTGAAAACAACATTTCGAACTCGTGGGGGTCATTATGAATTTTTGGTCATGCCTTTTGGCCTTACCAATGAATCTTCTACATTTCAAGGGTTGATGAATTCCATTTTCAAACCCTTCCTTATAAAATTTGTGCTAGTATTTTTTGATGATATACTAATCTACCGCAGTTCTTGGAAGGATCATGTTCAACATGTTGACCCTAACAAAATTAAATCCATTAAGGAATGGAAAGTACCCACAACCATAAAGCAGTTGCAAGGATTTCTCGAGTTAACAGGGTATTATCACAAGTTTGTTAAGAATTATAGGAGAATAGCAGCACCTTTAACAAAATTATTAAATAAAGATGCATTTTCATGGACTCCTGAAGCAACTAAGGCCTTTGAACATATTAAAGAGGCAATGTGCCTAGCACCGGTCTTAGCTACGCCAGACTTCACAAAAACCTTTATTGTGGAATGTGATGCCTCGAGAAATGGAATTGGTGTTGTTTTAATGCAGGAAGGAAGACCCATTGCTTTTGAAAGTCGTCCAATCAAAGGAAAGTATTTACAGAAACCTATTTATGAGAAGGAAATGTTAGCAATACTGCATGCACAAAAGAAATGGCGAACTTACCTAATGGGAAGACACTTCAAGGTAAAAACTGATCATGATAGTCTTAAACACTTTTTGGAACAAAGACTATCTTCAGAAGAGCAACAAAAATGGGTCACAAAGATGTTGGGTTATGACTTTGAAATAATCTAAAAAAAAGGGAAGCTAAATGTTGTTGCAGATGCACTCTCAAGAAAGAATGAAGAGGTGGAAGCGTTGCTTTGTTTCATTTCTATTATCCAACCAGATTGGATAACCGAAGCAAGAGATGAATGGAAGAAGGACGAAGAAGTGTGGACACTCATTCAAAAGTTGCATCAAGATCCTAGTACATATGATACATTTAGTTGGAAAAATGATTCCTTATGGTACATAGATCACTTATATCTTTGTAATAATTCCCAACTAAAACAAAATATTCTTTTGGAATTGCACACTTCTCCTTTAGGAGGACACTTAGGATTTTTAAAAACTTACCACAGGGTGAAGAAAGAATTTTTTTGGGATGGCCTTAAATCTGATATTCAAAAGTTTGTGGTGGAATTTTTGGTTTGCTAGTAGAATAAAGTTGAAACAATTAAGACCCTGGGTCTTCTACAACCTTTATCCATTCCAAGTCAACGTTGGGAGGATATTTCAATGGATTTTATCACAGGTTTACCTAAGTCCGAAGGAAAGAGTGTCATCATGGTGGTAGTTGATAGAATTACCAAGTATGCACACTTTTGTGAATTATCTCATCCATTGAAAGCAAGTATAGTTGCTACTACATTTATAGACACAATTCGAAAGCTACATGGAAACCCAAGGGTTATTGTGAGCGACAGAGATCCCATTTTCACTGGAAATTTTTGGACAGAGTTATTTTCTTGTTTGGGTGCTCAATTAGCTCATAGCTCATCTTATCATCCTCAACCCGATGGCAAAACTGAGATAGTAAATAAATGTTTGGAAGGATATCTTTGATGTTTTGTATCTTATAAACAAACACAATGGGTCAAGTGGTTACCTCTCTCTGAATGGTGTTATTACACTTCCTTCCATACTGCAACAAAAATGACCCCATTTATGGCACTTTATAGATATCATCCACCATCCATCACATCATATTTAAGGGAAAATTCGAAGGTTCAAGCAGTGAAAGATCACAATGAGCATCAACAATAAGTTCTCCAACTCTTAAAGGATAACCTAAATTTGGCACAAAATCGAATGAAATAACAGGCAGATCAACATCACAACGAGAGAAGTTTTGATGTAGGAGACTAGGTATTTTTATGGCTACAACCATACAAACAAATGTCCCTCAAGCAAGCTAAGAAGGATAATAAATTATCGCCAAAGTACTATGGTCCTTACAAGGTGTTGAAAATGATTGGTACTATGGCATACAAATTGGAGCTTCCTGCTTCTTCATGAGTGCATCCAGTTTTTCATGTTTCATGCTTAAATAATGTTATAGGTGAAAATCTTCCAGTTCAAACAATATTTCCAGAACTTGATGAGGAAGGAAAAATCATATTTGAACCTGAAGCAGTCACGAAAACAAGAACTCAACATCTACGAAATCGATCAATCTCAGAGTATCTCATCAAGTGGAAGAACTTACCCACTAATGATTCTACATGGGAGGATGAGAATTCTATACAAAAGCACCCAGAGCTACTCAAGCGTTGAGGACAACACTTTTTTAAAGGAGAGGGGAATGTTAGGTCCCTATATTACTAGTATAGTCCCTTATTGTTGTTAGTGTAACCCCCTTATTGTTATTATTGTACCCCTGTAACCCCCATATTGTTATTATTGTGCCCTTAAATTATTATTGTTAAGTCGGCTAGGATTACATTGTGGCCCCATGGACTCCTATATATAGAATGGAGGTTTTGTAATTTGTATAATCCAAGAATTGTTCATTCATGTAATGTATTAGAGGTTTCCCCCTCGAAGTGGTTTATTTCTAAGGCGTTGATATCTCTTTTCTTCTATTTTTGGAGCTGGTTTCACAACACATGGATAATCTTGAGAAAATATTGAGGAAGAATCCTAGAACATAAAGTCTAACCAGTTTCAGAGTTCTTCATATATCTAGCTCCTTACCTGATAGCTTTCTCACTTTGTAAGACATTCAATTTGATTTGCATTTTGAACTAGGTCTATTCAGAACCAAATCTCAGAATTGGACTGAACTTACATTTTTTTATCCATCCATATTTCATACCTCTACCCATCCAACTTCATCCACCGTTCCTCTCCCTCCACCACCTCCACCAATCATGGCAGTCAGATATGCCCCATTGGTGCTATCAGTACCTTTACCTCCTATGCCCCAGGATTACCAATCTAGGATTCCACAATTTGATAACACTGATCTTGTGATTGCCCAACAACACATAGATAAAATGAATGATTGTTTTGACCTGCAAGAAATTGATGATGATGGTGTCAAGTTGAGAATGTTTGCCCAGAGTTTAGGGGGTGAAGTTAGAAAATGGTTTAAAGGTTTAAATTCTAGTAGTATCCATGATCTCCCTGCTTTTCACCAAACATTTATCAACATATGGGAGGTCAAGAAAAATCCACTGCAGATTTTATCATAATATGAAACTATTAAGAGATATCCAAAAGAGAGTGTGCAAGACTACTATACTAAATTTAATAGCTTATTCAATGCACTTCCTACTAATATGAGACCACCCTAAGGGGTAGTTCTGCTTAAATTCCCAAATGGATTTGACCCAGACATGGCCTATCAGCTTAGTGAAAGGGACTCATCAACTTTAGAGGAAATGAAAAAGGATGCTGTGAGTGTAGAAGAAAATTTATTAGCAAAAAGGGCAAGGATGAGGACTGAGAGGAGAGTCACAATAAGAGAAGAACCTATAGCCTCTACATCTGATGCCAAAATTGAAAACTTGGTAAGGACTATGGAAAGGATGATGGAGAGGATGAATTTGAATGAAAGATAAATACCTATAGAAAATCAACCAGCACCCCAAAACAAAAATCAGAACCCAAGAAGAAACCCTCCACAAATTAGACAGAGAGAGAAAAGAGGTCTTGATCAGTAGATTATGCCTCCTTTTCAAGAAAACTATGCTGAAGATGATGACAGAATAGTGGAGGAACTTGAGGAAAATCATATTAATTTGATGGGGATTAATGAAGATGATCTTGTTTTTCTCACTGAAGAAGAGCAGTACTTGTTTTCACTAACCCAAATAGACCTCGGATCCAAAGAATCTGATGACTACAAACGGGGTTTTGAGAATTCCATTGTGGAGGTCCATAAACAATACAACTTAAGGAGTAAGAAAAATTTGGATAATTCAAATAAAAAGAATTCATAAAACTCTACCAAGAAAGTATCTGAACCTAAAGTCAAGAAAACAATAGAAAACACAAAGAAAAATGTAAATAACTCACAAAAGAAAAACATAGAAAGAAGTACCAAGAAAACAATAGATATTCCAACCAAAAACTCTCAGACAAACATCCCCAGTACAAGCAAGCAGACTGAAATCACCCAAAGAATAGAGGCTGAAAGAATTGATTTTTCAAACCCACTGAAAACTCAAAAACCATTCAATATTAAGAGTGAACTTGAAAAAGTAAATATTTCTATCCCTCTTACTAAATTGATCAACAAAAATGTCTATAGATCTCAGGTCTTGAAAGTGTTAAATATAGGGGAGGTTACAGATACTGTCAACTTAAGTGATGACCAGCCTGAACTTTTGTTTGGGCCAAAGGTTAATGGCAAACCACAGGAAGGAGGGGTCCCTCCTTTTTATGTCAGCTTAAATGTTCATGACAATATACTTCATAATTCCATGTTGGATTCGGGTGCATCACAAAACTTTATGCCAAAGTCTATCATGGATAAACTTGGCCTCGAAATCACTAGACCTTAAAAATATTTATACTCTATAGATTTTAGAAAAGTTGAGTGCCTAGGTATGATTAAAGATCTTTGCGTCACTTTAGCTAAAATACCTGCAAAGAGTTTAGTGATGGAAATTGTTGTAGTTGACATTCCCACTAAATATGGCATGAAATTATCTCGCTCATGGGGAGAAAAATTACAAGGGACATTGCAACTGGACATGACCTATGCTACAATTCCAGTGTTTGGCCAATCAAGAAGACTTTTTAGGGAAACATTAATGAAGTACATGGTAAGTAGCCAAGAGAAACCTCACAATTACCCTATGTACTTTGTTCACACTGACCTTGATTATTTCATTTTTTATAATGATGGAATCATTGATTAAGAAGTTTCCCATATAGAAAATGACTCCACATAAAATAATGATAGTCAAATACAAACATAACAAATGAACCTCTTTGGAACATGAGTTTTGATGGCTCATGTGGAAAAGTTGGCTCAGGGGCATGCAATTGGGTGTATAATACAGGAAACAATAGTGCACAGGGTCATTCATACAAATTAATTTTTCAGTGCACAGACAACATTGCGGAATATGAAGCTTTGCTTTTGGGATTACGAATGTTGAAAAAATTAGGAGCAAAAATGATCTCTGTACATGGTAACTCTGAGTTGGTAATAAACCAAGTTAAAGGAATGTATGAAGCAAAACATCCTAGATTAAGAGCTTATAGAAATGTTTTCCTTGATTTCTTGAGAACTTTTGAGGAGTATGACTTAGCAGTAATTCCTAGAAACTAGAATTTCCTAGCAAATGGCATAGCTTTTTCAGCGAGTACCTGTAAACTGCCTCACCCAAAAAAAAAACATACAATTGAGGTCAAACATCGTCCTTCTATGCCTGATAACATGAGATACTAGGAGGCCTTTGGGAGTGATAAACAAATCGAAATCTTCCTACAATCTAAAGATGAATTTGAAGACAAGAATATAGACGTGGATTGTGAGGAAGACAATTTTACTGATGGACAAAGTACCGAGGAAAAACAAACTGTTGTTGTAGAAACTATTGTTTTAGATGTCAATATCGATGTAAATATTCCAGTTAATAAAATTGTACATAATACAGGAAATAAAAAGGACTCGGAAAAAGAAGAATTCAAAATACTCCAACTCAAAGACAATACTCTGCCTAGAGGGCTGGTCCGTTTAGAGGAATTATTTGACTTTAATGACGTGGCAAAGAAACCCAAAATGGATCCAACTGGAGCAAACATTGAGGAATGTAATATATGCACCGAACAAAACCCAAAAATCATCAAACTGTCTAAATATCTGCCTGCTATTACAAAAAGAAGATATATAGCATTGTTCAAATAATTTATAGATGTGTTTGCATGGAGCTATGAGGATTTGAAGTCTTATGACATGAGCATCATTCCACAAAAAATTACGATAAAGAAAAAAAAACCATTCAGACAGAAATTGCAAAGAATAAATCATGTTTTGATGCCCTTAGTTGAGAAAGAAATTAAAAATATGTATGAATCAAAAATCATAGTGCCACTCAGATACTCCAAATGGGTTTCCAATATTGTCCCAACTAGAAATAAAATAGGCGAAATAAGACTATGTATTGACATTAGAAATCTTAACAAGGTATCTCTTAGATATCATTTTTGGGATTCAATTGCGTTAAGTAAGTCATTAATGTATGACCATTTCCATGAGAGGTAGTCGCAACTGACTAATTTCTCATGATTTTTGAATAGTCCACTTAGCACTCATTGCATCGGGTGATGCTCACAGGGGTGAAGAAGTGGGATTGAAACTAGTGAAAAGAATCACATAGCGTCAATCATCACTTCCGGGGCTTGCAAAGGGTAGTGGGTTCCAGTAGGATATATTTGTTAGATGGTTTTTCTAGTTACAATCAAGTGTTAATAAACCCTTATGACCAAGATAAGATAGCTTTTACAACTCCTTGGGGGACTTTCATGTACGTGAAAATGCCCTTTGGATTGATGAATGCTGGAGATACCTTTCAAAGGGCCATGGAAATTACATTTGATGATGACATTGGCCAATTTATTGTGATTTATTTGAATGACATCACTGTGTTTTCTAAAACTGATGAAGAACTTCTAAAACACTTGAGAAGAGTTTTTGAAAAATGCAGAATGTTTGGAATTTTCCTGAATCCGAAGAAAACATTGTTTAGATTAGAAGAAGGAAAAATGTTAGGCCATATTATCTCTCAGGATGGAATCAAAATTGACCCTAGCAGAATTGAAGGAATATTGAAAGTTAGCCATCCTAGAAATCTTAAAGATCTCCAATCCTTCATTGGTAAAATCAAATTCCTAAGGAGATTTATACCAAACTTAGCAGAACTTTTAAGGAACATTACTAATATGCTCAAGAAAGAATCAGAAATAAAATGGACCATAGAAGCAAAAAATTCTTTTGATTTAGTCAAGCTATCCTTGACAAAAGCCCCAGTACTAATCAGTCCAGATTTTACTATATATTTCATGATTTGTTCTTTTGCTTCTAAACATACTATTTCTATTGTTCTGTTACAGAAAAACAATGAAGGACAAGAGCATCCAATATCCCTTTTCAACAAGGTATTAAGAGATGCATCATTGAAATATAATATCATGGAAAAACAGGGTTTTGCCTTGGTTAAAGCATTGAAATATTTTAGAGTCTACATTTTACATTCACATATCATTGCTTACGTTCCAAATGCAGTTGTCAAAGATATCTTAACGCAAAATGGTCCTAATGGAAAACGAGGAAAATGGATCGTAGTGATCTTAGAATATGATTTTGAAATCAAGCCTACCAAGTTGATTAAAGGCCAAGGATTAGCTAAATTGATGGTAGAATCTAAATTTCACGTGCTATACATGAACATGGTACATTCATTAGATGATCAAGAGGAACTGGAAACTCCACCGATTGATGAAGCATTCCTGAATTCTCCATGATATGTTGATATTTTGTATGTATTGTCAATTCTAAATGCTCCTCCTAGTTTTTCTAAAACAAAGGCTAGAAGTGAAGGCTAAAGTTGTTGAATTCTACATTTTGGACAATGTTTTGTATTGTAAAGATATTGGAGGTGTTTTTCTTAAATGTTTATTGAAGGATGATACGGATAGAGTAATGCAGGAGTTCCATGGAGGTGACTATGGCGACCATCTCTACTAGAAAAAAACTGCTAACAAATCATGAGAGTTGGTTTTTATTGGCCCACCCTTTTTCCTGATGTCCATAAGGTAGTTACTGCTTGTCACAAATGTCAAATATTTGAAGGAAAGAGAAAGATATTACCCTTACCACTGAAACCTATTTCTGTATAAATCCCTTTCCAACAACGGGGATTAGACTTCATAGGAGAAATTCACTCCCCATCCTCCGCCCAACATAAGTGGATCCTCACTACTATAGATTATTTCACCAAATGGATAGAGGCCACCCCTTCTAGAAATGCCACTAACTCTGCCATTATAAAATTCCTAGAAACCAACATCCATTCTAGATTTGGTTGTCCTAGAAAAATCATTACAGAAAATGTTGCAGCCTTTAGATCCAAAAATATGGTTGATTTCTATCATGGGTATCATATAACATTGAGGCACTCAATAGCCTATTACCCTCAAGGTAATGGACTGGCTGAATCTTCAAATAAAATCCTGGTGAAAATCATTAAAAAGCTTCTGGATGAGATTAAGAAATCATGGCACAATAAGTTGATCAATGCTCTTTGGGCTGATAGGCTCACCATAAAGAAATCAATTGGCATGTCTCCATACCAATTGGTTTATGGAATGGATGCAGTGTTTCCTTCTTCATTGGGAGTTCCAGTAATGAAGATAATCTAAGAGGTCCAAGCTGAACCAAATGAAATTCAAAGGAGGATTAATGACACCATTCAACTGCAGCAGTCTAGAGAGGAGGTGTACAACAGAACACAAGTAATTCAAGAGAATATCAAAAATATCTTTGACAAGAGAACCAAGGCCAATAATTTCAATCTAGGTGACAAAGTTTTGAAATGGGATTCCAGAAGAGAGGATAAGGGAAAGCATGGAAAGTTTGATAATATTTAGAAAGGGCCATGCATCATTGAGCTTTCAAGGGAAATAATGCTTATTTTCTCAAAGAGTTGGATGGTACATAAGTATATGGAGGCCCTGTCAATGGCAGGATTCTGAAACATTATTTCTTCAAAAACTCAAGCCACATTCTCATCATTGTAAATACAACAATATTACAGTTTTCAATAATCCATTGGACAATGTTGAAGCCTGAAGTGAAGGCCCTAAGCCTAGTTCAATGAGCCGATATACAAATAGAAAAGAAATTAGTTGTAGAAGAAAGGAAACCGGTTAAAAATGTTGTAGAAAAAGGAGCATCCAAGGCTACTGGTCCCAAGTTCTTGACACTTCTTTTCAAGAAGCACCATCCCCAACTGGAGCCACTATTAGTAACCTATAAATTATAGGATCTCAAGGTGATTGGATACTTCATATTTCTTTCAAATTTTTCATTATGGAAAGGCTTTTCAAAATTCAAATTATTTCAGATAAGAAATATTAAAAATAAAGAAAAGAGGGTATAAAAATAGAGAAAAAGAAAGAAATAAAAACCCCAAAAATAAATAAAGTTGAAAGTGATGCAAGTTCAAATGCCAATACTCATTAGATAGGTTTGTCTAGTCATACAGTTCAATCATGATTGGACAATTTTCAATTTCTGTTGATAGGTTAGAAAATGAAGATCTTCCAAACAATTTAATCTTGGCTTATCCTTAGATAGGTAGAAAATGAAATTGACTCAATAGTTTAAACTGAGTCAATGACTGAAATATGGATATATGTTAGGTTAGAAATTTTTAAAAGAAAAATGATTTGAGGGTTTGCTAGTCCAAATGCACTCTGAAAAAAGAAGAAAAAATGTTAGATGATTAGTTTGGGTAAGTAGATATGCTAAGGAGGAAAAATTAAAGGAAAAAGTGAAATTTATTCCACCAGGTACAACATCAAAATCTCATTTTTCCTATGATAGAAGAAGATCAAAATACACGATGTTTACACTCAAAAGGTGGAAAGGGAGTTATTTTTTAAAAGGTCTAGATTTAAAAATCATTTGAGGCATACCTTATGCCTGAAATTGATCCCAAGTCCTATACAAGTCTCGCCAAGTCCCAAATCGTAATTCGCATTGAGATATCGGAAACATTCCCTACCAGTTCATTTTCTATCTCACAAACTTCCAGATGCGATATCGATGGGACCCCTTTCCCTGCCCCATCAACATCGTTATCGCATATCTCACATATTGTAACTTACCTCATTTCCCCAAATCCCCTATTTTGCTTTGTGCAATAACTTAAATCTTGTGATTTGCGATGAAATTAAATCTTGCGATTGCGATATATTGCGTCGCAAAATCCACCTGCAACCTTTATCCCATTGACCCTTTCCTTGAATTTCTGCATCATCGACATCTCCGCTCGTCACAAATCACGCATCACAGAGTTTAATCTTTAACCTCCTGTCCTGATAACAAAAATCCCTGACCTGCGATTTGTGATATAAGTCAGGTCCCACCTCCTTACCACATCCCACATCCCCTACACCCTAAATAACCTCCACCTTCTTTGCCATCTCTGCTCATCCCTACATATCGGATGGTCTGTGATGTTTTTTGGCACCCCCTCAACCGTCAAACATTAACAAAAGGGTGGGGGTCCGAAATGGGCAGTATCCATTACCTCCCACTCTACTATGTGGTGCGCCCATAATACTTCTCACCCCTCGCTCCAGTACTACTCACCGCTCATGCCCCCCTCCAATTTTTTTTTTGCTATGTAACAATACCATCGTGCCTATTGACCATTATTCACACCGTTGGCACCACGTCCACTCCCGCCAGTCCCCTCCATCCAAACACATCGCCCCTCTCCAACACAACCGTTGCGCAATAAATGGCCAGGCCATTACCCAATGAACCCGCACAACCTTAAAAATTGACCTGTCATCTTATAAAACCTGGATTCATTCTTGAAGCAGAGTTTGCCTCGCTTTTACTATTTTAAAATTACAAGTATTGGATTTTCAGAGATTTGCAGAGAATCTATAGTGATCACTAGTGCGGAAAGCCTTCAATTGAACAATATAAGAATTCACAGTGCTCTACAGAGTGAAACACACTTCCCTTTATATTATTCCCTTACCTAGTGTTGATCCATAGCAATTTCCCTTTCTTTGTTCCCCCTTCTGTCATCCCATTCTTCATTGTAGATCGAGAAGTGATTCACAGAAGGCATAAGATTCCTCCAAAGGCAGATCAACAACCTTTCAATCCCATGGTCTATCCTCAGGTAAACTTATATCACATACCCCTTGCTGATAGAGATTACAAGATCCATGAGATAGAGTCTGACTTCGAATTGTTCAATGTCTACTGCTAGCTCGAGGATAAATTCCTTGAAGACGTAGATGATGTATGCCTTTGGGAGACCAAATTGCCTTTTTAAATTTTCCCCAGAACCCATAGCTGCCCTGAGCTAATCAGAAAATGTCAATCATGCTATGACATTAACTGGAGAGCCATAGTGAACCCTACAGGATAAATTTTATTTTACATCAATGCCCCATCCATTCAAGAGATGTTGCAAGCCCCCATTGTTGAGAACATTGTCCCTTTCTCATATGAGGCCCTTGTAGATTTATACCAAAAGCTATATTTCACCAACAGGGCCAAAACCTTAGAATTATTCATGGCCACTAGTGCACCAATGCTTACCAAGAATCCCCCATATCCATCATCCATATTCCCTGATAGGACCCAACACATCATCTCTGGTTTATCTTACTTGTTAGGATACTTGAGGTAGCCAGGAATCAGAACAAATGGAAGTGGAAGACAAAAAAACCACTATACTTGAGGTAAAAAAGGTGTTGAACAAAAAGAGTCTGGTTACACAGCTAGAAGAAATATGCGATCAACTGGAGATTGGAGTAAGTAGATTTTTCAATAGGATTGAGCCACTGAACAAAAAGTGATTGCCTTTCTTATTTGTTATCAATGATAAACTGATGCCCAAGACATATTATGTAAAAAGGCTCACAGATATTTCAAAGGATACATCCAAGCACACAAATATGAAGAACACTATGACAGGGAAAGCATTTTATGATGTGATCAGAAATGATGTCTTTATACAGCATGAAATTAAACACGTCTTTCTGTTGAGACAAAAATTTGTGAAGTACACCAAAATTGATGAAGTCTACTGAAATTTGAATAGAACTAATATTACTACTCTATAGAATTGGGAAAATTTATGTAGACTCAAGGGAGGATGACATATTAGCATGATGATGAAAGAGGTAGCTCAGGGAATTGTCTACATCAGCATGATCCAGTGTATCAGAACAACTCAGCAATATCAGATTTTCCAGCACAGCAGGTCGCTATAGCACATAATAATGGCTTTATGATGACTTCAAACATTTGTTAAAAATCGTTACATTGAGTGACAGTTCCATAGTGACTTTGGACAACTTTTAAAGGGGTCGTTCCAAAGTGTCCAGGCGTGAGACGCTCATGTAAGATTTTAGTTACTTTGTAATAAACGAACCGATTGCCTTTTTGATAACGGAAATCAGTTCCAAATAGTTTAAATATATCATTTTATTAAGTATTAGGGGTTGGACCTTGGTTTAGTAATTGTTTTTCATTGCAAGTATTTGTAGTTTTCAAGCTGGAGCATCAATAAAGAGATCAGTCTGCAAGATTCATGTGTTGTTTTATTTTGGTGATGTTTTTCCTTATTCATGTTTAACGTTTTCTCACTGTAAGCTCTTCATGTGTATCATTTAAAATCCTAATTGTAAAACAAGAAGGTTAGATTAAGATTTAATGTCCAGAGTACCTTAATTCTGACTGTCTTTACGATTTTCAATGTTTTCTTCTGATGTATGTTTTAAGAATTCTTAGTTTCTCTTAAGTCATTACTGAAAGCACTTTTCTCCATCACATAATTTCACCTAGTTATAAAACACTATTATTCACAGCTAGCTTGCCTTGCATTTGTTCTAGGGTTTGATGCACATACCAAGCCTATTTCGACTCCATAGCCCAATGGAAACTACTTAAAGGAACCCCTTACATCCAACCACAAACATTCAAACAAAAAAAATCCCGCACTAAATTTAACTAGACAAATATCAGTAAGCTCAAAACAAATCTAAATCTTATAAAGAGATCCCTCTCTAAGTCTAGGAGGGCTAGATCCTAGGCTTCAAGTGGTTTTGATGTTGTTATTTATAATGTAGTGTTTCAAATATTATAAATTATAGAGTGATAACACCTCCACTATATCTGAGATTTGATATTTTGATTATGTTCCAATAAAAATGGAATGAGTAGGAAGTAAATCCATTGGGTCTTGGAGATTTGTTGGTCACCATATCCATTACAATCTTTTCCACCTCTTGGAAAGTAATATGATGCATCATAATTTCATTGTGGGCATCAGATACAAGGTGAGATATGTGTCTTAAAATTTTGAAAATGGCTAAGGATCTATCAGGACGGGGTTCTTCCAAGTCATATTTAAAGAAATCAGTTATCTCAACTTCAATATATGAGTGAGTGGATAGAGAGTTGTCTTGTGCATATTTGATTATATTGATGCTAATTTTTTTGCGTTATTCAGATCATATATCTATGGAAGAATTTGGAGTTATGATCACCTTATTTCATGTAATGTACCTGGGATTTATAATTCTATAGGATTTCCTCTTGCTAGTATCTTTCTTCTAATGATCGGTTGTTATCATTGGAAAATCGGATAAGAAAAAGACATCATGTGTAATATTCCAAATTTTTCCTTCAATAAATTGGAATATTAATTTGGTCTATTTTAACTTAGGAGATGAATAATTGGGTGAGAAGGCCCATTCATAATAAAAACATGGATAAAATCCCTCTATTATGAAAGGGGATCAGCCTTGGAACTAGATTTCACACCCTCATGTGTGAAAGGGGACATTTTGCAAAGAGGCTTGGTTAAGTTTGACCAAATCAAACAGTGTTGGGTATGAGGTGGAAAGCACTACATGAGATAGCACAGAGATAGAGGAGGGAATATTACTTAAAGGAGGAAACCTTAATTGAGTGAGGCCCATGGAGAGAGAGCTCTCATGTGTTTAAAAGGAGGGCAAGGTAGCCATTGTTATTCATGCTTATGATTCTTCATTTCATTGTCTATTTAGACAATTGTGCATTCTCTGCTGTTTAGCAAGAATTTCTGGGGAATTCCTATTTAGGATTCCTCCTCCTTTCTTGAGAAGCCTCTTGAAGGAGTTGTACTGATTTGTCTCACATCTAGGCTTGAGGCCAAGCATCCTCCTCCAGGACAATGTTATTGCTGCAGCAGCATAGTTCTGTGATGTAGGGTGTTGCAGTGAGAAGTTACAACACCTCTTCCATTGCTTGTTTTTCAAGGGGAGACTCTTTCTTTCCTTTTGAGGATTATTTTGGAAGATTTGGAGCTTTTTTTTAGATCTTGGCACCTGGCCACTTCATTCCATTCCACCTACAGCACAATTACCCTCTTAGACTGCGTTATTTTCATGGAGCACTTGTAGTGAGGGATTGCAGTGTTGATTGGAGGGTGAGATCTCAAGTGTAAGGATCAACCTTCCACTTTGGAGATCCATTGGAGAAGGTATACTTCAGATTGCTCATCATCTTCAGCCTTCTCTATTAAGTTCCAGATTTGAGTTGCTACAGTTACCCAGCAACTCTGGCATTTTTTCCATTTTTCATATTTCAGTCAATCCCTTGGAGGATTGATGTTTTATTGCTTCTAATGGTTAGAGATTTGCTCCCCAATTGTATTTGAGCTATATATTTCCATATATTTCAGTTATTATGTAATATGGAGCAGTAACTGTCATAAACTACGTCCTCATAGCCTGGGTTTATGCAGAAATAACAATGTTCTTCTATTCTCATGTACATGTCTTGTTGAGGCTTGCATTGCCTTCTTGAGTACATGTTTCCTCAAGAAAATGTAATTTATTTGTTGCTATAACATTATTTATTGGCCATTTATATCTTCTTGTCTCACAACTCATAAAATAACGTTGTATTTTCATGGTATGCTCATGTATTGTTGCGGTCCCTTCACCGGGCACTTTCTGAGGACATCTAGTAGTGGGAGATTTGTTTAACCACTCTAGAAGGATTTATTTGGAGCCTCCTCTTGGATTCAGGTCTTAGATGCATTGATCTAAGGGATCCAGGTCCTAGTTTCAAATCCTGCTGCATCTATTTCTTGAAAATGCATTTTCCAGCCATGGATTGCTAGCTGTTCTGATTTGGGAACATTACAGTGGTATCAGAGAAAATTTCTTGGCTCAGCCTGTGAGTCTAAGCCCAAGAAGATCAGAATGTTGAATAATATGAGATTTCTCTCATCAGTATTCAGATCCAGATAAGACCTCTCCAAGGAGGTCAAGAAGAGTGAAGAAATAGAAGAGGAAGGACCATGCACTTCCTATTCTCATCAAGAAGAAGACATTGAGCATGAAAGACACTTGGATTATTAGATTCTAAGTGATTACCTTGTTGAGTATAGATCTCAACCTAGAGCCTTCAAGGAGACTCTAGATTTTCCTCATTTCATCCAGTTAAAGGAAGATAAGAGACCCTCTAGCAGAAAAGGAATTGGTGGTAATATATTTCTGTTGTATACCTTTTGTTATGGCCTAAATCTAACTCAGGCTGAGAAAGGAAGAATCTAGGGTAACATCAAACCATGCTTAACCTGGTAGCTAGCCCTACCAGATCAGGAGAGGGCTCTCTCCTTGTCAATCTCAACAAAAATGATCAGTGAGGTTTGAGATGACTTGAATGATAACTAATTTTAGGCTAGGTATGTATGAAAAAGAGTCTTGATTGAATTTAATGATATTTCGTTGGCTCAAGAGGAAAGGCAAATTGGGTATGGGGAATGAGGCTCAGTTTTGTAGAGATTTGAATGGGGAAAGGTAGGCAATTGATTTGACACTTCCAAATTTTAAAGAAATTGAGAGTTGAGAGAGGTCAGGAGTTGAAGAGGGCAAGAAACCTTCAGGGATCCTCTCCAAACAGCTGAAAACATAGAAAATTCAACAAACCCTAGGTAGAGCACTGCAAATTTTTATGAATTCTACCTTTATCCTTGTTTGTTTAAGTTAAGAAGAAATAAGAGAGAAAATGGTATACATAAAACACCAGTAGACTTACATTTACAGAGAGAAACACACTATCAAAGAAAAATGCCACATGAATCCCATAGAGTGCTGCAAACCCTAGTCTATTCCTTTGCCAAAATGCAGAAATGAATGTACAACGATGCTCAAAGCATTCCCAAAAGTCCAACCATGCTAATGACTGAAAAACCACAAGATATAGACAAAAAATAACTCATCCCAGCCTCTAGGGGCCGAGCTCACAATTTTAGGACCTATTCCAACAAAATCTAAACTAATAACTAGAAAGTAGGCAGTGGAACAACTTGCCTCTATAAACTAGGAAACTGATTCATTCAGTTGCAAATCACCTTTTGATGGATGGATCTACCTCCATGAGTGAAAATTTAACAAAATTACATCAAGATCCATCAAGTTACATTTAAATTACATCATTATTTTGAAATTTAGAAGTAATAAAGTCAAACTATCAAAAACTAGGTGAAAAACAGAGTTTCTGCGTAAAAAATGAGCAAAATCCTCCAATGCGTACGCCTGATTTCCCTATGCATCACGCCAGTTTGCAGCTGATTTTGGAGGCCTTCCCGATGTCCAAATTTTTTCAAAGTGGGATTGTTGGAAAGGTCTACCTATCTAATTTCCAACATAAGTGGAATTTCTAAATTTGGCTTTCATTTTCTTCTCCAAAACTGATTTCGCCCAACACTGCTTCTTGTGTGTCAAAAAAGGGGCAGAAAGGTCATTTTTGGGGTGTTTTTGACCCTTCTGGAAGCCCAAAAACTGTCAAAATTTCTTGGCCATAGGTAGGCATGCATATTTTTCCATGAAAAATCCAAAAATTTTGAGTTTTCATCCAAAGGAGTCCCCTATCAAAAGCACGCGCCAAGTGGCGCGACACATAGAGTAGAAAAGTCTGTTTTTTAGCTCAAAAATTCCAAAAATGCAAAAAATGTCCCAATTTTTTTGAAATTTGGGCTGAGTGTCCTCCATTATGTGCTATGCTGGGCCAAGGAAGCCTCGGCCAAGATCTGAAGCCTATCATTCTTTTTCCGCCGCTTTGAGGCCTTCTTCAACTTGGCCTTCAAGATTTTGATCCTTGCTTTGCAAACATGGTTTCTTGCCCAATAATGATTGGCCATGTGCCTCAACATGTTCTTTTCTTTGTTGGATTTCTCCAACAGCTTTTCCAAATGCATATTTACCCTTTCAAGCCAAGTTTCACGATCAACTTCAATTTCTTGCTCAAGTGTTGTCATCTTGGTTTTGCTCTTTTTAGCGGCTTGCCGGTTCTCTCGTATGTTTTGCAGCTCCATAATGGTTTGCTGATCTTAGAGCTGCTTGTTTATTTGCTCAAGGTATTTGATTATCCACTTGGCTCTTTGAAGTCTGAGGGAAAAATTATTTATCTCCGCTCGTTGCTCCCGAATGATCTCTCTAAGCTTTGAGCTAGGTGAGCCCAAATCGGTGTCAACATCTTGAATGAGGATGAAATCTATCTCCTGCCCTCCTGAAGGCCCCTCATCATGTATTGGCCTCTTTTCCTTGTCCTGTACCTACACTGATGATGGAGGAAATGAGACCCCTTCCACCCCGGGTGGAGATAATACTCGCTTGGCTGCTGCAAACAACCTTCTAGTGCCCTTCTGATAGGTGACAAACACCGGCACACTAGCGGCCTGTGTCTCATGACCCTCCTACTGATGTGAAGGTCCACCGGTCTCATGAAAAGATTTTGGAAGCACCCGAGGAGCTGTGAAGAACTCATGAGAAATGAGATCCTCCCATGAAATCTCCTGCAAACCAAGCTGATGCATAACCACAATTTTGATGAGTGCAAAATGATAGATACTGTTATACTGCTGCTCAGGAGTTTTCTTTTGCACTAGGGTGGTCATATTCTCAATATTTCAGCACATGAAGTAGGGGAGGTTCATCATTCTCACCCTGGTAAAATGCATCAGCAATCTGATGTGATAAGCATATAGGCGAGAAAACCGGCCCTCACAGCTGAAATATTTGATTATGAGTTTCATCAAAGGAGCATATGAATCTTTCAGGTACCGAAAGGGGAAAAATCTGCTGAGTTGTCTCAAAAAGCCAGGCTTGATGTATGGCTCATAGTGTTCCCTGTCAACTTGCTGCCTTTTATTCCATTGCTCTCTGACATTTGGAATACCGGTTGCTAGAGAGATAGATTCCAGTGTCAAGGTGAATGTCACACCTGCAAGAGTGACTTGGCCATTATGTAAATGAAGCACAAACAATCTGGCCAACTCATGATGGTACTGGATTCTAGCAACCATCTCACAAAACTGATAACAAGACTGCTATTGAAAACATGTGATAGCAAGAGGGCAGGCCTACAACTCAGCGAGTAAAGTAGGCTCTTCTCGTACATGTTTAACACTCTTGTGAGGTCTCCTTGGTGCATGCAATTCAGTTGTAGAGTCACTGTCTGTTCCTTCATCTTGATCATAAGAGGAATCTGTCTCCATGTTTGCCAAAGTTTGTGTTGTCTTGGATGAGTATGAAGAGTTTAGGTGTCTTTGGTATTTTGCTGCCAAGTTTATGAAAATGTGTGAGGGACTATGAAGGGAGAGGGTAAGGGGAATTTTGGGATGTTGCCAATTGGAATTTGGGGAATTGAATGGTTTTAGGGATAGTCTCTAGGCTTTTGGGATAGCAATTGGGGTTTGGGAATTTTGTAGCTAGGATTTGGGATAATGGGAATTGGGATAGGGGTAGATGAATTTAGGGATATGGGGGATAGGGAAATGGGTTGATGAAACTAGAAAAACAGTGAAGGACTAAAGGATGAGGGAGTGATGACCACAAAAACCATTTTACAAACCCTAGGCTATCATGTCTTGAGTAAGGAAGTAGGGTTTGAATTTTTTTTTATTAAATCCTCATAAACATCATAAGACACGTTTATGGCATTGGAGGGGTTGTTTGGCTTACTTTGGACTGGAGGAAACTGAGCAAATGGAGATTTGAATGAAATCGTGGTGAAAATAGCCTGTAGCCCTACGCGCCATGCCACAAGCCCAACGCGTCGCGCCAATGTATTTCTTGCACTGTGGAGGTCAACCTAATGTGTCACGCCACTTGTATGCGCCGCGCCTCTGAGCCAATGCACCGCGCCCACAAACTTGCACGACTTCGCTGCAATTTTTCTCCCTTCGTTCAACACGACCTTTTCTTGCTCACTCTTTCTTCTTGGAATGCAAATGAGCCCTTTACAACATGAAAAATGACTTATATACCAAAGGCTTTAATTTTCCACTCCAAAAAACCCACTTTTGTAATGTTTACCTTTGACAATTTTTTTTTAAACTCTGTTTTAGGCAGTTTTCTTCATTTTGCCTCTGATTAACTGAATAATTTTCTTTTTTTTTTTCCTTGCAGGGGATGGATTTGCTGAAGTTTGACAAGGTGACTAGGGTTTCCATTGAAATTACTTACATATGAAAAAAAACTTGAAATTACATCAAATTTATACATAAAAAGATAAAATACTCTATTTTTCTTCAAAACAGAGTTTTGAGGAAAAATACATTTCTATGCATATGATGACGAAATTTATTTAGTATTTGAATTTTATTCAAACTCCTCATACACCTGCTGACCATTATTGGGAATTTTGAAGATCTTATTGATGAAACCCTATACCTAATGGGACTGAAAACCCTAGAAATGACTCTTACAAATTTAAGGACGAAAAGTGAGTGCAGATGATCTTGATTTAAGGAAATGGGCTAGAAGGTAAAGGACATGAGGGAAAATGTATAAAAAGCCACTACCGTCAGATGATCCATGCTCCTAATGGAATGCAGCTGATTGAGCGAGACACCTAATATGCAATGCAACAAGAGAATTTTGATCACTGACGGAGGGATGAAGATATCGACACTAACACCTTTGATGGGGTCATCTACTGCAAGAACTTGGGTGAGAGAGTTTGAGGCATTTTTCCTACTAAACACTGTAGCAGGAAAAGAAGCTATTGAAATCTCAGTGCTCCACTTGGAGGGTGAAGCCTATGATTGGTGGAGCAGCCACTTGAACCATGCAAGGGAGAAATTTTTTGCAAATTTCATCCAAGGGTTGATCAAAACCTTTGATGGAGAAAGGGAAAAGGGAGAGAAGCTCACACCACCACTTGAGGAGACTTGTGATAACGCTATCACACTCATGGAGGAGAAGCGACATGCATCAAAAGTTGGGGCAACCAACACTTTGGAGGAAGGAACTCTTGCATCCCTACAAGAAGTTCCAAATGCACATCAAGGTATGAAAAGATTTCCACAATCTATTATTGTAGCAAATTATTTTGATCAATGTGGAAATCTGCTTTTGAATGATCGACGATCAAATCCCATTGCTACCATACAGTAGCTTGGTTGCACTGCGCTGTGCAACATGAAAACATTCAAGGAGGAAATAAACCATCATATTCATGAGCCTTTGTTGGATTGCATATCACATTGGAGGTTGGGGTTTGAAGCCTTGAAGGATGATAGTAGACATATTGGAATGAGAAACCCTTTCTCCTTTCAAGATGACACTTTCTCAATGAGCTCCTATAAGCTCAAAGAGGAACTTATACTTTCAGATCCAAGACCTCATTGGTTTTGGAAGACTATTGATGAGAGGGAGGTCTCAAGGAGAGATATCATCAGAGGTGCACTTCAAACCATGGAGTGCAAAGATTTTCTTCCTTTCTCACAAGAGCAGATAGAAGATGGAGGACATATTAGGATGGATAACATCTCTCGTGCTTGTGTTGAACATTACTTGAGCCATACACATCATGATGGGAGGTTTTTTCCTACCACCTATTTGAGTCTTGATAGGGTCTCATTGATCCTTGAGAAGCTTGCATTTCAAAATCCCATGAATTGAAAGAATAGGAATTTGATTTGGGAGGATGGTAGCCCTCATGGGAGGAGTACCAAGATGAAGAGGAGGAGAAAGCATCTAGAAGTGATTGAGTGTATGTGGTTGATAATCAAGGAGCTGGGAGGCTACTTGAAAATATATGAAACCGGGCAGCAGGAGGCTTGGCTGCGCTGGTTACTCTTGAAAGAGTTTGGCTATCACTTGGCAAACACTCTTCCTAAAAGTAGGAGGATGGAGAGGAGATGACAGGATACTTGCATCATTAAGCAGCATAGAGTATGGATGCATGGTGTTGATGTGATACTCATATCATTCATTGTGTCTTCATCACATGAGTTTTATGATGGGAGTATGGGGATGCAACAAAATATTTTGTTGCTTTGTTTGTTCTTGAGAGAGAAAGATCATATTTTCTCTCACCCTTTGCTTGATGTTGCAGGAGGAGGAGATGACATTATCTCCTTGGATTTTGATGATAAGGAGGTACTTCCACCTTAGGAGGAAATTTATATGTTTTTCAGCATTATGGGAGATACCTTTGACAAGGAGCATGTCAAATAATGGAGCTATGAGTTGGCCAGAGATTATTTGCAGAGGCCAACAACGCTGTCATTTGAGAGCTTGGGGTTATTGAAGGAATTTCCCCAGGATCATTTCACACTTGATGCATTTGGAGGAAAAAGAGGAGGTGAGATTGATGGAGTAGTGGATGGAGACATCTATTACACTGGTATGAACTCACTTACCATGATCTTCTTGACTTGGATTTCCAAGTATAAGGAGGGTGATCTTTATGCAGCATATGGTTCAATTCTCTTCCTGGGAATGTGCCATACTACTATGGAGGGATCATTCATATACACATGCATCATCTTGCTCTCAACATATGGTAAGAATATTATTTTTACATCCATGTATTATCTAACACAACATTTTGATGCTCTTACCATTCATATGCAGTGCATTGCTCCACAAAAGGGCAAGCTTTTCATTGGGCTCCATGGACAAGATTGGGCCAATTTGTATGATGGAGACAACCATCTTTATTATGGCCTTGGGCAAGTGTTTTATTTCATGTATGATCAGTTGATATACTCAGCCATTTTCTATTCATTAGTAGCTATCATGACATACATAACTATCCATGTAACACAAAACAACTTGCCATGTGATTTGCTGAAGCAGCAGTTTGAAAAACTGCGCTGTCACTATTGGAAAAACTGTTGGTACATTCTTGAAACACATGAAACCTTCAAAATTTTCCTCATTTTATTGCTGATCATGACTTCATTTGCTGATATGGATCAGATTTGTATAAGAAGCATGATTATGAGGGAGGCACATGAGTTGGATGTGTCCTTGAGTGGGAATAATTCTCAAATTTTCTGCATTACATGTTCTAACGGGAGCATGGGAGGAGATATGGCCACCATTAATACATATGTGTTATCTTTTGAGGTGGACCATGGATTTGATAGTCATCCATTGTACAGCCATGGGAAAGTTTTTGGTCTTGTATTTTTTTTATATTCAGCCATTTACTATTCCTTAGTAGATGTGATGGATTTTGTATGTCACTTGCCATGTTCCTTTCTGAGATTGCAATGGATGAAACTACACTGTATCCTTGTGAGACATTGTTTTTATCATGTATCATCATGTATAACTTGCAGAAAAATTCTCATTGGGATACTCTATGATGATCTTGTCCTATTCATCATGGATGGAATGTTTTGGGCCGGCTTGTTCTTCAAGGTTGGAGGAGAACTCCTTGGAGGTTTTTTATTCACTTTGCCATTTGAGGGCAATAATTTTGCAGCCCAGGATCAACACACACTCTAAAATTATCATGAGTGGAGAGGAGAAAAACATGGGGTGAGATATGATGCTTGCCAAGTTCAGATTTTCAGCCCACCTTCATTTCCGGAGCTTGAGGTGGAAGGAGATTTTTAGGAGTTTCCTTGTTGGGAGGTGGCTCATTTTGTTTGGATGATTGCTTGGGGATGGAGGATCCACATGGGGGATATGTTCCTCATCACATTTCAGAGTCCATGCCTTGAGTGGAGACTTTCCAGTTCTATGCTTGCAGTTGCTTGAGGACAAGCAACATTTGGGAGGGGAGGACTGTAATATTCCAAATTTTTCCTTCAATAAATTGGAATATTAATTTTGTCTATTTTCACATAGGAGATGAATAATTGGGTGAGAAGGCCCATTCATAATAAAAACATGGATAAAATCCCTCTAGTATGAAAGGGGATTAGCCTTGGAACTAGATTTCACACCCTCATGTGTGAAAGGGGACATTTTGCAAAGAGGCTTGGTTAAGTTTTACCAAATCAAACAACGTTGGGTATGAGGTGGAAAGCACTACATGGGACAACGCAGAGATAGAGAAGGGAATATTACTTAAAGGAGGAAAACCTAATTGAGTGGGGCCCATGGAGAGAGAGCTCTCATGTGTTTAAAAGGAGGGCAAGGTAGCCATTGTTATTCATGCTTATGATTCTTCATTTCATTGTCTATTCAGACAATTGTGCATTCTCTGTTGTTTAGCAAGAATTGCTAGGGAATTCCTGTTTAGGGGTCCTCCTCCTTTATTGAGAAACCTCTTGAAGGAGTTGTACTGATTTGTCTCACATCTAGTCTTGAGGCCAATCTTCCTCCTCCAGAACAACGTTATTACTGCAGCAGCATAATTCTGTGTTGTAGGGTGTTGCAGTGAGAAGTTACAACACCTCTTCCATTGCTTGTTTTTCAAGGGGAGACTCTTTCTTTCCTTTGGAGGATTATTTTGGAAGCTTTGGAGCTTATTTCAAGATCTTGGCACTTGGCCACTTCATTCCATTCCACCTACAGCGCATTTACCCTCTTAGACTGTGTTATTTTCATGGAGCACTTACAGTGAGGGATTTCAGTGTTGATTGGAGGGTGAGATCTCAAGTGTAAGGATCAGCCTTCCACTTTGGAGATCCATTGGAGAAGGTCTACTTCATATTTCTCATCATCTTCAAACTTCTCTATTAAGTTCCAAATTTGAGTTGCTGCGGCTACCCAGCAACTCCGACATTTTTTCCATTTTGCATATTTCAGTCAATCCCTTGGAGGATTGATGTTTTATTGCTTCTAAGGGTTAGATATTTGCTCCCCTATTGTATTTGAGCTATATGTTTCCATATCTTTCAGTTATTATGTAATATGGAGCAGTACCTCTCATAAACTGTGTCCTCATAGCCTGGGTTTATGTAGAAATAACAGTCTTCTTCTATTCTCATGTACATGTCTTATTGAGGCTTGCATTGCCTTCTTGAGTAGATGTTTCCTCAAGAACTTGTACTTTATTTACTGCTATAACATTATTTATTGGATATTTATATCTTCTTGTCTCACAAATCATAAAATAACGTTGTCTTTTCATGGTATTGTCATGTATTGTTGTAGTCCTTTCACCGGGCACTTTCTGAGGACATCTAGTAGTGGGAGATCTGTTTAACCACTATAGAAGGATTTCTTTGGAGCCTCCTCTTGGATTCAGGTCTTAGATGCATTGATCTAAGGGATCCAGGTCTTGGTTTCAAATACTACTACCTCCATTTTTGGAAAATGTGTTTTCCAGCCATGGATTTCTAGCTGTTCCGATTTGGGAACATTACATCATGAAATGTCAAGAAAAAGGATTTACAGGGAAGAAAGACATTACAGAATCTGGAAAATTTAACTATTCCTAAGATAAAACAGGAAAATTAATTAAGTTGCGCATAGAAAGCACTGACACTTTTCACTTCGCGCGGCCTTTTCTTTGATAGTAGTCGAGATCTTTGCGGCTATGCCTCAAACAACGACATGATTCTAGGTATGGTGGAAGGTCACCATCCAAGATCACTTTGCACACTTAAGGAAAAATATTCTCCACTCAAGGTCGCCAAGGATAGCCGCTCAGAGCCACCTTGAGCCCTCAAGTGTAGCACACAATAGAATCAACCTCCACTCTTGTGTCACTATCCACAATTGTAACAAGAGAGGGAAGAAGATTTGAATTTTTCCTATAAAAGATTGCCATGAGAAGAACAATTTAGAACACATTTTTATGCTGGCCAAATTTCCCAAGAGAAAACCAACAGTGTGTTGT
The DNA here is from genome assembly GCA_034641835.2 of Pinus albicaulis. Classification (NCBI taxonomy): domain Eukaryota; kingdom Viridiplantae; phylum Streptophyta; class Pinopsida; order Pinales; family Pinaceae; genus Pinus; species Pinus albicaulis. The sequence goes on from CM076574.1 coordinate 1,354,551,196, forward strand.
CCAAGCAACAAAGGAGTGAAGGGATTCATGTGTTGGCCATCCAAAATCTCAATCCCAAAGGATAAGTGCATCAGTTGTTCGTTATCCAATCACTCATTCGAGGAGAGAGAGAGGCTTGCAAGCAGCTTAAGGGAAGAGCCCTCCTTGCTTTGAATATTAGAGATCCAGAGCTCTAAGGATTCATTGTGTGTGTTTTAGCATTCTACCTCTTTTTACCACTAGCAACTAATAAAATGGGATTCATTCTCCGTTGGTATTATTAGTTTGTTTAAAATCAATATTGAGCTTGTGTTATATTTGTATTTTTTGTTTGTTGTTTCCTCCTTTATTTTAGTATGCTATGTTTTATAACTAGTTTTTCTACATGTTATAATGCTTCACTAACCATCTAAAAAATCATTTTTTCCTTGTGACATTTCTTGTAGGAAAGAAACCTCCCCTACCAAGCACCGTGCATTTTGTAAACCCTCATGTCAAATGCACCAATACATGATTGGCGACTCGACTTCTTTTCTTCTTAAGCTAAGTGGTTGTTGTTTTGGAGAACCTCTCTTCTGCCCAAGGTTGTCGCAGGACCATTTCTTCTATTCCTTGGCTTCTCTTATTCACCCTCTGTGAAGAGATTCAGTTCAGAGAAGGAAAAATTTCCATGCACAACAAATCCATGCGCGTTTAGCCCAGACAAACGCTCAAGTCACGCGCCTATGTAAAAATAGCCCGCGCGGAAACCAATGAGCACTTTTTTCACTGATTTTCTTCATTTCTAGCAATTGTAAAGTGATTGGAAACCCATAATAAATATTCCATCACTGTGTTATGGTGTTTCTTGACTATTAGGACATGTTTTTGGATAAACTTTAGCTAGCTATTACATAGTTCTAATTTTATTTTATTATCACAAATTCACATAATTGAATTAGGGGGGCAAGTAGGTGGTTTTTAAATCCACACATGCTATCTGAATGAACTACTTACTGATAATAGACACCAAATACATAGGATTAATTAGCAGGATTTAAGTGGCCCATATCCATGCATCTTTAGCTAGTTTTCATTTTTTCAAATTTTTTGCATTAAGTGTAGTTTAAATTTTGCATTAGGATTCGAGACTAGGATCACAGTATCAAAGAAGGCAAGTAATCTCTACAACCGTTGCACCTCTTGGTGATCTTGGGTACGCATATGGATGCTTTATTTTGATATTTTTCCATCTCCCTATAGTGCAACATTTAGTCTAACTAGGAAAAATTGTAAGCGACCCATTATTTGCGCATTGTTTATTTTCTGAAAGGAACAATCAAACATAGTGTAATTAGGAAGGAGTGTAAAGGATCATCACATATCCTCATATTATAACATTGTGATTATACACTTCATTACACATGTGAAGCTTTAGTAAGTTAGGACCTTGGTCCTCTTCTTACCATCGCTTCACAATGACACGCCTTAAGCAAAGTAAGACTCCTTAAAACTAACCATTAATTGAACTCATTAAAATCTCCCCACAGGGGCCATAAGAGAATTAATAGTTTAGGTTAGGACCATTGGGGGTATGCATCCAATAAGCTTCCATGGTCATTTTAAATTCTTGAAACATAGAAGTTGTTTGTTTAGGGAGCTTAAAATTTGTCTATCTGCCTATGGAACAGAATTCTCGAGTGCTACAGAGACCTGATTCAGAGGGTGTTAAGCTTAGCCCCAATGAATGCAACACTATTTGAGGCTACCTAACCCATATAGTGCTCGGTACTGGTAGCTGAATACCAATAAGCTCAAGACTCAAATGCTCTAGTGGGATGATGGTACTTTAGTGGCCAAATCTAGGGCATCCTTTCCTATAGGTGACGATACAGGCAACACTAGATCCTCTTACCTTTACCTTGGTTGATTCTGCAGCTATTGGAAGGTGTCGCCAGTTCTTTTAGGACGCTAGCCCAGTACCCATCAGTATATATCTTTGCAAGGCCCAGTTACATTTGAGAGTGTGAGGATGATTAGGTCTTCTAGAATTTTTGAGTATCATACGCGAAACAACCAAAACCATATTTCTTGATTTCTTGATCACATAGTATTAATCTAAAGGAGAAACTTACCTTTTATTTTTTGCTTTGTTTTATGTATGTGATCACATTTTTCTTTGATAATAATCTATCTCCTCTAAGAAAAACTAAAAAATATTTCCAAAATCAAACCTATTCGACACCATAACGGACCCAACGGGACCTCGTTGATCTAGACATTTTTTGGACCTCCCCCCATTAGAGGGAGGAGTGCCATGTCTTTTGCCATTTAGGTGTCAAAGACGATAGATGTTGGAGCAGGGTCCTTTAGGACCAATTTTTTTTATATATTTTTGGAATATTTTTGTAAATTTTTTGTAAGTTTAGTCGTGCGCTTCATAAGTCAAGGGGCTTTGGGGCAGGTCAAAGGCCCTCATGAGTTGTAATGGGTCAAAGGGTAGAACTAGGGGCCGCAAACCACAGTTTGTGTACCTTATATGAGAGCAGGCTAAAAGTATAAATAGGAGTCTAGATCGAGTCGATGGAGGACATGTTGATGTAAGAGATATGACTATGTTTTGATGTTTTGAGCGAACTTGTCTGGGTTAGAAGGCTCCTGCTGTCTGTGTGCGCAGAGACCTTAGTCCTTCTTTGTGCAAACCCTACTGGTTGTATTCCTGGGTAGAATGAAGGTGTTGTAAGGAAGATCTAAACAACGAATCAATAAAGGATTGTTTTAAATGATATATGAGTATCAAATGCATATGTTGGTTGCTTTATGACATGTTTCTGCATGTTATTTCTGATTATTGTGTATCTATGTTTTGGATCGGTTGCACAATTATCTTTTACCTTAAATGAATGATGAATATATGGATCTATTGTTATTGAAAAATATTGTTATGTATTAAGGACTATTGGAAAGGATCATGGATCTGCAACTGTCCGCGTGTAGGATAACTTGTGCAAATTAACCCAAATTTGTCTGGTTAGGGTTTTTGGGTTAGGGATTCTATTGTGAAGGTCTGATCATAGTTGTTTTAGATCTGAGGACACCCACATCATTTAACTCTCTATAAGGGTGTGGAAACTTGGTTCTTTTATACTAGTAAGGTATTCTTTGGCTTGTGCCACGATTTGCTTAGAAAAGGGCGAGTAGTAAGAGGGTTTTGTTGGTTAACCTTAACTTCGAACTTGGGTCAGGACCCCTCAAGCCAAAAAATGGTTTTTTTTCTGGGACCAGGATCATTTTGAGAGAGATTGGGTTATGTGGCAGCCATCATAGCCTGAATTAGAGGACTAGTTTGAGAAGAAAATTGAATAATTTCCCTTAAAGAAACATAAGTAAGAAGTTGTATGCTGAAGATTGGAAACATAAGTATATTTTCATAGAGTTTCATGAGATCTTCTTTGTGACCTTTGCGCACAAATTACTGGAGTGGTTTTCAATATTAGCAGAGTTCGAAACCTGTTGGAAGGATGAAAAGGTCATGAAGTGGACACTTGAATTGATCCAACAATTGGAAAAGACTGATAATTCCATCACCTAGATTGTAGATCACTGGGTTGAAAACATCTTGGGTGGGTTTGTGATAGAATTTGTAGTAGATCAGTTTGTGTCATATTTTGAAGCTGAAAGAAATTTTTTCAAGGGATTGATAGTTAAATTCATATGATCTCTGCCTCTGCTAATTAAGATTCTATTATGTGAAAAGGGTGTTTTCTGCAGCCACACTAAGTGAATGACCCTTGATAAGATCGAAAGCACTATGCGCAGTGGAAAATATTATTGGGTCACTCAGAGAGGGGATAGATCTGTATACATCCCTTTGAGAAATTCACCTGATATAGAGAGTAGTGAGCCTATCCGAATTGAAGGTATCCCTCCTACTACGCCACAATCGAACTCGCGTAGGGGTAAGACTTCTCCTACCCTACCACCACTGCCATCTGCAGAAGCTATGGCTGCGCATATGAAGCTACCCACCTTTAAGGGTGTGGGAGATGTGGCCATGGATAGGTTTTGGTTTGTGGATGATGCAGTGTAGACTACGTAAAAGGTTAATATTGATGTTGTCAAGAGAGCACAACTGGCTATGGTATTCAAAGGTCACACATTATATTGGTTCATGGGATATCTAGCTTAGAATGTTGATCCCACTGTTCTGCAGATTAAAGACACTTTGAAACAAAAATTCAGGAAGACGAAGTCCTATTCACAGTGCATTATAGAGCTAAAAGATATCAAACAGGGTGTTGGCCACCTATAAAATTTGTTCTATCAAAAGGTGGCCAAAACATTGTTTAGCCTTCAAGGAACAGTTTCATTGCAGAAATGTGATCTCTTGAAGCCTCTTCAATACATCATCTCCTCTATCCAAAATATTCACTGCTATTTCCCTTCAAAACTCAGAAATTCTGCTAAACATTCCATGAGAAATACTACTGCAAAATCCCCTTTTTTCCCCTTCCTTCACTCAGAAACTAACCTTCATTTTTACTCTCTTTTTCCCCATCATTTTCCTCTAATTTCCATTTTTCCTCATTTCCCCATTGTATAATCCACCTTGCATAGTTTAAAACTCCTTTCTGGCCTTATCGAAATCCTCAAAACTCCTTGAAAATCATTTAAAACCCATTTTTCTTATTATAGACTTAAGCCCCTTTGGGCTGAGTCTTTTACCTCCTCATACGCCCTGATGCTGGAACCAAGCGCCAGTATTCCAAGTGCTTATCTTGTTTCCCAATTGCGATTAGCCCCCCCCCTCTTTAACCCCCCGGTCATATTACCCTTCATATAACCCTTGGCCCCACAGTCGGGCGCCAGGCCGCATCGAAATTAATATTTTAAACCTTTGTTTATATTAATTTGTTGGTTTTTTATTATTTCTTAAAATTTCCACCAGTGAAAAATTTCAGTCACTCCGCATCGTTGTTCTGATCTGAAGATCAGACGACGCGTGACCTATCAACCCAGTGGTCCCTGCCAGCCAATCACCGTAGCAAAAACCGCGCGGAATCCATCGCACCACTTTCAAGCGGAGGGCGGTTTTTTCCCGATCGGCAGTGATTCCATTCACCAGTTGACGTGTGGCCTGGGCACTGTTCAAAAATCCACCATTCATCGTGCGTTAAATATCGGACGTGGACCCGACGCAATATTGACGTACACTGTCCAATCTGAGGCCGCTCATCGGACGGTGATCGCTCTCCGAAGATGCCCGTGCGATAACTCAGGGTACGACGCAGTGTTAAAAGAATCTCCGCCGTCGATCTAATATGCAGATCGGTGGCCCAAAATTTATCACCCTGATTCCTCGTCCAGTTAGCATTTCCAGACCCGAGAGTTTTATTCATCTGGATTTTATTGAAAATCTGAAGTCCGAGCACGTTCTACAAGGTTTTTATCGTGGGATCTCCGCCGTTGATCGCTTGGGCTGCTCTCATCCGACGGCCCACGATCGTCCGAATTCCCTTTTTTGATTTTTGACCATGTTTGCCTGAAACAAAGGTTTTTATCCATTTTCTCCATTTTTCCAAAAAAGACTTATCCGCTTTGACTTTTCGCCTCCACTCCTGACCGTCAATCTTTGCGCGATCGACAACTCTGATTTAAAATTTTCTTTCGCCTTGCCTTTGAATTCCTCTAATCAATATCGACTATTGGATGATGCCATCCAACGGCCATGCTCCCTCCACGTGCCTTCTGAAGCAGTCAACCTACACATGCAGGATTTTATAACATTTGTTTGTATTTTTGCAGGATTTAATGGTTTTTTTGCCATGTTGAAGAAAATTCATAGGCTGAGGGTGACGATCCTCCCACCTTTGATTCACTAGAGAAATCATTCGTAGGGTTTAAAATTCACATTTTATCAATGATTCATGAGGCATTGATGCCATTCGATCCCTGTACAGCCCTGTGCACAAAAAAAAAACACAGTTAATCAAGCACCAATCAAAGAGTATCAGTGTCAAAGATAGAACACACCAGAAACAAGAGATTGAAGACCTAAAACACAAATCTCAAGTAAATTAAAGGTGTTTTAAGGAAATACAAAGACATCTATCGATCCGAGAAAGCCTCCACCGCCATAAGCAGAGGCTAATCGAACCCTCTACAACTCCTAAAGACACCTGCAGCCTCACAGAAATCAAATAAAGCTTAGTCATTACCTGAACAAGAGGTGTTTACCTGAAGAAAATTGAAAAATTAATAAAAATCAAAGATCTTGTCTCTAATTGTCGGCAAAAATATTTTAAAAATATTAAGAACAGTCCAGAACCAGATCTTTTCGATCATTAGGCCTCGAAAGGAAGAAACAAAGTTATGAAGCAGAGTTGGAAATGATTACATAATTAATGATACTTGACCCCTGGGAAGTCCTCCCACCTCCTCATTTTTCTATAAATATTTCTGTAGAAGATGAGAAAATGTTGGTCTCTGGACATCTGAATGCATGTAATATTTTTCTGAAGCTACTGATGCCATGTGTGCAATTTGAAGATAAATAAGCTGATATGAGAAGTTTGAAGTTGTAGAGACCCACCGGGCTTGCTGATTGTAACTGGTTTGAACATAAAATACAAGCTGTTGATTTATGGGATCCTGATTTGTGTCAATGGTGATGTGTTCCTCACTGTCAATTGTTATTTTCTTTAATGTTTTCACTCTATTCACTTTCTCTTATAAGGAACAACAAACATAGAGCTAGGAATTACTCCCAACAGTGCCCTACTCTTAATGAAAGCTTTATTTTCTATGTTTTCTTTATTTGAAAGTTCTGTTTACTGAGTATATTAAAGCAGGCTGGTTTCAAAGTACTATCTTGATCTAGATTGCTCATTGTGATGATCATCAGTGTTTTCCTTTAGAATATGCTAAAAGCAGGTTGGTTTTGAAGCACTCGCCTGATCTTAAGCTGTTTCAATTGTTTTAAAAATATTTCTAACTGAAATAATTTCAATGCAGGCTAGTTTAAAAGCACTTACCTAATCTTAGAATGATTTTATGTTTTGTTTCTCTAAGCACATGCTGAAGCAAGATATTTTGAAAGCACTTACTTGATCTCAGACTATGCACTGTTCTTCATTTGTTTTGTTCTCCACTTCCTATCTATTTCATTCCATAAATCACCTTAAGAGATCCTTTGACATAAGTGACTTGCCCCATGGATCCTTCTTGAACATTGCTGTCCAATTAAAATCTTCCTATGACTCCATAGCCCAATGGGTTAAAACTATCTTTGCCTTTTTTGTCAGCTGAATCATTCCTTCACTTGCAGACATCTTCACCCTTTATTTTGAACTACTTCACCTTCATCAGGTCTTTGCCCAACCAAAAAAAACAAAACAAAACCCATGCTCTTCACAACTAGCCTAATATCACATTTCAGGCTTTAAAGATCACATCTTTAAACTCATTTATAGAGAGATCCCTCTCTAGATTTAGGAGGGCTAGATCCTTGAATCCCAAAGCGGTTTGATGTTATCCCTGCAGTTGAAATTTTTCCAATCTTGCTAATTACATGGTGCTAACATAATGGCAACTCCACTGGGGAGCTTTTGAGTTCATAGTTGCTTGGCCAACTTTTATAAAACTCTTTAGTTTTCCATACAACCACAGAAACTCAAAGAACCCAAAATGTTTCATATTGGTTGCCAATAAACATGGTAGTGGACCATTAAACCTTTTACCTCCAAAAGAGCTAAAAACTTCCACTTGGCGACTCCACAATCCTGAACAGACCTTAAGACTCCACGGGGAAGAACTCTTATCACTGTAGTATCATTCAAACTTAGTTAAAGGAATGTAGGATTAATTTTTTTTGTAAAACAGATTGGTTAACCTCTCAAAGATTGTCATACCTAGTTGAACTTTTCTTGTTTATTTGGGTCTGAAAAAAACAGCATAGTGGCTCCTAGAAAGATTCATACTAGAGCCTATTCTGACCCAGATCCACTTGAGATAGTTGATAACCCAGAAATTATTCTTAGGAACTCTCCTAGGATTAAATCATCAACTATTGTCAGATCACCCTTGAGAGCTAATTCAGTCCCTGTAAATCTTTTAGCTCTACAACAATTACAAGTTGACTTAGTAAATCCCTTTAGAACTAGGTCTCTTGGTGATTTAGATCAGTTAGATTCTGAGTCTTCACTTTCTTCTCCTGAAACAAGTGCACATCCTGGTAGTAGAGAAACCACACCTCCTGATTTACTTTTCCTTCTTAATTTAGGTGTCTCTCATCCAAGATCAGCTCAGCAATCTACTCTGGTTCCATCCACATCTGTTCATCCTACATCCACTACCCCTTTTGTTAATCCATCTTTTGTGAATCCACCCCCACCTCCAATCATGGCAGCTTGGTATGCTCCCTTGGTGCTACCCCAACCTTTAGCTCCTTTACCCAATGAATATCTGTCTAAAATTCCTCATTTCACTGGCAAAGAATCCTCCACCGCTCAACACCATGTAGTTACGATGGGAGATTCCATTGACTACATGGAAATAGAGGATGAAACAATTAAGATGAGGATTTTCGCTCAGAGTTTAGGAGGAGAAGTGAAGAAGTGGTTTAAAGATTTTCCCCCTAATAACATTAATGATCTGCCTGCCCTCCATCAAACTTTCATAAATAAATGGGACGTTAGAAGTAACCCTCTCCAAATCCTAGCCGAATATAATAATCTTAAAAGAAATTCAGGAGAGAGTGTCCAGGCCTATTCTATGAGATTTAACAGTATCTACAATACTCTTCCACCACACATGAAACCTCCCCAAGGAATGGCCCTAGTAAAATACCCTGAAGGCTTTGATGCTGATATGGCTTACCAACTTAGGGAGAGAGATTATAATACATTGGAAGACATGCAGAAAGGAGCAGTGAGTGTTAAGGCAAACCCGATTGAGAAAAAAACCAGAATGAGGGCTGAGAAAAAGGTAACCTATAGGGATGCCAACACAACTTCTGCATCTGATCCCAAATATGATAGTCTAGCCAAAACCATGGAGAGACTACGAAAAATGGTAGAAAGCTTGACTATCCAAGTCAAAAATCAAAGCAAGAACCAAAATCAAAACCAGAACTTTAGGAGAAATAACCCCCCAAATAGACAAAGAGACTTTGATCAAAGGGTCATCCCTCCATTTCAAGAGAATTTCCTTGATGAGGATGAAGGAATAATAGAAGATTCAGAAGAAACTGACATGAATATGATGGGTGAACTGGACCACACCTTTCCCACAAAGGAAAACTAGACCTCATACTCATGTTGGAACGAGGAAGGGTTGGAAGCTAAGGACTATAGGTTAGGATTCGAAAATTCCATCATGAAAATCTGAGAACAATATGACCTCAGGAGTAAAAAGAACATAGATGATCCTAAACCAAAGGCTTCTGAAATCACCATTAAGAAAAATCTTGGAAAGACTCCTAAAGTGATTGTTGAAAGCAGTAAACCGACACCTGAGAGTTCTGGTAGAAACAAAGACAAGGACATCCTAAATAGTGACAAATCAAGTCAAAGACCTAGTAGCACTAGCATTGCAACTAATGCTCCCTGTTACACATCAATTTTTCACTGTGCATACAATTCCCCATCTCGCACAATTGGAGGGCTCATTCCGTGACCTGTGAGCAGTGACATAAATTGAAAACACTTTCAGGGCATTCCCCTGAACATGTAATTTCATTGCCCTGAAGACAACTCCTTGTGAAAAACCCTAAAAACACCCCTTTTTGCATTGGCGCGGGTAGCCAGTTTAGTACCCGCGCCAATGGGGGAAATCCTTCAAAGAGGGCGCGCCAATTGGCGCTCTGTCCTAGAGTCGCACTCGCGCCAACCATTTTAAGGAGTGTTTTTAAAAAATAAATGGCAGAATTTTCATCCTAACTAATCCAGGAACTGGTATCTAATTTGAGTTGGGAGGTTTGGCTCCAGATCTCCATGTAGAGGAAGTGGTTTTCCACCTCTCATGGAAGCTTCCTTGAGGATAGGGCCAATCCCATGATTATAGGGATCCCAACTCCCCTTCCTCCATCTATAAAAGCTTTCTCATCTCATTTTCAAGCTAGTCTCAAAGTTCCCAAGAGCCTAATGTTGCAAGAGCTTTGATCCATTCCCTTAAGGCCAAATCCAAGCAAGGAGATCATTGTCGACACATTTGGAGAGAGAGGCTTGTCCCATCCCTGACATGCTTTATTGAGACACGTTCTGCTGACGACCCTCCAAAGGAGAATTCAGCGTCAGAGCTATGGTTGTATTCTTCTTTTGATTAATTAATGATAAGCGACTATTGGTTATGGTTCCACTCTTGTTCTTGATGATGATCATGAGTTATGTCTTCTCTGATTGACATATAGTTGTACGCACTGGATTTTACGCTTGCGTTTGTTTTGTTTATTGCGTGTGTAGGTGTCCGATCACGGAGATCGTGAGGATTGTGATATGCCAGAGCTAAGGAACGGGAGCGCTACCTCTACGAGCGAGAGCGTTGGATTCCAGGTAAGCCTTCATCGCTAGTTGGTTTATTTACAATTAGGAACCTGCACTATAGCGTGAACGATTGTTGCTAGACCCGATCTGGGCTAGTAGGGATCACCTCTGTCCACAGAGGGGATTTACCTCCACAGTTAGGATGAAACTAGCGCTCTCGTTCCTTAATACGGAGAAGATCTGAAAATCCTCCCGATCTCAGTGATCGGACACACCTTTTGCAGAAACAGGAAACAATCTGATGTAAATCCGGTCACGTACAACTATATGTCGGTGAGAGAAAGACATAACTCATGATCATCATCAAGAACAGAGTGGAACCATAACCAATAGTAAACATCATTAATTAATCAAAAGAAGAATACAACCATAGCTCACGTGTGAATTATCCTTTGGAGGAATTGGGCGACGACGTCTCGATAAAAGCATCGGGGGATGGGACAAACACCTCTCTCTCCAGGATGTGTGGCCAGATGATCTCCTTGCTTGGTTGGCAACCAAGGAATGGATCAAAGCTCTTGCAGCATTAGGCTCTTGGGAACTTGGAGACTAGCTTGCAAATGAGATGAGCAAGCTTTTATAGATAAAGGAAGGGGAGTTGGGATCCCTATAATCATGGGATTGGCCCTATCCTCAAGGAAGCTTCCATGAGAGGTGGCAAACCACTTCCTCTACATGGAGATCCGGAGCCAAACCTCCCAACTCAAATTAGATACCGGTTCCTCAGTTAGGACGAAACTTCCGCCATTTATTTTTAAAAAACACTCCTTAAAATGGTTGGCGCGAGTGCGATTCTGGGACAGAGCGCCAATTGGCGTGCCCTCTTTAAAGTATTTCCCCCATTGGCGCGGGTACTGAATTGGCTACCCGTGCCAATGCAAAAAGGGGTGTTTTTAGGGTTTTTCACAAGGAGTTGTCTTCAGGGAAATGAAAGTACATGTTCAGGGGAATGCCATGAAAGTGTTTTCAAGTTATGTCCCTGCTCATAGGTCACAGAATGAGCCCTCCAATTGTGCAAGATGGGGAATTGCAGGGACAGTGACAAATTGCTGTGTAACAGATGCCCCCTAAAGCATGAGGCCCGAGAGAGAGAGAGGGGTGAAATGCTTTACGAGAACGTGTCCAACTGAAAACACCGCCGTCAAAAAACCTGCATAGAGAAGTACAACTGATGTCTCAAATACATGATATATACGTGGTATGGGCGCAACCATCCATAACAGAATATGTAAAAATCCAGATCCGAGGCATGGATGCAGCCATCTAGTGAGGATCAGTGAATAGACTCAGGTATGGTCGCAGCCATCCAATCAGCGAGTCATGTAACAATCATAATAATCCACAAAATTGCATCCTGGACTATAACAGACAGGAATCTAGGGTCTTGCGCTCCATCTCGACCAGAACAAAGCACAAGTTCAAGCATGCGAATATGTGAGCTGAAGGCGAACATGCAAGAACATCGTCTGATTACCAGCCAATGATGAAAACTGTTAACAGACGTGAGAGGTACCACCATTAATGCCAATGGTCCTCAAGGTACTACAGGTACAATCTACGGTATGTGAACAATGAGCTGACATCGAACACCCGCAGAATCACTCGATCGGAGGCCAATGATGAAAACCTCACGTCGAATGCGAAGAACCTGCCATTGAGACATGCAGGCTCCAAGGTACCAGAAGAGAGTCTCTAGACCAGCTTCCTGGATAATGAGCTGAAGTCGACAGGAAATGACCTTGATCGAAGGTGGGCCATAGTGTTTCCCACATCATCGACGTGAGATAGAGGAACATAATTTTTTTGTGAATCACGATTAGATGCGAATCAGAGGAAGGTTGGTATTTGCAGAGGTCAACTTCTCTTGAACATGGCACTTGTCTGCATTCGTGTTGGGTTGGGGATATCTCATCTCGTTTTCCACTTGCCTCCATGGGTTTGGGTGATCCCTTTTGACCTCTCATTTTCTCTTTGCCTCGTCACCATGACCTCTGATCCGTTGATGTCAAATACTGCCAAACTCACTGTCGTGCCATGATCTCTAGGTCTGACGACCCATGGCTCATCCCTACGCCTGAGCATGTGGCTGAGTTTGGAGAATCGATGCCCTTAAATCTGGTAGAGATTAACTACTGTGAAATTGTCACCGCATCTGATCCTCCCCCTCCTCAACATGCTCCTTTGAGCATGGCTTTAGACATCTATTCTCAATCCCCCTGGCTCGGCGAGGCCGACTCGCCTGATCCTCTTAAAGAGATTTTCCCTTCTGATGAAGCCATTGTCGAAACAATGTCTCTTGAGGAGCTGCCTTGGAGCGATGGACATCATCGTTCCTCATTCATGCCTAGCTTGGGGGAAATGTCAGATTGTCTAGAGTGTTTTGCATCTTAGGTTCCCACTCCACCTCTCTAGACGCCCATATTGACACATGAGGTGCTTTCAGAGGGAAACCTGAGCAACATCACTCAAACCATTCCAATCGACATCTCCGTTAAACTGGGGATAGTTGAGAACATACATGTGGGAGTGACTTGTTCTCCGGATGAGATACGAGTTTGTACTGACCTTTTTCGAGAATTCAGAGATGTGTTCGCCTGGTCCTATGAGGAAATGCCCGGGATTGATCCCAGCATAGTAGTGCACGAGATTCCTACCTATCCTGGTGCGAAACCGGTGCACCAACGCCTGCGCCCGGTGCATCCTCGCAAAGCCGCTGCCATTAAAGCAGAAGTTGAAAAAATTCTAAATGCGGGCTTCATTTACCCGATTCCACTCACAGAATGGGTCTCCAACATTGTCCCTGTAGATAAGAAACAGGGCACTATTAGAGTTTGTGTTGATTACCGAGATATTAATCGGGCCTGTCCAAAGGACAATTACCCCACTCCTTTCATAGATCAAATAATTGAAGAATGTGCTGGGAGTGAGATTTATTCCTTGATGGACGGATTTTCTGGGTATAATCAGATAAATATTCTACTCACTGATCAACACAAGATTGCATTCATCTGTCTGTGGGTACTTTCGCTTATAAAAAACTCCCGTTCGGCTTGAATAATGCTAGAGCTACTTTCCAACATGCTATTTCTTACGCGTTCCATGACATATGCTATATCGTTCAGCCTTATCTAGACGATTTTCTAGCTCACTCAGCTCGGCGAGAGGACCACCCAGAACACCTCCGCCAGATTTTCCTTCACTGTCGACGCTATAATATCCGGCTCAATCCTCATAAGTGTGTCTTTTGCATGGATTCTGGCCGTCTTTTGGGGTTCATAGTCTCCAAGGACGGAATTTGCCTCGATCCCCTAAAGGTCGAGGCCATTTTCAATCTCCCATCACCCTCTTCGTTATATCAATTGCAAAGTCTACAGGGAAAAGCTAACTTCCTACGATGCTTTATACCGAACTACGCGGAAGTGGCCAAAGGATTCAATTGTCTTTTAAAGCAGAACGTTCCCTTTCATTGGGACGACATTGCTCAACAATCCTTTGAGAAGCTAAAGACATTACTTGTTAATGCTCCGTTGCTTCGGCCTCCAAACTATCACCGTGATTTCACTTTATACTTGGCTGCCACATTTAGCACCATAATTATGGTTCTGGTACAGGATGACAATGATGGAAACAAACACGTTGTTACTATCTATCGTGAAATCTTCTCGACACAGAAACACATTACGCTCACGTCGAGAAGCTAGCTTTAGTAGCTGTACAAGCTGTGCAACGTTTCCGCCACTACATCCTGCTGCGTACCGTAACCGTGGTTTCGGATTGCAACCCCATGGCATATATTCTTTCTCGACAATTACTGGGGGGAAAATACTCCAAATAGATCGTTATCCTTCAGGAGTTCGACCTAGAGTTCACTACTGCTAAGTCGACCAAATCACTGGTTTTTTCAGATCTTATTTGCTCCCTCCCGACAGACTCCCCCCCATCTCATTCTGAAGAACATATACCAGATGAAACCATCTTCCTTATCAACACCCGTGACCCATGGTATGGTGATATTATAGTGTATCTTCAGATGTCATCCTTTCGCTCTGAGTTGACCAAAGATGCCCTACGTCGGATTCGGCATCAGTCTCAACCCTACCGCATTGTAGGAGATACATTATACCGGGTTGGAGTAGATTCGGTGCTCCGTCGGTGTCTGACTTTGGAAGAGGCCGAAAAAGTATTAAATGACTATCACAGTGGTGCCTGTGGTGGTCACATGTCTAGATATGCCACCGCCCAGAATATTCTGCGTGCGGGTTACTTCTGGCCGTCAATTTTCAAAGACTGTATTGTTGCAGTCCGCAAATGTCACGCATGCCAGGTTTTTCAGTGCAAGATGCGCGCACCACCCCTCCCTCTACATCCTGTCATTACCGTCGGCCCTTTCGCAAAATGGGGCGTAGATTTTATGACGTGTAACCCTCATTCGGCTGGGGGGCATGCATATATAATCATCGATGTCGACTACTTTACTAAGTGGGCCGAAGCGATGCCTACACTAGCCGCCGATGGTAAGACAGCTGCCCAATTTATCTTCAACCATACCATTGCACGTTTGGGGTCCCTCAAGCCATTGTTACCGATCATGGTACTCACTTTCGAGATTACATGATGGCTGAGCTGACATCAAGATTGGGCTTACGACATGATAGCTCAACGCCATATTACCCCCAAGAAAATGGCCAGGTTGAGGCTGTGAACAAGGTTTTGGTCACAATGCTTCAATGAACAGTTGGAATTCATAAGTCCAATTGGCACCTCCAATTTTTCTCAGCTCTATGGGCATACCGAACGTCAGCAAAGAGTGCGACCGGATTCACACCATTCCAATTGGTGTATGGTCTGGAAGCGACTCTTCCAGTTGAGTGAGAAATTCCTTCCTTAAAGCTAGCTATGGAACTTTTTCTCGATACTTCTCCTGAAAAAGAGCGTCTTTTGTATTTGGAACGGTTGGATGAAACCCGCCGCTTGGCTGCTTTAGTCCTTGAAGCACAGAAAAAGCAGGTCAAAAGCACACTTTGATCAATATGTCTCTCCACGTTCCTTTGTCGAAGGGGACCTTGTCCTCCTATACGACCAAGCGCACGAAAAACTTGGGGCAGGAAAGCTCCAACCCATGCGGCATGGGCCCTATATAGTAAAACGAGTATTGAAGAATGGGGCTTATGAGCTCATTGATTATGAAGGATTTCCGCTTGCGCAACCTAGAAATGGGTTGTACCTTAAGAAATACTACGCTTGAATTTATTTTTGATGTGGTGTGTGTACATAGGTGTGTATATTCATTTGTGTGCATGTGTGGTGTGGTGTGTGATGTAAGCGTCTTTCTGTTGATCGCGTCTTCCTGATTTTTCAGATGTCCATTACTCCATTTGTGGGTTTCGCGGATGTTGCCTCCCGCAGTACCAGGAATCTGTCTTCGGTAGCCTGGGTAATCTATGATCCTGCTGGTGAGTTGGTTAACCTGCAAGGTGTGTGTCTGGGTCCTGCTACAAATAATATCGTGGAATATAGTGCTGTATTGGAATTATTAACCGAGGCTGTGGACCTCGGCATTCGTGAATTACTTGTGTATCTAGACTCACAACTTGTAGTATTACAACTTAACGGGCATTATTCAGTAAGAAATCCATCCATTTTACGTCTGTATTTGCGTATTCGTCTGCTGGAAAGAAATTTGGACTATATTACATATCAACACATACCCAAACATATGAATACATTAACAGATGTAGTAGCTAATTTGGTTTTAGATAGACATTTGCGCAATTTATAAAACATCATCACATGTGAGAAGATCCATCCAGAAATAGGTATGTATATATATATGTGTCGAAATTTTTACATAGTGTGCATCACATAAAATAAAAAATATACATGTTCGTCTTAATACATCCGGAGACGACATGTCTCTCAAAAAATATGCATGAAAGAAGCCCTAGCTGTCTAATCCGCATGGTGCTCGTGGTAACATAATACCGCGAACACTAAGCATCTTAGTAGTCGGTGGAGGCGACTGGGCAACCCCACAGTGTGTCGCTGGTATGCTAGCGGAACATCTGCTAGCTGTGCATAGTCCAGGATCCCCCGAGCAATTCCCTCCAGGTTCTGAATCAGTTCACCTCCCTCGCCACCCTCAGCGTGAGGGTCATGATCAACATGGCTTCTCCGGGCAATGGGCGACATGCCCGCGGGTCTCTCTGGGACGACATCTACATACACATAACAAATGTTATTAGAACAGACATCTATTACAAAAAAAAAAATCATAAAACATAAAAATCAAAAAGAGAGGTTATACCCAACTCTTCTTCCTAGTCATCCCCCTCCGGGAGCGGAAGGTTTGGGTCTCCAGTGAAATCAGTCCCAGCATAAGGCCAATCCTCGACCACGATCAGCTGCCACCGTAACCATCCAAAAAACTCCAGCCTCCAGGACATCTGTTGGCCTCCTCCTGATCTGGGCATAAGTGCTGCCCAGCGAGCCATCCTTGGCTCTCTTGGTATCGGCTCAGCAACAATGGCCCCTTGGCCCTGAAAGATTGGTAATCGTTCCAGGATGAATGATACCAAAATGGAACTGTAGCCAAACTGTTTCAGCTTGGATTTCTTGCACTTTGTAAGCTGCCTCTTGATATTGGTTGTCACTGCTGTAGCCCAATAAAATAGTGTAGGATTCATACACTCAGAGGCTAATAGGAGTTGGGCCTTGGTGGCCTCGTGTGGAGCTTGCGATCCCGCGGCTCATGTGATGGTGTGTAGCACTACTCTCAGTGCTAGATCCTCGATAGTGTGGATATCCACCTTCCCGCTTCCTGATCCGGTCCGTGCCCTTGGGCACACCCTCGCCATTACCTGCTCCATCTTCTCACTAGATGGTCTGTTGCCTGTCAAGATGGGCACTGGACCTCTGCGTGACAGTCCGGTTATGAAGTATACATCAGAAACCTCCAGTTCCAATACTTGGTCCTGAATTTTGAACACTCCTTCATTTTCATCCCAAATACTGACCAAGTACTGTAGGAGCTCAGGTTGAGCTCATAAGAAGGGCGTCAAGAAGAAATTTTTGAGTCCACAGTTCTTAAGTGCATTCATACAGGCCTCATTCTCCATGGCTAGTTCATCCTCTTCCCCATGCTCCCTTTCCTTCCATTCGATAACCATTGTGTTTGGTTGCCTGCATCAACATGATCAAAAACCCTTGTTTAGACCTCTGTTACATGGAAAAATCCATTGGATTGTTCTCTGTTTGGAAATTTAAAACGGAAAAACCGTGTTGCGCCATTGGCGTGACCCCTTTGTATGCAAAAGGCCATTGGCGTGGGTCCGTGCTCAATACCCGCGCCAATGGGTGGAGCCCTAAAATTTAAAAAATCTTCCACAGAAGCCCAATCCGCAATGGAAATCTCTATAAAATGGATCAAAATGGAGTTCAGGGAAGCGCCTCTTACCTGGAACAAACGAGGATCTGAATGGTAGCCCGGATCGGTCGCGGTCACCGTCAGAAGTTTGCACACCAAATGGACCACTGTTGCTCTCCAATGAGGTAAATAGTAAAAGTAATTTTGTTTTTACCATTTGAGACTTATTAATAACTTTTGAAATCTAAATAGGTTTTAAAAGTCATTTTTTATTAATATTTTAATATATTTTGTCGAAAATGGGTTTTACACTTGCCTTTATGTACAGCAATAGGTCTTTATGCGGCTTAAATGGTGACACGAGTTGTATTTTATACTTTTTCGAACTCGATAAATACACGAAAAAGTCATTTTGGAGTCACATTTCAGCTCTTTTTTGACTCTCTAAACATGAAAAGATTGTCGAGTTCCTTGTTGTTTCGATCTCGTTAAAGTGGACACGAAACGACATCTACCCAGTATACGTTTACCCCTTTTTCAGGCTGGGATAGATTATTTACGAAAAAGGAATACCCTAGCCTATCGCGACTAGGAGGTTTTCTCAGACAAAGTTTTCTACCTTTTTGGATCTGAGGAACTATTGACGAAAAGGGACCTTTGGAGTTTACTTTTCTGTTGTCTTTTCAAACTCTCTAAATATGAAAATATGTCGAGTTTTTCCTTTGTCAGACTCGTTAAACCCTGATGACATCGGATTCAGTCGCTATGACGTTATTCGAGTCGCTCCTTCCTAGGGCTCGTTAAACGTACTAGGATGGATTCGTCCGAAGGACGAACTTATATTACAAGCATATGCTATCCCCTTCAAGCTTGTTATCAAAAATAATTGGGGTACTCACCAGAAATGGTGGGGAAAAATGGAGCCAGAATCATTGTCATGTCGGCAGTATGTCGCTCTTGAACATGGCACTTGTCTGCATTCGTGTCGGGTTAGGGATATCTCATCTCGTTTTACACTTGCCTCCATGGGTTTGGGTGATCCCTTTTGACCTCTCATCTGCTCTTTGCCTCATCACCATGACCTCTAATCCGTTGATGTCAAATACTACCAAACTCACTGTCGTGCCGTTTATATGTTCAAGAGAAGTTGACCTCTGCAAGTACCAACCTTCCTCTGATTCTCATCTGATCGTGATTCACAAAAACATTATGTTCCTCTGTCTCACGTCGATGATGTGGGAAACACTATGGCCCACCTTCGATCAAGGTCATTTCATGTCGACTTCAGCTCATTATCCAGGAAGCTGGTCTAGAGACTCTCTTCTGGTACCTTGGAGCCTGCATGCCTCAATGGCAGATTCTTCGCATTCGACGTGAGGTTTTCATCATTGGCCTCCGATCGAGTGATTCTGCAGGTGTTCGATGTCAAATCATTGTTCACATACTGTAGATTGTACCTGTAGTACCTTGAGGACCATTGGCATTAATGGTGGTACCTCTCGCGTCTGTTAACATCTTTCATCATTGGCTGGTAATCAGGCGATGTTCTTGCATGTTCGACTTCAGCTCACATATTCGCATGCTTGAACTTGTACTTTTTTCGGATCGAGATGGAGCGCAAGACCTTGGATTCCTGTCTATTATAATCCAGGCTACGATTTTGTGGATTATTATGATTAGTTACATGACTCATTGATTGGATGGCTACGACCACACCTGAGTCTATTTTTCGATCCTCACTGGATGGCTGCGTCCATGCCTTGGATCTGGATTATTACATACTCTGTTATGGATGGCTGTGCCCATACCACGTATATATCATGTATTTGAGACATCAGTTGTACTTCTCTACGCAGGTTTTCTGACGGCGATGTTTTCAGTTGGACACGTTCTCGTAAAGTATTTCACCCCTCTCTCTCTCTTGGGCCTCATGCTTTAGGGGGCATCTGTTACACAGCAATTTTTCACCGTCCCTGCAATTCCCCATCCCACACAATTGGAGGGCTCATTCCGTGACCTGTGAGCAGTGACATAACTTGAAAAAACTTTCATGGCATTCCCATGAACATGTACTTTCATTGCCCTGAAGACAACTCCTTGTGAAAAACCCTAAAAACACCCATTTTTGCATTGGCGCGGGTAGCCAGTTCAGTACCCGCGCCAATGGGGGAAATCCTTCAAAGAGGGCATGCCAATTGGCGCTCTGTCCCAGAGTCGCACTCGTGCCAGCCATTTTAATGAGTGTTTTTTAAAAATAAATGGCGGAAGTTTCGTCCTAACTGATCCAGGAACTGGTATCTAATTTGAGTTGGGAGGTTTGGCTCTGGATCTCCATGTAGAGGAAGTGGTTTTCCACCTCTCATGGAAGCTTCCTTGAGGATAGGGCCAATCCCATGATTATAGGGATCCCAACTCCCCTTCCTCCATCTATAAAAGCTTGCTCATCTCATTTGCAAGCTAGTCTCCAAGTTCCCAAGAGCCTAATGTTGCAGAGCTTTGATCCATTCCCTTAAGGCCAAATCCAAGCAAGGAGATCATTGTCGACACATCCGGAGAGAGAGGTTTGTCCCATCCTTGACAGGCTTTATCGAGACACGTTCTGTTGATGACCCTCCGAAGGAGAATTCAGCGTCAGAGCTATGGTTGTATTATTCTTTTGATTAATTAATGATAAGCGACTATTGGTTATGGTTCCACTCTTGTTCTTGATGATGATCATGAGTTATGTCTTCTCTGACTGACATATAGTTGTACGCACTAGATTTTACACTTGCGTTTGTTTTTTTTCTTGCGTGTGCAGGTGTCCGATCACGGAGATCGTGAGGATTGTGATCTGCCAGAGCTAAGGAATGGGAGCGCTACCTCTACGGGCGACAGCGTTGGATTCCAGGTAAGCCTTCATCGCTAGTTGGTTTATTTGCAATTAGGAACCTGCACTATAGCGTGAACGATTGTTGCTAGACCCGATCTGGGCTAGTAGGGATTGCCTCTGTCCGCAGAGGGGATTTACCTCCACAACACTCCCGATAAAACAACTTCAAACATTGTACATACTGAAAATCAACAAGATTTGATTACTAATAAAACGGTGCCCAACAAGACAGAATTGAATCTTTCAAAGAGTCAGTCTTCTTTTAATTTGGAAAGTGAGATTGCCAAAATTAAAATTTCTTTCCCCCTTGTTGAGTTGGCCACTCAGGATGTATATAAGAATAAAATTTTGAAAGCTTTAGACTTAGGAGAAAATAGAGCTATCGTCAATTTGAATGATGAGAAACCAGCTCTCTTGTTTGGCCCAAAAATTGAAGGGAAATTTCAAGAAGGGGTAGTACCCCATTTTTATGTCAGCCTAAATATCCATGACAAAATCTTGAATAATGCTATGCATGACTCTGGAGCTTCACACAACCTTATGCCAAAGGTGATAATGGAAAGGCTAGGACTAGAAATAACTAGACCTTACAAGGATTTATATTCTTTTGACTCTAGCAGAGTGAAATGCCTTGGCCTAATTAAAGACCTTTGTGTGAATTTAACTCAAATCCCGGCCAAGTGCATGGTCATGGATGTTGTAGTGGTTGATGTGCCTCCTAAGTATGTCATGTTGTTGTCAAGATCATGGGGTGCCAAGCTGCAAGGTATAATGCAGATGGATGGGACATATGCCACTATCCCTGTCTTTAGTCAGCTTAGAAGACTATACAGAGAGGCACACATGAAATTCATGGTCAGTAGCCCAAAAAAGCCTGAAAATTCTCCCATTTACTCTGTTCATATTGACCTAGATTCGTTTACCCTTTACAACAATTAATCCACAAATAAGCCAGAGCTAGAAGACAATGACTCAAACAACCAGTTAGAGGCCCCAAATCTAGGAATAATGGCAGTTCTAGATATGGAAGAAAACAGGAGAGAAAAAAAAAGACAGTGCGTTGAAACAACAAACCAGAGTGAAAAAAGTCAAGAGTGTGAAAAAAAAATTACTCATCTCCTTGAAAATCCTGAGGAACGAGACCCATCATGATGTGTGCAGATCGCAGAACAGAACATAATGATGAACAAGGAAATAGGGATCAAAACGATGTTAACAATCCCTTATGGTGCATGAACTTCGATGGGTCTTGCAATAAAAAGAGTGCGGGAGCTGGGGTATGGTTGGTCGACACTGTAAAAAATTACTTCGAGAGCCATGCTTTCAGGCTAGATTTCAAATGCACTAACAACATCGCAGAGTATGAGGCTCTCATCCTAGGATTGCGTCTATTGAAAGAACTAGGAGCCAAGAATATAATTGTTCAGGGAGACTTAGAATTAGTCATCAAACAACTAAATGGAGAATATGCCGTTAAGAATCCCAGACTAAGGGTATATCGAAATAATGCCATAGATTTCCTAAAAACGTTTTCAAAATATGAACTCGTGTTTGTCCCAAGGAGTCAAAACATAATTGTGAACAGATTGGCCTGCGCTGCTAGTTCATATCAGGAATCACATAGTGACAAACAGATCATTATTCAAAAAAAATATAGACCTGCAGTGCCAGATAATGAGAAATATTGGCTGGTCTTTGAGGGCGACAAGCAGATAAAGGATTTCCTGCTTGGCAGGAACGAGTTTGAATTATTTGATTTAGATTCTAAATCCGATGAAAATTGCCTAAACAAAATGCCCCCTGAAGAAGAAAAACCATTTGGTCTCGTAAAAATCAACATGTTAACTAAAAAACTTGGAACTCATACTGAAGAGTACGAGGACATAGAAAACGAAGACATTGAGGTATTTTCGTGAAAGGACAAGAACATACTTAGGGGACTAGCACCATTAGAAGACCTGTTTGATTTTAACGACGTAGAAAAGAAACCCACTGTAGAATATACAAAGTCTGAGGTCGAGGTATGCAACATAGGCACTAAAGATAAACCTAAATTAATTAAATTAGCTGGCTCCTTGCCAGCAGACATGAAAAAGAAATACATTGACTTATTTAAAGACTTTGTCGATGTGTTTTCCTGGAGCTATGAAGACTTAAAAGCCTATGATACAGAAATCATCCAACACAATATCCCATTGAAAGAAAACCAAAAACCCTTTAGGAAAAAACTGCGTCGAATTAATCCAATACAAATGCCTCTAGTAGAAAAGGAAATCAAGAAAATGTATGAGGCAGGAATCATAGTGCCTGTGAGGTTTTTAGATTGGGTTTCTAACCTTGTAGTTGTGAGGAAAAAGACAGGAGAAATCAGATTGTGCATTGATTTCAGAAACCTTAACAGAGCCTCCCTAAAAGATAATTACCCTTTACCCAAAATGGAACACATTCTACAAAGGGTAGTTGGTTCAAAGAGGATTTCTTTGTTAGATGGTTTTTCAGGGTATAAAAAAGTTTTAGTACTCCCAGAAGACCAACTCAAGACAACTTTCACCACTCCTTGGGGCACTTTCATGTATGTGAAAATGCCTTTTGGATTAATGAATGTTGGGGCCACTTTCCAAAGGGCCATGGACATTTCATTTTCAGAGGAGATAGGGAACTTCATTGTAATTTACCTTGATGACATAACATTTTATTCCAAATGTGATGAAGAGCACCTGAAACATCTAAGAAAGGTCCTTGAAAAGTGCAGAAGGTTTGGATTATCTTTAAATCCCAAAAAGACAGTGTTTGGCCTACAAGAAGGTAAACTCCTTGGCCATATCATATCAGAAGAAGGGATTAAAATAGATCCAAAAAGAGTTGAGGGAATACTAAAGATTAGCCAACCAAGGAACATAAAATAATTACAGTCCTTTATTGGAAATATTAACTTCTTGAGGAGGTTTATTCCCAACTTAGCAGAGCTCCTTAGAAAAATGACTAATATGCTCAAGAAAGAAGTAGGAGTGAAGTGGACTGTAGAAGCAAAAAGATCCTTCGAATTGGTAAAATATGCACTCACCCGGGCACCAGTCCTAATCAGCCTGGAATTTTCAAAAGAGTTCCTTATTTTTTCCTTTGCCTCAGAGCATACTGTGGCTGCAATCCTGTTGCAGAAAAACCCAGAGGGACAGGAACAACCTATTGCTTTTTTTATCAAGGCTTTAAGGGATTCACCCTTGAAATATAACATAATGGAAAAACAGGCCTATGCTTTGGTAAAGGCCTTAAAGGACTTTAGGGTGTATATTCTACATTCCCACATCATTTCTTATGTGCTTAGTATAGTGGTAAAAAACATCTTGTCACAAGACCCAGATGGAAAGAGGGGAAAATGGATTGCTGCAATATTAGAGTATGATTTGGAAATCAAACCCACCAAACTCATTAAAGGTCAGGGCTTAGCTCAATTGATGTCTAAATCTAATCTAAAAGCCCTTGACACTAACATGGTAGATGCCTTGGATGAACAGGAAGAGTTACCTGCTCCCACTGTGGAAGAGAAGTTTCAAAGCTCACCTTGGTACACTGATATCTTGTATGTGCTTACAAATCATAATGCTCCTCCTGATTTATCAAAAACAAAGGCAAGGTTTTTAAAGTTGAAAGCTATGAATTATTTCATTTTGAATGAATGTTTATATTGGAAAAATGCTAATGGTTTATTGCTTAAATGTTTACTAGAAGTTGATGCAGAGAAGATCAAGCATGAATTCCATGAAGGAGAGTGCGGAGGTCATCTCTACTGGAAAACCACAGCCAATAAAATCCTTAGAGCTGGCTATTACTGGCCCACCCTCTTCCAAGATGTCCATAAAATTATAGTAGCTTGCCACAAGTGCCAATTTTTTGAGGGCAAAAGAAAACGCCTTCCTTTACCATTACAACCTATCACTGTTGAAGCTCCTTTTCAACAATGGGGCCTAGATTTCATAGGAGAAATCCATCCTGCTTCATCTGCCCAACACAAATGGATTCTCACAGCCACTGACTACTTCACAAAGTGGATAGAGGCCATCCCTTCTAGGAATGCCACAGATTATGTCATTATAAAATTTCTTGAAGACTATATCCTGTCTAGATTTGGCTGCCCCAGGAAGATTATTACTGATAATGCTGCTGCTTTTGGTTCCAAAAAGATGATTGATTTTTGTCACAGGTATCATATTACACTTGGTCATTCTACTGCTTATTACCCTCAAGGTAATGGGTTAGAAGAATCATCAAATAAAAGTTTGGTGACCATCACCAAGAAGCTGTGTGAAGAGAATAAAAAATCATGGCATAGCAAGTTGGTGCATGCTTTGTGGGCAGACAGGTTGACCACAAAGAAGTCCATTGGAATGTCCCCTTACCAGCTTGTTTATGGAGCATATGCAGTGTTTCCTACCAGCCTAGGTGTACTAGTGATAAAATTAGTCCAAGAAATACAGTCAGAAGAGGACAACATGGTAAGGAGGATCAATCAGACAATACATCTCCAGCAGATAAGGGAAGAGGTTTACAATAGGGCTCAGTAGGTACAAGAGAACATAAATAAGTTGTTTGAAAAAAGAACAAAGGCTTGTGATTTCAATATTGGAGACAAGGTACTCAAGTGGGACTCCAGAAGAGAGGATAAGGGTAAACATGGAAAATTTGACTGTTTGTGACAAGGTCCTTACATTATTCAGTCCACCATTGGTCCAAATGCCTTTTTTATGCAAGAGTTAGATGGCACATATCTATTTGGGGGTCCTGTCAATGGCAGGGTGCTTAAGCATTACTACTGCTGAGTTCGATTTTAAAAAGCTTTCATTTCCATTGTAAATACCATTGCTTTGTTCAGTCCCACAAAAGAAAAAATACAAAAACAATAAAAAATAAAAGAAAAGAGGGAAGATTATAAAAAACAATAAAGCTATAGCCCCATACCAGAAAAGAGAAACAAATCTGAAAGTGTGCAAGCTCAAATGTCACTCTTGAAAAACACACTCCTAGTTAGTCAAACAGCCTAATCTTGACTAATTAGTTTTAAATTTACTGCTGATAGGATAGTGAATTCGATTTGCCAAACTGTTTAATCTTGGCTTATCAGTAGATAGATTAGGTTAGAAATTAAAGGTTCAAACATGCTCAAAACCTGAACGTAAGTTTCCAAGCAAGAATTGACTCCAATCTATGTTTAATTCTGAGTCAAAATAGAGGTAAATCTAGTTCTAATCAGCTCAAAATCTAAACCAGAGAAAAAGAAAGAACAACTCAATCAAGAGGAAAACAGAGCTGTAAAAAAGTGAAGGAAGTGCATGAACTTTCAGATCTTAAGCCTTCCATTTTGATTTAAATTTTTCTACAAAATAAATATCTATGTGCAACTTGTTTTTTATGCCATAGATCACAGCAAGTCAAACTGCTTAATCTTGACTTGACTGTTTTTAAATTTCTGTTGAAGAATTTAGAGAATAAAATCTGTTGGACAGTTTAATCCCAATAGATAGTAGATTAGGTAGAGAATTATATGGACTCAACTGTTTAATCTGAGTCCATGGAGAAACAAGGAGTATAAATAGATTAGATTTCCTGTTTTCAAAAGAAATAAAATGTTGTAAAAGAGTTTTCCAATCCAAGTGCACTCTAAATGAAGAAAAAATGTTAGATCAGTAGGGTTGGGTAGGTAGAAAGCTTGTTGATGAAGATACATTGTTTTCCATGGATGCTAATATGTTTTCAGAAAAAAGAGGAGCATCCAAGCAAATAAGGCAACCCAATGAATGAGGCACTGATCAGCCCCCTAGAGAATGCAAGTTTGAAGTTCTTGATGCCTTCAAGAAGGCACCATCCCCAAGTGGAGCCACTGTTGGCCACCTATAAAATTTGTTCTATCAAAAGGTGGCCAAAACATTGTTTAGCCTTCAAGGAACAGTTTCATTGTAGAAATGTGATCTCTTGAAGCCTCTTCAAGATATCATCTCCTCTATCCAAAATATTCACTGTTGTTTCCCTTCAGAACTCAAAAATTCTGCTAAAAATTCCATGAGAAAGACTGCTGCAAAATCCCCTTTTCTCCCCTTCCTTCACTTAGAAACTAACCTTCATTTTTACTCTCTTTTTCCCCATCATTTTCCTCTGATTTCCATTTTTCCTCATTTCCCCTTTGTATAACCCACCCTGCATAGTTTAAAACTCCTTTCTGGCCTTATCGGAATCCTCAAAACTCCTTGAAAATCATTTAAAACCCATTTTTCTTATTATAGACTTAAGCCCCTTTGGGCTGAGTCTTTTACCTCCTCATACGCCCTGATGCTGGAACCGAGCGGCATTCTTCCAAGCGCTTATCGCGTTGCCCAATTGCGATTAGCCCCCCCCCCTCTTTAACCCCCCGGTCATATTACCCTTCATATAACCCTTGGCCCCGTAGTCGGGCGCCAGGCCGTGTCGAAATTAATATTTTAAACCTTTGTTTATATTAATTTGTCAGTTTTTTATTATTTCTTAAAATTTCCGCCAGTGAAAAATTTCAGTTGATTCGCACCATCAATCAGATCTGAAGATCGGACAGCGCGTGACCTATCAACCCGGTGTTCCCCGCCAGCCAATCACCATATCAAAAACTGGGCGGAATCCATCGCACCACTTTCAAGCAGAGGGCGGTTTTTTCCCGATCGGCAGCGATTCCATTCACCGATTGACGTGTGGCTTGGGAACTATTCACAAAACCTCTATTCATCACGAGTTAAAGATCGGACGTGGACTCGACGCGATATTGACGTACACCGTCCGATCTGAGGCCGCTCATTGGACGGTGATCGCTCTCCGAAGATGCCCGTGCGATAACTCAAGGTACAATGCAGTGTTAAAAACATCTCTACCGTCGATCTGATCTGCAGATCGACGACCCAAAATTCATCACCCTGATTCCTCGTCCAGTCAGCATTTCCGGACCCGGGAGTTTTATTCATCTGGGATTTATTGAAAATATGAAGTCCGGCTGCGCTCTATAAGGTTTTTATCGTGGGATCTCCGCCGTTGATCGCTTGGGGCGCTCTCATCCGACGGCCCACGATCGTCCTGATTCCCGATCTTGATTTTTGACCATGTTTGCCCGAAACAAAGGTTTTTATCCATTTTCTCCATTTTTCCAAAAAAGACTTATCCGCTTTGACTTTTCGCCTCCGCTCCTGACCGTCGATCTTTGCGCGATCGACGACTCTAAATGGTTAAAGCTGAATCACGGGATGATGGTCCAAGCGTAAACGTAATTACACGCAGTGGTGTTGACACCAAAGGAGATGAGGAAAAAAGGGGTGATGTAGAGCCACTAATCAGAAAGGAGTCTGACAAGAAAGAATGAATCAACTTGTAGAAGGAAAAGGAGACTTTCATTGAAGCCAGGAAGGATTTTGCTGCTGCCGGAGCGTCCACATCAAAGTCTATCATGGAAAAAAATGTTGATGATGAGTTCAAACCATTCCTACAAGCCTGTATTAAGTTATTGTGTAATCATATGGCAGTAGATATCTTCAGGCCCTGATAGACAGCTACGTGGAAAAGATTTATAAGGCTGTGAACAAGTTTTATAAGAACAAGAAGAGAAATGTTCGTGAGATGCGCATGACTGTGCAGATTGGAGAATATGAGATGGATCAAATCATCCTAGATCTGGGGTCTGATGCAAATGTTATACCTAAGCAAACCTAGCAGAAGATGGGAGAACCAAAGCTGGAATGGTCCACCATTCAGTTACGCATGGCCAATTAACAGAAGGTCATTCCGCTTGGGAGACTCCCACAAGTTTTGGTAGTCATTGCTGGAGTAAAGTTATGCGCAGATTTTGAAGTCATACAAATTATGGATGATGCAGACCCCTACCCTAAGGGATTGGATTGTGCCATCGATATGGGAGGTATCATCAACCTAAATTGCATAATCATGATCTTTGAGAATTATGGTATGCGGGTAATAGTACCACTAGATCCGGCAGAAGGAGAAAGATATATAGAGCCAATGTGTGGAGGAGATGATGTCGACCATATCTACAAGCTGACTGTGCAGGACGAGGATTGGATTAACCCTACTGCTGAAGAAATTCTGAATTGGGAGAAGGATAGTTCATACTTGTCGAATTCATATGGAGATATAGAGAATTGGTAGAATCGACTGCATGATGTTTCTGCGCTGCGCTGCCTCAATATCACTAAGAAATTATGGTGCATATCCTCAGAGGTAAGAGAACTACCCTATTTTGTTGGTTCTCGTAATGTCATAGTATTTCTGGAAGAATTGGAAAAGTTTGTCCCAGAAGAATGAAGGTTCTGGGCACTTGACCTGGCTATGCGCACAACCCTGGCGCGTTCGTGGGATATGCACAAAGGAGTTTTTAAGGACTGGGAGGAATGTAGCAAAATGATGATGTTGCACTTTGAGCCTCCTGCTACCCCACCAACTGAACTTTTCTATGGTTAGGGAGACCCACGCAAGAACTTGGCCATGTGGGTGGAAGTTTGGAAGGAAAAGACTTGGAATGAGTGGGTTCATATGTCTATTCATTCGTTGGGGCCGATACCTACCACTTGGTGTTTAGAATAGAGATGCACCAAGGAACTTTCCATTAGATTACAATGACTGATGATTTCATATCAACCTTCAGCTTGGTTGGGGTATCAAAAGAATTGGATGAAGCTTTGCAGGATATAGATTCTCTTGTCTTTGATGAATCCTGACCTTGAAGGGAATGTGTTGCGCTAGCATGGAACATGTAGATTCAAGGAATTGTCAATTGTAGGAACCTGTCAATAGAGGATAATGAAGATGATCCAAGAAATTTCAACATCCATGAGTCTGAAGTAGATTTTGTAATTGCAGGACCCTCATTGCGAATGCTATATGTCACTAAACCTCTGAAGTTAAAGGACATCAACATTGGGACAAAAGAGCAGCCCAAGTTGGCCAAAATTGGGGATTACTGGGGTGATGATATAGTAGGGAAGATTGCGGAGCTGCTGACAGATTATCAAGACCTGTTTCCTACCAAGTTATTTGAGCTCAAAGGAATTTTAGGAGACCTAGGTGTTATGAAGATCAGATTGAAACCAGATGCACACCCTGTCAAGCAACGACCATACCAATTGAATCCAAAATATAAGAAAAAAGTAAAAGAGGAATTAGAAAATATGGTGGCTGCGGACATAATCAAGCCTGTAGAGAAATCTAATTGGGTGATCCCAATGGTGGTTCAAGAAAAGAAGACCAAAGGAGAGATAAGGATTTGTATATATTTGTGCAAATTGAATGATGCCTATGTTCATGACCCCTTCCCTACTCCATTTTTAGATGAGATCCTGGATAATGTGGGAGGACAAGAGGCTTATTCGTTTACTGATGAATTTTTGGGGTATCATCGATCATAATTATGCCTGAAGACCACAACAAGACCACCTTTGCAATGGAGTGGGGGTCTTTCTAGTACACTGTCATGCATTTCGGATTGAAGAATGCACCCGTGATCTTCTCGCGCGTGGTAGTGGCTGTGTTCAAAGAATTCATGCATAAATTTTTGGAGGTGTATTTTGATGACTGGACAGTGTTTGGGTTGGTAAAGAAACATGTGTCAAACCCGCACATGATGCTTGACACATGTAGGAAGTGCCATATTTCTCTTAATCTAAAGAAATGTATATTTTACGTGCCTTTTGGAATTTTGTTGGGGCATATAGTGTGTCAGCAAGGATTGATGTTCGACCCATCCAAGATAGCAGTTATCATCAACCTAGAAGTTCCCACTAATGAGAAATAGTTGCGCTCCATCCTAGGACACAATGGATATTACAGGAAGTTCATTCAGTGCTATGCCCTGATCACTGTGCCAATGGAGAAGTTACTGAAGAAGGATGTGTCATTTTCCTAGGATGAAGAATGTCAAAATATCTTTGAGCTTCTGAAGGAGAAAATGGTCACTACACCTATCCTGATATTCCCAGAGTGGTCTAAGGTTTTTCATGTACATGTGGATTCATCTTTTATAACACTTGGGTTTGTTCTAGCGCAGCCAGGAGAAGGAGAAATTGATCACCCTGTTGCTTTTTCCAGTGGGAAGCTATTTAGTGCAGAGTGCAACTACTCAACGACAGAAAGGGTAGGATTGGCCATGGTCTATGCTCTACAAAAATACAGGCACTATCTGCTAGGAGGACACTTAAAAATTTTCATTGACCATTCTGCTTTGAAATACCTAGTCATTAATCTTGTGTTCGGGGGGGGGGGGGGGGAGATTTGCAGATGGTTGATGTTATTTCAGGAGTATGACATTGAAATCATTGTTAAGCCTAGAAGACTAAATGCTGGACCTGATCATTTGTCACGCATCGAAAATGGGGAAGAATGTAATGTTCCTAATTAGCCCAAGCTAATAGGAATATTTCATTCTGTTTTAATTTTATTTATTGATAAATAAAATGTAAAGGAGGACATGAAAAACTCCTAAAACATAAAAATAAATCAATGCCCAATGTGAACAGAGAAAAATCAGGGCTTTCTTAATAAAATCCACTTGTGTGTGAACAGGATTGCGCCACTTGACCAGGTCAATAGGACCAAATCTATAGTGTTGTCTAGGTTCAATGTATCTCCTAAAGGGACTGCGTAGTTCTAGAAGGAGGACCTCATGTGAAAGGGGTTAAGTGATTCAAGGTGGTTTAGGGTTTTTCACATCCTCATCTTATAAAAGGAAAGAGGAGGCTCAAGGAAAAGGTTTTTGAATGTATTTTATCTTCAAGAATTTTTCTGCTTAGACAAATTCTAGTTCTCTGGGCTGTTTAGCAAGAGACTAGTGAGGACCTCCTATTGGGGGTTCTCCATCCTTCCATTGAGTAGCTCTTGGAGGGCTTGTGATTTCTTCTCCACTATCTGGCATATGGCCAAGCTCCATATCTCTTTGGCAGTGTAGATCTAGTGAGGGTTTCATTTTCTAAGTGAGCTACAACAAGTGGAACTCTAGATCTGTAAATATCTAGCTTATATTGGAACCTCTTCTTAGTGAGTGTGTCTTTTAACCTCATAGAAGAGTGCATCCACAGTTTGTTCTTCAGTATCAGATCTTGGCATCATGCCAAAGTTTATATTATCATAAAAAGCACATTTTATCTCCCTGAACTATGTAATTCTTTAGGAGCAGAGTTTCAGGGGTTTTGGAGTTCTCCTGGAGGAGAGATCTCTAGTGGAAAGGATCCTTCCTTTCACTGTGGTGATCAATGGATTGGCCAACCAATCCATGTACCCTTCAGATCTAATTAACTTTCTGATGTATTTACTGTAGAATTTCTGAATACTGCTACAAAACTGTGACTTAGATCTCAGATCTACTCACTGTTGTTGATCATTTGCTGAGATCCCCAAGGGGAGTGTAATAAAGAGCCTATTTGGCTTTCTAATCTGTTATAGATCTATGTTTTCATGTAAAAATTTGTTTCAAATCTGTAACTAAATAATAATAAGCTTAATCTTCCTAAAAATCATGTTGTCCAGCCCTTCTGTCTCATTCCATGGTTGCAGCACCTCATTTTAAGGTATTTCTTTATGTAAATATCTGTTTTTATTATATTAAATCATTTGAGTCATATCATAAGTTGCCATATTGATGTTCCAGCATTATTTTATTTAAAACCCTAAGAAATTACACTATCCATGCTTCAGAAAATTTCTGCATAATCTAAGCCATGGGAAATCAGGGTTTTCTAACCTAATTAGGAAAGTAGGAACTTTTTAACATAGAAAAACACATTGTTTTTTGCTGAAATTTGACATGGGAGTCCCTAATAACCCTAGATTTCATATCCAACCACTTTCCCCTCTTATTTTTACGCAGATATCTGAATACACTCGTTTTAGGGCCTAAATCATCACTTTTCCTCACATTTTGGTTTATAAAACGCTGTATAAAGTTGTTGAAGCATATGTTGTTGAAGGATATATCATTGGAAATTTTTTATGAGGTATATTGTTGCATCTAAAACTCTCAAATACCTTAGGGTATTCTTATTTTTTTAGAAATTCCAGTTTGGGAACATTACAGTGGTATCAAAGCAAGATATTTGGCTCAGCTTGTGGCTTCAAGACAAAGTGTTTCAGAGCAAGGAGAAAGGTCAGAATGCTGAAGAAGATGAGTTTTAGCTCATCATATTCCATATCCATGAAGAGCCTCTTCAAAGAGGGTAGACATACAAAGGAGAAAGAAGAAGAAAATGAAACTCCCAGAGGGTTTCAAGGAGAAGAAAGTTGCAGTGAGACCTATAGAAGGTTTCAAGAAGGAGAGGAAGACCCATGCACTTCCTACCCTCACAAAAAATATGAATTGTACAGAAAAAAAGAGAGCATGGCTCCACCACTTGGAAGAATGACAGAAGAGGAGATCTCCTTGCTCCTTCTCCAGACCGTGAAGGGTATTGAAGAAAATATCAAGGAGATTGAGAGGGTGGAGACTTATACCAGCACTAGCACAAACTTTGAGAAGCAGCCTTCAGTAATGGAGGAAGACTACATAGTTGCAGAAGAAGCTCTTGCTTCTACATCCCACCAAGGTGTGATTAAAAATTCATTTGTTGTCATTTCAGCACATTGTATGAAGAGATCTACATTTCTGTATGCTGTTGATTTAGAGAAACAAAGTTGTAGTGCGCTGTGCAAGAGCAGTAAGGAAGAAAGGAGGCACCATTCCTCATGG
Source organism: Pinus albicaulis (assembly GCA_034641835.2). Lineage (NCBI taxonomy): Eukaryota > Viridiplantae > Streptophyta > Pinopsida > Pinales > Pinaceae > Pinus > Pinus albicaulis. The sequence continues at coordinate 1,354,584,666 of CM076574.1, forward strand.
GGGAATTCAAATTGCAGCTTCATTCATGAAGAAATGGAGGAATAAATGATGAATGGTAGACATCTCGAAGTGAGAAACCTTTTCTCCTTTCTAGATGCCTCTTTCTCAATGAGAACTCCCCAACTCAAAGAGAAACTTCTACTTGCAGAAGATCCAGAACCTTAATGGTTTTTGAAGGACATAGATGAGATGTCTTTTCTTGAAGATCTTGAAGGGATTGCACTTCAAAATCCCTTGAAATGCAGAAGGTGTAAAGCCATGAGGACACAAAGAGGAGATGGGGAAGAGGGCCAGCCTCATTCCTATCCATTGCAGAAGGTTGAAACACCTTGGAAGGTGATTGGATTGCCAGTGGAAGCATGGAGGGTCTTCTCCACTCATGTATTCAATCATCTCTCATTAAGGATGTCTCATTATATGAATATTATGGCACCATCCATGGGCAGAATGTGTCATCACTATCAAAGGACGAGACCCTAAATATTGTAGAAGGAAAAAAGGAGGGCAAGCTTCACATGGTAAGAAACATTTGTCCCTCTTCATTTCAGCATAATAATGCAAGATGAAGGAAAAATGATCTATTCAAGCAAATCAAGGACACATCAGTCCATACATCCTTCCATGATCTATGCCTTGATGTCTCCTTACTTGAAGGAATTCCACCAAGGAGTTCCCATGATGAGCAGAAGAGCAAAGTGTTCCCTCAACCTTGTGCATCAATGTCATCACTTTCTAAGAGGGAAGCCAACACAACATTGGAGACATTGGGTAAGAATCATGATTATGTAAATCACATCTTATTTCATGATTGTATGTATTCTCTTACTTTACATTTGCAGGCCATAACTCCCAAAGGGAGTGTTTTACCTTACAAGCTTCATGGCCAACTATGGGCCAAGATTATTTTCAAATATGGCCATTCCCTTGATGGGCTAAGGGAGGTGTTACAACATGATGGGTGCTTTCCTAAGGCACCAAATATACATTTCATTTTCATCCATGGTGAAGTGATAAGGGCAACAAGTAAGTGGCATGCAAACCACTTACCATATCTAGATATGAAGCAGGGAGGAGATCACCTGCGCTGGTTCCTATTGGGTGAGTTTGGGTACCACCCAAGGTTTTTGAATTTCTTGTCTCATGCCTTGTACTTCAATAAAAGAATGTGTAAGAAGAAGGCATGTTTGTTTTTGTTGATGAGGAGAGAGTATGGACACCCCATGATGAATTCCGTGTCCATACATCTACTTGTATCCATGATGTATGTACATGTATTTCTATTTAGAATGAATATCATAATCATGTATGTACTTTGGGTTGGGAGAAGATGTAACCTTCTCATGGGATCGCAGAAGGGAGCATGTTTATATCATGATGTTAATGATGATCCAATATTTATTGTAAGCATGAGAGGAGGAAAGGTGCAATAGGTGAATGTATCCATTGGGAATGCAATCTCCCAAATTCATTTGTATTTCAAGAAGAGGATAGAACCTTATATGGCTGCTACATTATATATTGTGTTTTCTTATGCAAAAGGTCATGTATTGGGCTTATGTAATGGGAAGGGATCTCTCACAAGGGAGAAATTGGAGCATGAAATGTGTTGTTTGAATCATATTTAGCTAACACCTATTATCCTCCACTATTTTCAAGCTTTGAAGAAGCTTATTGCAGCAAGTAGGTGGTGGGATGGCCACTTATTATGCTATGATTTGAAGCAGCATGGGAGGGGAAACTTTCCACATGACACCCTTGGCATGGAAGGGGTCAAAAAGGAAGAGTCAAATCAGATCACTCTTTCTTCTTTTGAGGAAGATAATATATCCATGCACCACTCCATTGATGGGAGGAGGATTGTTGGTGAAAAACATGATCATGTTACATATGTTTTATATTATGATTTCATGTACTCTTACACCATGTTTTTGTAGGCCATGACTCCAAGGAGGAGTGTTATATCATGTGAGCCTCTTGGCCAATATTGGGCCCCAAAAATTTCTAAATTGGACCACTCCCTTGAGAAGAAAAGGGAGATTTTGCAAAATGATGGGTGCTTCCCAAAAGCACACAACATATATCACACTTTTAGTCATGGTGATATGGTGTGGGCGACAAGTAAGTGGTGGGAAAACCACTTACCATATCTACATTTGATGCAAGCAGAGGATACCTTGCGTTGGTTCCACATGTGGGACTATGATCCACCTCCATATGTGCAATTTTTTGTTTTCAGGAACATTGTTTTGATTCCGTATCTTGATAATGTATTTATAATTTTATGGGGATGTATGGAGAAAGGAGGAAGGATGGCATGTGCCTCATGGGATGGCTATGCTCCATGTACTTTATGTTTTCTTGTTTCAGGGAGAGCATGGGGGAAAACCATGTTTTTTTCATACGATCTATTGTCTCCTTATGGGATAAGTTATTTGCATCTCATGAGAACCTTGGAGGAGCAAGACATGGATGGGTTGGTGAGCGCTTGGCTTATGGAGTGTTAGCCCCCTATAAATTTTTTGACAAGAAAACAGGGTGCTAAAATGTTTTTGAGCCTTCAAGGAATGCATTTCCTCTGAAAACACATCATCCTTGATGTCTCCTTGTGCCTTTGTACTTTGATAAAACCCCTCTGCTGATACCCATTATTAAGCCTCTCTGATTACAAAAAATTGTGCTCCAAAAGGCTTTAATTTTCCCCTTGTATCCCTGCAAAATGTCCCATTTCAACCCTTTTTCCCCTTTGTCCAAATCCCCTTTTTACCTTCAAATCTCCCTCCCCTAATCCTTCTAAAATTTCCCAAAAACCCCCTCTAAACCATACAGACATCCCTGGTGTGGTTTAATAACCCCTTCTTCCCTCTATCGTTACCCATTTTGGCCTTTAATTTCATTGAAAATGTACCAAAAACCATATTCTCCATGTATATGGGTCTTAGCCCCCTTCAGGCCAGCCCCCTTGACCTTCTCCACCACGTGACCCGGGCGTCGAAACCACGCGCTAGCTCAGAAAAACGCTTATCGTAGAATCCATATCGGGCGCATTTCACACCGTCGATCTGTATAGATCGGACGGTTGTCGCGTCCTCACAATGTCCATCGCTTAACCCTTTCACCGCCTGTTCATCACATCTCCACCGTCCATTTAACCACCAGATCAACAGTCCATATTTTACGTGCCTCGGTGGTCCCCGCACACTGTTCATAAACCACCAGTTTCTATCGCACCGCTTTCTAAGGGCTGGCGGCATTTTTTATTTCGGAGCGATTCCACTCACTGCCCGACACATGGCTCCATCACTATTTCAAAACTGCCCCCCCATCGCGCGTTATCGTTCAGTATTTGACATGGCGCGATATGCATATACACCATTCGATCTGCGATCGCCCATCCAACGATCATCGCTCCCCGAAGATGCGCGGAGATTAACCCAAGGCATCCATACACCTGGCCCACCATCCGTCGCCCTCCGATGCATTTTCAGCCGTTGATCTCCTCTCGAGATCGAACGGTCTAGATTCAATCGCCCTCCGTCATGTCCCCACCGTCGATCTCCGCCGGAGATCGGACAGTCCAGATTTAATTCACACCCACCATTAACCCCGTATCCCCACGTCACCCATTCCACATGTGTTCGTCATTTTTTTGTCCATCCCCATTATAATTCGTTCAAGGGTCACATTTTAATGTTTTATGTTAAAATTTTCCACCTCGCCTACCTCCAGAGCATATCCCGCTGATCCACCGTGTTCTTCCATGAAATCCTCTGCATTCATCATGCCACATTGCCATTCTTTGCAGTCATCCATGCCACCCTCCCCATGCATGTTTTTCTTAACGTTTTTTCATGTTTTGCAGGGTTACAGGCGACGAAAAACCGCCATGATTCATATTCACTATTGTGGTGGTACAGAGCATAGAGGAAGCTAAATTCAGAGCCTGGTATTACAGGGAAATTTCCGAAAAGGTGTCTGCTACATAAATCTCATCGAAGGACATAATTAAAGCTTTGAAAAACCTCTCCCGTGCCATTAAAGCATAGATTTCGCAGTCAGAGGAAATCGAGAAAGCGACAAAGAGTATTAGTGGAAAAATAGAGCATTTAAGGCCTGTAATTGAAAATTATATGTCTTAATCCAATTATTCAAAGGCAAGATACCAGAATCAAAGACCCCTGGATCGCTCAGAAGGTCCAATGCATAGAAAACCATACTATCAGGGTTTTCATATCAGTAGTATGTTCTTCCATAAAAGGACACAGTATCCATATTTCTTTTATTCTATGCCATGTTCTAGGGAGATTTTTCAGCCCTGACAGCAGTCCTATGCTACCGGTGCATTAGTTATATAGTATGGCAGACCCTAGAATCATTGTTTTGCATTTTGTTCAGTACACCAGAGACATACCTGGAGTAAATGGAAACCTGACGAAGATCACTCCATCATCCAACGAGTTCCAGAGATAAATGGCCAGAATTTAAACTGAATGGAGCCTCGGCCCTCTTTTCTGCTTCAGAGATTTAATGCTGCATTTAAGTTTACATCTACTCCTGTTATTATTTTCTCCTATAAGAATCCTGAAGAACATATTGTAAAGGTTGTTGTTCGGCTGTTGCTGTTGTAGTTAGAGGGATTTAGTTTTGACTGTTAGAACAGTTTTGGGAGAGAGTAGCAGAGTAGTTTGTATTGTAGTAGGCTGGGAGGAGAAGTTTGGATTGTAACAGCCTTTGAGCTCAGTGTATGTGACTGGTTTTGCAACAATTAATCAAGCACATTTCACAGGATCCTGGTCTATCACTATTGGTGATGTTTTTCTAACATTATTTATTACATTTTCATATTGTTTCATTTTTTGCTGGCTTGCATCAGAAATATGGCATAGGATTTACCCTTGTTAGGTACCCTATGTCTCTGCTCTCCTTGCCTTCAATTATTTCTGCTAAATGTGTTATCTAAGGGTTGATTTCAGTTAATTTAACCAGTGTAGTGGATGTCATTTCCTGCTAGCTGATGTATGAATTAAATGAATATGTTCTTAGATGTTCTTGTTGGGTTTAAGCTGGAAGATTTGGGAACACTTGGGATTAGAGTTAGCCCTGTCCACTAGGATCCTTGTGTGACCAGCTGGCCTTTCTAAGATCTCTTGCTGGTGTCAAAGCATTGAAGGTTCAAAGTCATTCTCTGATTTGTAGACCCTGGCTCTGTTAAACTTATCTCTGTTTTTCCCTTGGAGCACGCTAAAGCTGACCTAGAGTTAAATGACCTCTGGTCCGATCTATAAGCTGCCCCTTTTTCCCTCCTTTGAAAATTTCCTTTGAGTATGTCCAAGCAGGTCTGGAGTTAAATGACCTCTGATCTGATCTATAGGCCGAAATTGGGTTGCTTTCCTTCTTTCACTTTCAATCCTTAATGTTCCATTCCATCATCTATCTAAAAGATCCTTTAGTGTAGATGACTTTCCCTATGAAAGCTTTGGCTAATTGTTGCATGTAATTACCTTTCATGACTCCATAGCCCAATGGATGGCACTTTCTTGACCTATCCTCTTTGCTGAAACATCCTGTTGTTTTGTTCCTTTCTCCCATTACTTTCTCAGTCTATGATCTCATGACCAACCCAGCAAATCACCAACCAAATCATTTAAAACCCCCCTTTGTGCTTCATAGCTAGCCTAATACCTTAGTTTGAGCTTCAAAGATATATAATTCTTTGTTTTATTAGAGAGATCCCTCTCTGGACCCAGGAGGGCTAGATCCTGAGGTCTGAAAGTTGTTTGATGTTGTCTTATCTTTTGGTATTGCCAAATCTGCCAAAACATAGGAACCCCAACATAATAGCGACTCCACTGGGGAGTGAGACCAATCAGCCTGATTTGGTAAATAACTGTGGTGGATAGTAAAATTTTGAATCATCCACCTAGCGACTCCATAGTTCCTAAATGATTAGAGGACTCCATTGGTGATCCGTAGGCCGCTGGTTACCTTTGTTTTCACATGACTCCACTGGGAGACCAGTTACATTACAACATCATTCCCACTAATGGAAGATTCTGAGTTAATTCCCCTTGAAGAGTTTCGTCATGGAATATCAGGTATACTGGTCCAACTCAGAAGAAAAGACCTGCCAGAGGTTTTCTGTGCCAGCTCAAGATTCAATGATCAACCTGAGCTGAAGAAAGTCTTTCTAGAAGTGCTGGTGAAAAGGTATGAAGCATAGATTGAATTTCTGAACTCACAAGAGAGATCATACCATTTCAGAGACCCCAGAGCATTTTTGGAAAATCTCCCTTCCCCAAAGAGGGAAGAGATTCCATTTCCAGCTGAAGTACAAGAAGAAGATGATCAGGTTTTCAATAACCACTTTGAGGATGCAGTGGAAGAAGCAATAGTCAAAGCTGCTCAGGATAAATACAGCCTACCAATCATGGAGGGCCTAAAATAAGAACTTGTACATCATGTGTTCATTGATCCTGTGGCAGAATATATGGAGGCCCTAATTTTCTCAAATACTCCAGCATTGATCTTTAACACGGGACAAATTCATCAGGAGTGGTCACTACTGATGGTGACCTCATTTTTGAAGAACTACATGTAGAGCACCCTGTGGTTATCTCTGACAGGCAGTCAGTTCTCATATCCTTTTTTGTTGCTGCTTGACTGCATGCATTGGTATTATTGTATCACCTAGAGCATCAAATATTTCTAAGTTAGAGTAGGGTAGGTAGGAAAAGCTTAATAAAGCTCAGTCTGTGAGCATGTAGTTAGTTGTTTTAATTTTTGCAAAGTCTAGCAAGTCAGACAGTCTAATCCTGGCTTGACTGTTTTCAAATTCTGTTGTAGAATGTAGAGAAGAAATCTGCTGGACAGTCTAATCCCAGCAGATATTAGATTAGGTAGAGAAACATATGAGACCAACAGTCTAATCTGGTCTCATGGAGTAATAAGGGCAGAAATAGAATAGGTTTATTTTCTTGTTTGTAAAAAATAAAAATAAAAATAAATAAAAATGATGTAAAGGGTCTGCTAGTCCAAATGCACCCTAGAAGAAAAGATGCTAGGATTGTAGGATGGGTAGGTAGATTGTTTGAGAGTTTTTCTGTTGATTTGATGTCTTCACAATTTGTGGCAGCTGATCCAAGAAAGAAAATGGATGAGTCAAGTACCAGGCATCTGGCCTACACCAAAGATTTATTTTCTAAATTCTTGACTCCTTCAAGAAGAAGGCATCCCCATGTGGAGCCACTGTTAGCCCCCTCTAAATTTTTTGACAAGAAAACAGGGGGCTAAAATGTTTTTGAGCCTTCAAGGAATGAATTTCCTCTGAAAACACATCATCCTTGAAGTCTCCTTGTGCCTTTGTCCTTTGATAAAACCCCTCTGCTGATACCCATTATTAAGCCTCTCTGCTTACAAAAATTGTGCTCCAAAAGGCTTTAATTTTCCCCTTGTATCCCTGCAAAATGTCCCATTTCAACCCTTTTTCCCTTTTGTCAAAATTCCCCTTTTTACCCCCAAATATTCCTCCCCTAATCCTTCTAAAATTTCCCAAAAATCCCCTCTAAACCATACATACATCCCTGGTGTGGTTTAATAACCCCTTCTTCCCTCTATCGTTACCCCTTTTGGCCTTTAAATTCATTGAAAATGTACCAAAAACCATATTCTCCATCTATATGGGTCTTAGCCCCCTTGACCTTCTCCACCATGTGACCCGGGCGCTGAAACCACACGCTAGCCCGGAAAAGCACTTATTGCAAAATCCATATCAGGCGCATTTCGCACCGTCGATCTGTATAGATCGGACGGTCGTCGTGTCCTTGCAACGTCCATCGCTCAACCCTTTCACCGCCCGTTCATCGCATCTCCACCGTCCATTTAACCGCGAGATCAAAGGTCCGTATTTTATCCACCCCGGTGGTCCCCTTCCACTGTTCATAAACCACCAATTTCTATCGCACTGCTTTCTGAGGGCTGGCGGTATTTTTTATTTCAGAGTGATTCCACTCACCGCCCGACACGTGGCTCCGTCACTATTTCAAAACCGCCCCCCATCGCGTGTTATCGTTCGGTATTTGACATGGCGTGATATGCATATACACCGTCCGATCTACGATCGCCCATCCAACTATCATCACTCCCCGAAGATGTGCGGAGATTAACCCAAGGCATCCATACCCCTGGCCCACCATCCATCGCCCTCTGATGCATTTTCAACCGTCGATCTCCTCCCGAGATCGGACGGTCCAGATTCAATCGCCCTCCGTCATGTCCCCACCGTCGATCTTTGCCTGAGATTAGACGGTCCAAATTTAATTCATGCCCGCCATTAACCCCATACCACGACGTCACCCATTCCACGTGTGTTCATCGTTTTTTCGTCCATCCCCATTATAATTCGTTCAGGGGTCACATTTTAATGTTTTATGTTAAAATTTTCCACCTCGCCTGCCTCCAGAGCATATCCCGTTGATCCATCGTGTTCTTCCGTGAAATCCTCTGCATTCATCATGCCACATCGCCATTCTTTGTAGTCATCCATGCCACCCTCCCCATGCATGTTTTTCTTAACGTTTTTTCATGTTTTGGAGGGTTACAGGCGGCGAAAAACCGCCATGATTCATATTCACTATTGTGGTGGTACAGTGCGCAAAGGAAGCTAAATTCAGAGCCTGGTATTACAGGGAAATGTCTGGAAAGGTGTCTGTGACATAAATCTCATCGAAGGACATAATTAAAGGTCTGCAAAACCTATCTGGTGCCATTAAAGCACAGATTTCGCAGTCAGAGGAAATCGAGAAAGCGACAAAGAGTATCAGTGGAAAAATAGAGCATTTAAGGCCTGTAATTGCAAATTATAATTCTTAATACAATTATTCAAAGGAAAGATACTAGAATCAAAGACCCCGTGGATCGCTCAAAAGGTCCAATGCACAAAAAACCGTACTATCAGGGTTTTCATATCAACAGTACTTTCTTCCATAAAAGGACACAGTATCCATATTGCTTTTATTCTATGCCATGTTCTAGGGAGATTTTTTATCCCTGATAGCAGTCCTATGCTACCGGTGCATTAGTTATACAGTATGGTAGACCCTAGCATCATCATTCTGCATTTTGTTCAGTACACCAGAGACATACCTGGAGTAAATGGAAACCTGACAAAGATCACTCCATCATCCAACGAGTACCAGAGATAAATGCCCATAATTTAAACTGAATGGAGCCTTGGCCCTCTTTTCTGCTTCAGAGTTTTAATGCTGCATTTAAGTTTACATCTACTCCTGTTATTCTTTTCTCTTATAAGAATCTTGAAGAACATATTGTAAAGGTTGTTGCTCGGCTGCTGCCGTTGTAGCTAGAGGGATTCATTTTTGACTGTTAGAATAGTTTTGGGAGAGAGTAGCAGAGTAGTTTGTATTGTAGTAGGCTGGGAGGAGAAGTTTGGATTGTAACAGCCATTGAGCTTAGTGTATATGTCTGGTTTTGCAACAATTAATCAAGCACATTTCACAGGATCCTGGTCTATTACTATTGGTGATGTTTTTCTAACATTTTTTATTACATTTTCATATTGTTTCATTTTCTGCTGGCTTGCATCAGAAATATGGCATAGGATTTACCCTTGTTAGGTACCCTATGTCTCTACTCTCCTTGCCTTCAATGTTTTCTGCTAAATGTGTTATCTAAGGGTTGATTTCAGTTAATTTAACCAGTGTAGTGGATGTCATTTCTTGCTAGCTGATGTATGAATTAAATGAATCTGTTCTTAGATGTTCTTGTTGGGTTTAAGCTGGAATATTTGGGAACACTGGGGATTAGAGTTATCCCTGTCCACTAGGATCCTTGTGTGACTAGCTGGCCTTTCTAAGATCTCTTGCTGGTGTCAAAGCATTGAAGGTTCAAATTCCTTCTTTGATTTATAGATCCTGGCTCTGTTAGACTTATCTTTGTTTTTCCCTTGGAGCACGCTAAAGCTGACCTGGAGTTAAATGACCTCTGGTCCGATCTATAAGCTTCCCCTTTGTCCCTCCTTTGAAAATTGCCTTTGAGTATGTCCAAGTAGGTCTAGAGTTAAATGACCTCTGACCTGATCTATAGACCAAAATTGGGTTGCTTTCCTTCTTTCACTTTCAATCCTTAATGTTCCATTCCATCATCTATCTAAAACATCCTTTAGTGTAGATAACTTTCCCTCTGAAAGCTTTGGCTAGTTGTTCCGTGTAATTACCTTTCATGACTCCATAGCCCAATGGATGGCACTTTCTTGACCTATTCTCTTTGCTGAAACATTCTGTTGTTTTTTTCCTTTCTCCCATTACTTTCTCAGTCTATGATCTCATGACTAACCCAGCAACTCACCAAACAAATCATTTAAAACCCCCCTTTGTGCTTCATAGCTAGCCTAATACCTTATTTTGAGCTTCAAAGATATATCATTCTTTGTTTTATTAGAGAGATCCCTCTCTAGACCGAGGAGGGCTAGATCCTGAGGTTTTAAAGTGGTTTGATGTTGTCTTATATTTTGGTATTGCCAAATCTGCCAAAACATAAGAACCCCAACATGGAGGAAGCTTATCTTATGCTGGTGTCACCAAGGAGGATATTTTGTAGCACTCACCTTGCAGTTGCTTGAGGACAAGCAACAATTTTGGAGGGGAGAACTCTAATGTTCCTAATTAGCCCAAGCTAATAGGAATATTTCATTCTATTTTGATTTTATTTATTGATGAATAAAATGTAAAGGAGGACATGAAAAACTCCTAAAACATAAAAATAAATCAATGCCCAATGTGAATAGAGAAAAATCAGGGCTTTCTTAATAAAAGCCACTTGTGTGTGAACAAGATTGAGCCACTTGACCGAGTCAACAAGACCAAATCTATAGCGCTGTATAGGTTCAATGTATCTCCTAAAGGGACAACGCAGTTCTAGAAGGAGGACCTCATGTGAAAGGGGTTAAGTGATTCAAGGTGGTTTAGGGTTTTGCACATCCTCATCTTATAAAAGGAAGGAGGAGGCTCAAGGAAAAGGTTTTTGAATGTATTTGATCTTCAAGAATTTGTCTTCTTATACAAATTCTAGTTCTCCTGGGCTATTTAGCAAGAGACTAGTGAGGATCTCCCATTGGGGGTTCTCCATCCTTCCATTGAGTAGCTCTTGGAGGGCTTGTTCTTTCTTCTCCACTATTTGACAGATGGAAAAGCTCCATCTCTCTTTGGCAGCATAAATCCAGTGAGGGTTTCATTGTCTAAGTGAGCTGCAACAAGTGGAACTCTAGATCTGCAAATATCTAGCTTATATTGGAACCTCTTCTCAGTGAGTGTGTCTTTTAACCTCCTGGAAGAGTGCATCCACAGCTTGTGCTTCAGTATCAGATCTTGTCATCAGGCAAAATTTTATATTATCATAAAAAGCACAGTTTCTCTCCCTGAACTGCAGAATTCTTAAGGAGCAGAGTTGTAGGGATTTTGGAGTTCTCCTAGAGGAGAGATCTCTAGTGGAAAGGATCCTTACTTTCACTGTGGTGATCCATGGATTGGCCAACCAATCCATGTACCCTTCAGATATGATTAATTTTCTGATGTATTTACTGCAGAATTTCTGAATACTGCTACAGAACTGTGACTTAGATCTCAGATCTACTCGCTGTTGTTGATCATTTGCTGAGATCCCTAAGGGGAGTGTAATAAAGAGCCTATTTGGCTTTCTGATCTATTATAGATCTATGTTTTCATGTACACATTTTTTTCAGATCTATAACTAAATAATAAGAAGCTTCAGCTTCCTAAAAATCATGTTGTCCAGCGCTTCTGTCTCATTCCATGGTTGCAACACCTCATTTTGAGGCCTTTCTTTTTGTAAATCTCCGCTTTTCTTAAAGTAAATCATTTGAGTCATATCCTAAGTTTCCATACTGATGTTCTAGAATTATTTCAATTAAAACCCTCAGAAATTATGCTATCCATGCTTCAGCAAATTTCTGCATAATCTAAGCCTTGGGAAATCAGGGTTTTCTATCCTAGTTAGGAAAGTAGGAACTGTTTAACATAGAAAAACGCATTTTTTTTGCTGAAATTTGACATTGGAGTCCCTAATAACCCTAGATATCATATCCAACCACTTTCCCCTCTTATTTTTACGCAGATCGCTTAATAAACTCGTTTTAGGGCCTAAATCATCACTTTTCCCCAGCTTTTGGTTTATAAAACGCTGTATAAAGTTGCTGCTGCATATTTTATTCAAGGATATGTCATTGGAAACCTTTTATGAGGTATATTGATGCATATCCAACTCTATAATACCTTAGGGTATTCTCATTGTTGTAGAAATTCATGTTTGGGAACATTACAAAGAAACAACCAGTCTGGAGGAAGGGTTACTTGATCCACATTTATTTAATATCAAGGTGGTTGATGAGCACTTTGATAATATTATTCACTTTTTGACCACTAGAAGCGTGCATGCTGAATATTCGGTGCAGCAGAAGAAGGAGTTAGTTGCGCGCAGAGCTGGTTTTTACCCTGATTGTGTGTCATTTGTATAAGCTGGGAGCAGATGAAGTATTGGCAAGATATGTTTTGGAACATGAGAGACAAGATATCTTGGCTAAGGCTCATGCAGGAGTGGCAGGATGCCACTATTTTGGGAAGACTACTGTGCAAAAGGTGTTGCGTGTTGTGTTATGGTGGGCCACACTGCATAGTGATGCACATGCATACTGTCAAGCTTGTGATGCATGCCAGAGAACGGGGAAGCCCTCGTGTAGAGATGAAATTCGCCTGCACGCCTTTGATAAATGGGTTATAGATTTTGTTGGAAATATCAATCCTCCAGGGAAGAAGACTGAAGCGCACTATATCATCACTACCACAGATTATGTAACCATATGGGAAAAAGTTAAGGCATTTAAGGACTGTATTGCAAATACTGATGCACGCTTCATTTTTTAACATATTTTGACCAGATTTTGATGCCCAAAGATATTGATGAGTGATAGAGGTACACCTTTTTTTAATGAAACCAATGAAGCTATCACAGGACCTAGATGCAACCATGAAGAACTTGAATTAGACCCTGCAAAGTATCAATCTAGCCGCAGAAGGGTTGACATCGCAGAAATTGTTGGGTACTGCACAGAGTGCAACAGATCAGAGTGTGGGCATCCTGGCGCCCTTTGCTATTTCTATTGAAGAACTACAGAACAAGATGAAGAACCCAATACTGCTGTGACTCAGGACTAGTCACAAGATTGTGTTGGGGGCCTTATGGAGCGGGGTCCCTTAGGGCCGAAATTCGAAATATTTTTGGAATATTTTTGTAAATGTTTTGTAAGTTTACTCATGCACATCATAATTCAAGGGGCTTTGGGGCAGGTCAAAGCCCCTCATGAGTTGTAACGGTTTAAAGGGTAGTACTAGGGGCCGCAAGCCACAGTTTTTGGACCTTAGATGAGCATAGGCTAAATTTATTAATAGGAGTCTAGAACAAGTCGATAGAGGACATGTTGATGTAAGAGATCTGACTATGTTTTGATGTTTTGAGCAAACTTGTATAGGTTAGAAGGCTCCTGATGGCTGTGTGTGTGGAGACCTTAGTCCTGCTCTGTGCGAACCACGCTAGCTGTGTGCATGGGTAGAATGAAGGTGTTGTAAGGAAGAACTAAATTGTGAATCAATAAAGGATTGTTTTGAATGATATCTGAGTATCAAATGCATCTGTTGGTTGCTTTATGATATGTTTCTGCATGTTATTTTTTATTATTGTGTATCTGTGTTTTGGATCGGTTGAGAAACTATATTTTAACTTAAATGAATGATGAATGTATGGATCTATTACTATTGAAAGCTATTTTTATGTATTAAGGACTATTGGAAAGGATTGCGGACCTGTAATTGTGCGCGTGCAGGATAACCTGTGAAAATGACCTAAATCTGTCTGGTTAGGGTTTTTACATTAGGGCTTCTGTTGCGAAGGTCCAATCATAGTTTTTGTAGATATAAAGACACCCACATAATTTAACTCTCTCTCAGGGTGTGGAAACCTGGTTCCATTTTCCTCCACCCATACCGCTTTAGGTGAGACTTTGACTTGCGCAAGCAGGTCACTGCCAAAAGGGCGAGTAGTAAGAGGGTTTTTTTGGTTAACATTAACTCCGAACCTGGGTAAGGACCCCTCAAGCCAATAACACACAACCACCCTTATTGGTTCATCCTTTATCAGGGCATATTTAGTTGGAAAAGCCCAAGGGTCACCCAATGCCACACATGTGGAAACTCCCTCAGGGTTGCCACACACAACTCCTCCCACAACCGCTAGATGGCAGAGGAGTGCTACTCCTTCGGGTTGCCAAAAAAACACACATCCGGGTATTTCACAGGGTAATATCCCCCATACAAAACCAGATTCTTGTGTTTTCACAGTTCACAATGGCACTCAATACTCAGTTACATTTCCTAGCATCATTAAACCTTCTAGATCTATCAAACATAACAAATGATCCCATTACGCACAACCCCAATCGGCCCCCCATCACCATGCCCATGAAGATCCCTTCGGACATTCCAAAATCAGAAGGGAAGCAAGCGAAAGACATTAGAAACCATGTAATGAATTTCCACCTATGGTGTTTGTCTAATAGTATTATTTATGATACTATTCGACTTAGACAATTTTAGCGCACCTTAACCGGACCAGCCGCGAAATGGTATGTGGATCAGCCTTCTGCTTCGCATGGAACCGTTAGAACCCTTGCTGCTGTGTTCCTCACATATTTTTATTTACCCATCCACCACAATTCAGGAATGGAGTTACTAACTCATTTTAGGCAAATGCCAGCTGTCCATATCTCGGACCATCTCCATGAATGGCGGCGACATCGAATTTTGTGCAAAGACAAACTCGATGATAGATTTTTACTGGAACTATTTTTGAAGACTCGCTCAACAGAGATTTCAAAGGATGTGGCAACCCAAGGACCTACTTCGAAGGTGGATGCAATTATTAAATCCCAAAAACTTGAGCATATATACACCCAGTCAGGATACATTTACAAAATCCTGCCTAACGCCCCACACGTGCAAAATTAGAAAGAATTTCTAGGCACATCGAATACTGCAGACAGATTGATCGGGTCATTAACCTAAAGTCACCTAGGAAACAGTATCCGGTACCCCGGTTATTCGTATGATTCTAACTAGAACATCACGCAACTGAGCTACCATCAGAGTCATCCTAAACCTCTACAGAATATGACCAATAGGGCATCATCATACCACCATTAGCATGGAGGATCGTACCTTCCTTCATAGGGGACCCAGTACATAGCTAGGAATGCTGACAGAAGAGCTCCCCCCTAGCAACCATATACAAACTAGGGACAGGGACCCCAATATTTCCCTTCCCAAGTGTTAGAAAATTAAATATTATAGAGCAATGAAACACATAAAATATGCGGAAATTACAAGCACACAAAACACATAAAACCAGAGAGACACAGATATACGTGGTTCGTCCAGTTTGGGCTACGTCCACCCCGAATAGCCAGTCCTTCCTTTATATTATCCAACAAAATGAAGAGACAAAACCTACAGCAGATCCGTTGTAATATCCTCTGTTCTCTCTCACAGTCTCCCTCTCTATTTCTCGCTCCAAGAATACACTCATAATACACAGCCGCAATACAATGCCCTCATATATACAAGGGGATTGCCTTCTAGGGCAAAAAACCCTAATCTAAACATAACTTCTACCGTCAGATCATTTGCCTAATGAACGGCCCAGATTGACTAGAAATTACTATACTTTTACAAGGCAATTTTACATCTATTTTTAGCTTCGGGGGCGCTGCCCCCAAACCCTCGCCAGGGGGGGGGCTTCGAAAAGCGCTGCCCGCCCCCCGGACCCCCCACCGCAACCGACACCCCCGCGGCGTTGCCGCCCTTTTAAGGCACAGGAGTCCACGTCGTGATACAAAGTTAAACAAGATAATCGTGCTCCACACCCAACACCGCCACTTGGAGACTGATTGTAGCAACTCCACCACTACTTCATTTTCTGGACAATGACTCCTCTTTGGACCTGGTTGTTTCTCATCTTCATCGTCATTCTTGAAGACCAATTGAAACCGAGCATGTTCTCAGTTCCTCAATGGTTACAACTTTTGTTAGCATATCTGCAGGATTCTGGCTAGTGTGTATCTTTTCCAGCTTCAACTCTCCATCTTCCAATACTGACCGTATGAAATGGTACTTGAGATGTATGTGTTTAGTCCTGGAATGAAATGCTGAGTTCTTTTCAAGATAATAGCACTTTGGCTATCATTGTATAGTGTGCCCATATCATGCTTCTTACCGAATTCATCCATAAACCTTTGTAACCAAATCATTTCTTTACTAGCCTCTGTAGCAGCAACATACTCGGCTTCTGTTGTTGAAAGTGCAACAACACTTTGGATTTTTGAAACCCAATTGACAGCTGTTCCACCTACAGTAAATACATATCCTGTAGTGCTCCTCCTGTTATCTCTGTCACCTGCCATATCTGCATCAACATATCCCTATAGAGCAATGTTTGAACCACCAAAGCATAATGCTTGATTTGTGGTACCTCTCAAATATTTGAGAATCCATTTTACTGCCATCCAATGTTCTTTTCTTGGATTATTCATGTACCTGCTTACAACTCCCACTGCATGTGCAATATCAGGCCTTGTGCAGACCATTGCATACATTAAGCTTCCAACTGCAGATGCATATGGAACTTTAGACATATAATCCATGTCTTCTTGGGTCTTTTGGCACATCTCCTTACTAAGTTTGAAATGGCTAGCAAAAGGTGTACTAACTGGTTTTGCATTCTGCATATTAAATATTTTCAACACCTTTTCTATGTACTCATTCTGAGACAGTGTTAATTTTCGATTTTTCCTGTCTCTAGTTATCCTCATACCAAGGATTTGTTTTGCAGCTCCCAAATCCTTCATTGCAAATGAATTTGCCAATTTTCTTTTGAGCACATTTATTTCCTGCATGTTAGATCCCACAACAAGCATGTCATCTACATACAATAACAATATAATATAGCTGCCATCATTTTTCCTTTTTAGATAAACACAATGATTAGAGTGACATCTAGTATAACCTTGTTCAGACATAAACTTGTCAAATTTTAGATACCACTGCCTTGGAGCCTATTTTAAGCCATACAAGCTCTTCTTTAACCCGCACACCAATTTTTCTTTCCCTTTTACCTCATATCCTTCTGGTTGCTGCATGTATATCTCTTCCTCCAAATCTCCATGGAGAAATGTTGTCTTTACATCTAAATGTTCAAGATGTAAATCTTCTGCTGCTACAAGACTTAAAACAGTTCTGATTGAATTCATTTTAACAACAGGAGAAAATATTTCATCAAAATCAATACCTTTCTTCTGTGCAAACCCCTTCACCACAAGTCTAGCTTTGTACCTATGTTTTCCTCCATCTTCTTCCTTCAGCCTGTAAACCCATTTATTTTGCAATGTAGTTTTACCTACAGAAAACTTGACTAAGTCCCAAGTCTGGTTATGCATTAAGGAGTCCATCATTTCTTCCATGGCTAGCTCCTACTTCTTCCTACTTTCAACCTGCATTGCTTCTTCATAATATTCAGGTTCACCAGAATCAGTCAACAATAAATAATATAATGAAGGAGAGTATCGTTCAGGGGGTCTACTTATCCTGGTAGATCTTCTAACACCACTTTCAGGTGTTTGAGGTGCCTGTTGCTGTTGTGGTGGTTGCTGCTGCTGTGGTTGTTGATTATTATTATTTTCAGGCACCTTTACTTTTTTAGTTATCTCATCAAGAACCGTGTATTCCTTGCTTTCTTTTTCTTGTTTCTTTTTTTGCAGCTGATTCTTATACAAGACCTTTTCATTGAATATTACGTCTCTGATCCTAATAATTTTGTGATTTTCATAATCATATAAGCGATAACCAAAATCATTAGCACCATATCCAATAAAGGTACATTTCTTTGATTTTGCCTCAAGCTTTGTTCTGTTTTCTTTATTAATATGGACAAAGGCCTCACAACCAAAGGCTTTAAAAAATAGTAGTTTACCTTTTTACCTGTCCATGCTTCCTCTGGAATACCACCATCCAAGGAACTTGAAGGCCCTCTGTTTATTAGATAAACAGCAGTATCTACAGCATCTGCCCAAAATTGTAAAGGCAATCCCGCATGCAATCTCATGCACCTTGCACGCTCCATGATTGTTCTGTTCATCCTTTCTGACACACCATTTTCTTGTGGTGTTCTTGGAACTGTCTTCTCTCTACGAATTCCATGCTCTGAACAGTACCTATCAAACTCTTTGCTGCAATATTCACCTCCATTGTCTGATCCGAGACACTTCAACTTCTTTCCTGTCTCAATCTCAACCAAAGCTTTCCATTTCTTGAAAGTATCAAATACATCAGATTTATTCTGAATACAATAAATCCATGTTTTTCTAGTTTCATCATCAATAAAAGTAACATAATAACGAGAGCCACCGAGAGATGATACCTGAGCAGGTCCCCATACATCTGTATGCACAAGCTCCAATTTTTCGCTCTTTTTTTCTTTCCCAACTCTGAGAAATCTGACTCTCTTCTGTTTTCCATAAATGCAATTCTCACAGAAATCCAAATCAACATTCTTCAAACCTGGCAAAAAATTTCTTGAGTGGAGAATCTTCATTCCCTTCTCACTCATGTGTCCGAGCCTATGATGCCATAATGCTGCATCTGCTCCTTTGGAAGTTAAAGCATTAACAGAGTTAGAAATACCATTGCATAAATACAATGTACCAACCATTTCACCTTTTGATATTACCAGCGCTCCTCTGGTGACCTTCCAAGTTTTATCTGTGAAAGTTGTCACACAACCTTCACTGCCTAACTGCCCTGTTGAAATCAGATTTTTCTTCAGATCTGGAACATGCCTTACCTCCTTTAGTAGCCATTGGTTTCCATTCTGTTGTTTTACAATAACTTTACCCATTCCAACAATTTTACAAGGTTTATCATCACCCAAACGAACTTGTCCAAAATCTCCTTGAACATAGTCATGAAAATATTTCTTATCAGGTGTGGCATGGAATGAAGCCCCTGAATCTACAACCCAAGAATCAATAATATTTTCGAAAGAAAGAATCAAAGCATCTTGTAACACATCACCTGTCACATTTGCTTCATGATTGTTTTCTTGTTGTGTGTCTCCTTCTTTTCCCTTCCGAGATCTACAATCTTTCTTTAGGTGTCCTTTCTTTCCGCAATTCCAGCACACTATCCCCGATCTGGACTTGGATCTGCCTTTCCTTGATTTACTGCGATATCCCGAGCTCTTTCCTCTTTCCATTCTTCTTCCTCTAGACTCTGCACTCAAAGCATTACCTGATGTCTCACCGGAGCTTTTCCGTCGCATTTCCTCGCTAAGGATAGCACCAACAACATCATCAAACTTTAAAGTACTAGATCCAGAGACAGAGTTACTAATGGCCATTACTAAACCATTCCAACTCTCCGGCAATGAGCACAAGAATAATAGAGCTCTAACTTCATCATCAAAGTTTACCCCTACAGAACTTAACTGACTGGTAACTGTATTAAATTCATTTAAATGGTCTGCAACAGATCCACCTTCCGACATCTTCATATTAAATAGTCATTTCATAAGAAATACCTTGTTTGAGGCCGAGGGTTTTTCATACAGTTTCGCCAACGTCTGCATCAAACCCTCTGTTGTTGTTTCCTTCGAAATATTGAAGGCGACTGACGCCGCAAGACACAACCGTACTGTTCCGAGTGCCTTTCTATCGAGAATGTTCCATTCCGCGTCTGTCATGGTCGCCGGACTTCTTTGTTTTTCCGCTCAATGGTAGGTACAGATCTTTCTGATACAGATAATCTTCCATCTGCATCTTCCACAGCGCAAAGTTTTGGCCGTTAAATTTCTCGACCCTAAACTTACCATCGTTCGCCATTGCTCCCACTCGAACCAGGAACCCTTCTTTCCTGCGAGTTTATCAGCCAAATAGACCTTCGGCTCCGATACCAGTTGTTAGAAAATTAAATAGTACAGAGAAATGAAACACATAAAATATGCGGAAAATACAAGCACACAAAACACATAAAACCAGAGAGACACAGATATACGTGGTTCACCCAGTTTGGGCTACGTCCACCCCGAACAACCAGTCCTTCCTTTATATTATCCAACAAAAATGAAGAGACAAAACCTACTGCAGATCCGCTATAATATCCTTTGTTCTCTCTCACAGTCTCCCTCTCTGTTTCTCGCTCCGAGAATACACTCATAATACACAGCCGCAATACAATACCCTCATATATACAAGGGGTTGCCTTCTAGGGCAAAAAACCCTAATCTAAACATAACTTCTATCGTCAGATCATTTGCCTAATGAACGGCCCAGATTGACTAGAAATTACTATACTTTTACAAGGCAATTTTACATCTATTTTTAGCTTCGGGGGCGCTGCTCCCGAACTGCCACTAGGGGGGGGGCTTCGAAAAGCACTGCCGCCCCCCCTGGACCCCCCACGGCAGCAATTAATTTTGGACGGCGTTGCTGCCCCTTTTTAAGGTACAGGGGTCCAATGCTGTGATACAAAGTAAACAAGATAATCAGGCTCCACACCCAACAATCTCCCATTACGTAATTTCCATTATATCCCTCGATTTTGTTCGGTGTGAACTAGTTTATGCATGGCCATAATGTGCCTTTCCCTAGGAGACAACTCAGATATGGAATCCATGGAAATCTCGAAAACATAAGAGGATGTGACAAGTAGATCCATTCTCTTCTTTTCAGTAGAAGAGAAGCTAGTTGGGGGGAACATAGTCACCCCCAAACGCCCTCTACGAAGAAGGCCAACCTGTGCGTTATGCAGCGCATGTAACCATTTGGTCGCTAAATTCCCAGACCTAGAATTGCTACGCAAATGGTATCCAATCACCTCACCATCCCAGAGGGAAGAGAATACCCAAGAAATAAATTCTTGTCTATTGTGTCAAGGAAACGATCATGCTCAACACTGTACTTACATCTCTCAAGCATGCGCACTAATAAACATCATAGGTTCGTTAGAAACACAACGCTAGGATATAATCAATATAGAGCCAAGAGAACAGACTTCCCCCAGGCAGTCTACCCCCTATCGATACCAAAGCATTGGGCAATTCAAAATGACACATTGTCCTAGCAGGGCCCATGTCCAGCTAATTACGATATGCGGGCTATGTGATAAAATTGACTACCAAATCAATCAATGTAAGGAACTGAAGAACCTTACAAAAAACCTTCACAGTGCCACCCACTTCCCATAGATCAATCTCTCTAATCAAGAGAAGATCACACATTGCTTTTCCAAGATTTTCTCACAATTACACCACACAATAAATTGTGAGTACCTCCCAAGGCTAAAAGTGGCAAGAGCAACATTAAGTCTAAACCCCCTAAAGGAGGTAGACCAAAACCAAAAAATCGGTGATGCAAACAACAAAATCTTTCCTCTACACTTGATCCTTTTCGAGCATCCACTTCAGTGACATAGAGTAGCATTGGTTATCACACCATCTACTCAATAAGCACCATGGTACCGTGCACCATTTACACTGATCATAACCACGAAACAGGGTCATGTCCCTTAATGGAATCTTTTAGGCGCCTCGGCACCATGCATAATTTCAAAATCTAGGAAAGTGCAAGTACTCTTGGTACACCTTGTAAGGAACCTCAACTTGTTCTCATGCAAGCCACCATGATGGAAATTCCTCCCCCACCCAACGTCGATGATACAAAACATCACATACAATTCATCTCATTGTGCATAGGAACCATGACTCATGTTGTTTGCTCATCAGTCATAGTTTTCAAGACTGCTGCAACTACCAAAGTATCTATACCAATGACGATGGAAACCCAATCTGTCTACACCCTCTCGATCGTGTCTGGTTCCACCACATTGACTACGGAATCTTATTCATGTCTGTCGACTAGCTCTGTTAGGATGAACCACCTCCTCACAACCTTACGCCAAATAAATCCCCCTTAGGATCCTTGTTTCACTTAGATGAGGATATTCTTGAGGCCATGACAGAACAATATTATCCATGGGGTGCACTGCATCACTGCTCGTTTTTTCTTCCTGAAAAGCCATTCAACCCTAAAAATCCAGGAAACCAAGAGATATATGCGATCAAATCAAAATATTTCCTTCCATATGGGAAACTCAGTTGGTTAAAAAATACCATTCATGTGCCCGATGCATTCTAAGAAGGAAACATGTCTAACATTTCTCCAACCATCAAGGTAAATATCTCTCAAAATCTTGAGAAAGTCGAAGAAATATCGCTGGGGGAAGCATGTTCCCCAAATGAAGTAACCTCTTACACACACTTTTTGCAAGATTATAGAGACATCTTCGCATGGGACTATTCAGAAATTCCAAGGCTTAGTCCCACTATAGTAGAGCACCATATTGACACCTAGCCTGATGTACCATCGGTATGCTAGAAACAACATCAATTTCACCCATCCAAGGCTGAAGAAATTAAAAAATAAATTGATAAGCTTCACAAATCCAGGTTTATCTACCCCATCTTACACGTCATGGGTTTCCAACCCTATTCCCGTCATGAAAAAATAGGGCACCATTCACGTATGTACTGATTTTTGAGATTTGAGAAAATATTTTCCAAAGGACAACTACCCTACCTCATTCATCGACCAATTCATCGACACTTTCATGGGACACAAAGCCCTCTCCTTCATGGATGTCTTCTTTGGGTATAACCAAATCCAAATTCAGCATACTGACCGGTACAAGACTGCATTCACCACCCCATGGGGCACGTTCGCATACTAGGTTATGTCATTCGGTCTTAAAAATGCTAGAGCCACTTTCCACCGGTCCATGAACTATATATTTCATGACATTTCCCACCTTATCCCTGCCTACTTCAAAAAACTCACCATTATTTATAAGAAGAAATTTTATCCTCTCAAATATATGCGGCTAGTATTCCAAATATGCCGGAAATACAACCTATGCTTGAACCCTCTCAAGTGCGTCTTCTACGTCATTGCAGGTTGACTTCAAGGTTTTATAGTGTCCCAATAAGGGATTAGAGTGGACCCCCTCAAGGTCCAAGCCATCAAGGAGGTGCCACCACCTCGAACCCTCAAGCAACTCCAAAGCCTACAGGGAAAAGCTAATTTTCTAAGATGCTTTGTTCTAGTTTACCCCACTTTTGCTCAAGGATTCCTATGACTCCTCCGTTAGGATATCCCATTAAAATGGGATGATCAATCCCAAAAATCATTTGAGGCACTGAAAGACACATTATCTTCAACATAATTGATCAGTCCACCAAACTACGAAAAATATTACACCCTGTATCTATCAGTGCCTGAAACCGCTTTGGCCAGGGTGTTAATCCAAGAGGGCCCCGATGGTAAGGAACACATAATTTATTATGCCAAAAAAAATTACCAGGCCCCGCATTAAGGTATGAGCCTGAAGAGAAAATTTCCCTAGCATTGATTCACATAGTCCAAAAAATCCGACACTACATTATCTTAAAGACTGCAATAGTTGTTGCATATATCAACCCCATGAGATACCTGTTGACCAGTCGTTTGATGAACCATAAATACACTCGCTGGATAGTTATACTACAAGAGTTTGACTTACAGTTTAGTTCCCCCAAGAGTAAGAAAGCTTTAATTTTAGTTGAGTTCATCACTGACCTCCCAAGTCATACTAAAGGATCACGAGTGAACGACTCACTACTAGACGAACATCTCTTCCTAGTGACGACTGACGACCCTTGGTACAGAGGTATTATCTTATTCCTATGAACCCAAAATTTCAAACCAAAGCTCACACGTGATGACCATAAGTGCATATGCCACCAGGCCCCCCGATACATCCTCATGGGAGATGTACTTTATCGACATGCCATCGACACAATTCTATGTCGATGCCTCACTCACGACCAAGATTGGCAAGCCCTTAATGACTGTCATAGTGGAGCTTGTGGTGGCCACCTCTCTTGAATGGCTACCGCCCAAAAATTTATGTGGGCAGGATATTTTTGGCCCACCCTATTCCGTGATTGCATCTCAGCAGTCAAAAGGTGCGAGCAGTGTCAATGCTTCACTCAAAAGGAAAGAGCACCTCCTGCTCCCCTGCACCCAGTCATTGTAGTTGGTCCCTTTTGAAAATGGGGGTTCTACTTCATGAATTCCAACCCCGCGTCGTCTGGCAACCAAAAATACATTATTTTCACCATCGACTATTTCACCAAATGGGTAGAGGCCATGTCCACATATGAAAACACAACAAAAATCGTTGCACATTTCTGTTCAACCACGTCATCACCCAGTTCGGTGTGCCAAAAGAGTTAGTCTTCGACAACGGAAAGAATTTCAAAAAAAATAAAATCCAAGAACTATCTCACCCCCTAGGATTCACACACAAATTCACTTCACCATACTACCCTCAGTCCAATGGAAAGGTAGAAGCTATGAACAAACTGCTCACAATAATGTCACAACATATGGTGAATAACCATAAGAGACACTGGCACCACATTGTGTTTTCTGCCTTGTGGGCATACCGCACGGCAGTGAAAACCTCAACAGTGTTAACAGCCTTCTAGTTGGTGTATGGGGTCGAAGCCATGATTCCCATAGAATGTGAAATCCCCAACTTACATGTTGCCATCGAACTCCTCGATGATACCCAACCTCTAGAGCAATGCTTGGTGCAACTAGAAATCATTGACAAAAATCGACGATAGTCACTCCAACACAACGAGGCCCATAAAAAATGGGTAAAAGCATCGTTTGATCGCAACATAGCCCCTCCCTCATTTACCGAGGGAGAGTTAGTCCTCCACTACAACGTTTTGAAAGAATCCCTAGGGCCTAGGAAGTTCAAAACATGGTGGAAAGGTCCTTATGTCATAAATAATGTCCTCCTCAAGGGGGCATATATCCTATCAGAGCTTGACGAAACATGCTTAAGAAACCCCATCACTGGGCTCTACCTCAAGAAATTTTACCCATATGGGATAGGAGGCCTCAACCCTAGAGATAACATGCATATAAAAAACTTTGTTTTTTGATCACAAACATCACAAAACTATTCTAAAAAGTGCTCTGGTGTCATACATGGATCGTTCCCCCAACCGTTATTTTGGATTCATTGATGGAGCATTGCGATGGTCTCAAAATCTAGCAGCAACCACCTAGGTCATTTACTATCCTGATCGATCACCATTCTTCACCAACGAATTATGCATCGGACCAACTACCAATAATCAGGCATAATATGACGTCATCATTGGGCTCATGAGCGATGCCTTCAACCAAGGCATCTGCCACCTGCATATCTACGTTGATTCCCAGTTATTGGTTTCACAGTTAAACCAAGAATTTTAAGTACAAGATTATCAATTGTTTAGAAATATTTTCATGCAAAAATATTAAGCCACCAATTTGATCATATTACATTCACACATGTACCAAGAAATCAAAACCAGATAATAGATCACATAGCTAATCACATCCTAAACTGGAACACATCTTGCATAAACCATCATACATAAAACCAAAACAAAAAACATAAAAAATATAGATCTCCATCAATGATACACAACATCCATCAAATCATATAACCATAGACACATCATCAAGAGCCGAAAAAACATATCTCACATATATACCAAAAAATATGTGTGAGTCCAAATACACAAGTCATGTCTCTAACCCGCAGGTCAACCCAAAAAATGTATACACATGTCATCAAAAATAAGGGAAACATCATCATAATGGGAGATTTCCCTGAATACAAAGTATCTCTAGGGCTGAGCCCCGCCAGGTGGGCCATCTATACCCACAGCTACACTCGATGCCAGAACTGGGGTAGCAGCCAAAACATAAAGCGTCACATGGTGCAGTGTCAGGCGATAATCCCTCTCCCAATCCATCACTTCCTTGAGCCAAGTATCATCGAAATAATCTACAAAACCCCAGGTCAACATACCCTGCATCAACCTCTCCACTCGACCGCAAGCATTAGCTAAGTCAGTGGATTGAGCCTTGGTCTTAGCTCGCTGCTCTGCCATCTCCGCCACTCGCACCTCTACCGCCTCAGCACGAGAAATAGCAGCAACATACTCAGCAGCAGCCAAGCTACTACCCTCCCCCGAGGGGCCAACACCATCACCTGACCCTACACTGCCACCCTTCCCCCCACCCTGGGGCTGAGCATCTCCACTTGGAACCCTCCTAAGGGGCTGGTGTCCCACCAAGCGAGTATTAGGATGTCCAAATGCTCCCACATATGAAAGAGAAACAAATATAGTTACAGTGTCACCACAATACACATCTAAATCTACACATCATAAAATACTCAACAAATGAAGAAAAACATAAAAAATCATACCTACAGGTCCCCACGCGTAACCAACAAGAATACCCATATCTGGATCTCCCTAAAATCTATCCGAGAGTATGGGAGCTCTAAGAACGTCTAGAGCTTTTCCTTGAACCATGCCTGTGTGGCCGCATCCTAGTAGCGACCCACCTCTCCCCCTCCACCTCGGGGCATCACCGACGCCCATCGCCTCATCCGAGGGTCTTAGCGAGGCCCAACAAGAACAGGCACAATGAGTCACAGCAGTACCACCCTCTCAAACATGATGCTACAAAGGATGCTAGCATTGGTGAATAATTTGGAATATTCTCTCCAAACCTTCCCCAACTGCGACACCATGCCATCATAAACATGGCGGGCCCAATCATAAAAATGGTCAGCCCGAAGCCAACATAGAACACCAATCTGGGTTCCAGATGCCCTGTGTGGCGATGAAGACCCTGTCATCCATATGATCATAGCTAAAGAACATTGCTCAACTAGATCGGTTATTGATGCAATGAGAATGCATCCCTGCGAAAGTGGCACCCCACCACAGTGATGCTCCGACCAACGCTGGAGAGCCACCCTCCCAAGTGATAGCGGGTGTGGAAGTGCCTCACCTTGAGGCAACAAGTCGGTCACTGATTCGGATGTTGGGGGGAGGCCCCAAAGATCTAAAAAGTTGAAATAGATCTGAAAAGATCTGCAAAATTAGAATTCCAGAAAAAAAAAAAGAGAACACAAAGAAAATAAAGCCACAAAGAAACTTGTTTTATTAAAACAGAGAATAATTGTAGAAGCTACATTGTGGTGGACAATTTATCATTTTACAAACTGAGGCTTTTTATTTATATCATTTTTTGAGTTACAATACCATTAATAGATACCATAGGTGGATACCATGGGTCAAAACCATGGGTCAATACCACGGGTAGATACCACTTACACTACCATGGGTAGATACCACTTACAATACCATGGGTAAATTTCCTGTGTGGATGAATACCATGAGTGGATACATACCATGGGTGAATGAATATCATGGATAGATGTCACTTACAATACCATGGGTGAATAAATACATGGGTGGATGAATACCATGGGTCGATGCCATTTACAATACCATGGGTAAATTCCAACAGTGGATGGATAAAATGGGTAGATGAATACCATGGGTGGATGCCATTTTCCATTTGGATCATTCCTGCCTCCTTAAGAAGAAATGGTCCCCATTGCATGAAGTTCCCTCCTGATAAGCCTTTGTTGAATATGAAGAGCCATTGAAGAGAAGGGTTTTGTGTAATTAACCCATAACTGTGATGAACGAAGATCCGAGGATAGAGATACCCTGTAATGCTTGTGACCAACTGTGATATTGATAGTGTGCGACCTAGCAAATGGAATTCTATGAAGTGTGGGTTTGTGGATGAACCAAAACCATGACAAACAAAGATCTGAGGATAGAGATACCCTGTAATGCTTGTGACCAACCGTGTTACTAACAATGTGCAGCCTAGCAAATGGACTTCGATGAGAAGGATTTTGTGCGGTTGACCCATAACCGTGATGTTGATTGTTGATGAAGTAGCAGGTGCCTACATAGCTTGGGGTGGGAGGGCACATCTCCAAATAACCCAAACCAAACGCTGCTATGCTGAAACTGATGAATGTAAAGCAGGTGCCTACTAAAGCGGGATGGGAAGGCACCTCTCTAAAGGGAACCTGCTCTGAATGTTGCTCCAAATTTAAAATGAGTATAGCTCAGTCAATATAACTCAGAATATTTGTTATAACATGTTTTTGGAAATGGAATGATCATTATGCATCTGATCATGTGTTTGAAAATGATATCTGAAGACCCTAGACTCTCGTATTTGTGTTGGAATTGTCCCGCCGTCACAAAATGTTTGAAAAAATAGTTGATTTTAAATCAGTGATAAATCCCTCGTTCGGCCTCCGATTCGATCGAATTTTTTTTTTTGAAATTGGGTGATTTTTCAAGGGGAGTGCATATCTATAACCATTTATTTGAAATTTCCCACTGAAAATTGCAAGAAATGATAGGAGATCCACCGTCCATGAATTGTTGTCAGAAAAATTGTTGCATCATTGCTGATTTTGAATTAGCGATATCTCCTTCATTCGAACTCCAATTCGCCAGATTGTTTTTTTGAATTTAGGCATTTTTTCACAAGAAATCTAGATCGGGTCTTTTTTTTTGTAAATTTTTCACCAAAAGTTTCAGATTTGATCTAGAAACTCACTGCCCAAAAAATTCATGGAGTTTGCTGAAGATTGTTGCAAAACATTGAAACTAAAATATGTTTCAAACCCTCATTCCCATGGATTCGTAACCTGAATCTGATACCACTGATCTATATTTATGTAGTAACACAACAGAATATAGAAATAACCATAAAAATAGAAATACAGCAGAAATAAGGCTTCATTTCATTAATATCAAATCATAGAAATATGCTTACAAACATGATGAAAATAAAATAGCTAGGTGTTGGTAGCGAATCTCTGAGAAGAGATGTGGCAGCTATAGACCTCTGGACGGATAGGGATGTCCTTCCTGTGCTGGACCATCACCTTGTGCCTCCAGTTACACCTACGAACCAAGAAGCACACCATGCTATCCTGTGATCTCAGGTGGTCATTCTCTAGAAACTTGAGAATACCCCACTGTGCCAGCAACCTCCATGCATTGGCATCTTGAGCCACAACCATGCGAAGATCAGGCCAATCATGCTCTCTCCATAATGTACTGTCACCAAACACAATCACACAAGTGACATAAAATAAAAAAAATTCAACAAAATTTGACTTGGTTTCTCGCCGCGCCTATTCCCCATACAGGTGCGTTGATCACATCTGTCTCAAAGACAGATGCGCCAGATCGTGTGAAAAGTCTGAGACAGATGTAAAATCTCTACGAAAAACCTCATTTTCTCGCAAATGGATCTGCACCTGTACCTTGATTTCCCACGCGACCAAGGCCAAAAATAAGTAAAGGTTCTTACAAACCTATTTTATACGAACCCCCACCCAGAAAACAGTGAAAAAATTAAAATGTCGGATGTTCAGGGGCCTACCTGGCATTGACAACGCGAATCCCTAGTACACGAGGTGATCACAATGACAAGAAAGGCTTGGCAGCAAGGGATCAACTCTGAGCTCAAAAATCTCAAATGACATAAATGAACTGAAATGATCCATATTGACCTATATATCTCCCTTTTCGAATGATTTGACGGACGATAACGAGAGCTCAAGACACCCAATTTTGAAACCGAAAGAAACACAAGGATCAACACCTCATAACGTCCAAAGGAGGCTTCAGATATTCATGCCTCAGAAAAAATATTTTTTTTCAGTTACGACATGTATGCCCTCTCTTATTATTTTTTCATTTAGTACATTTGTCAATATATTTGAATAAAAAAAATGCTTTCACTTGGGATATAAGTTGCAGGTGTTACACACCGCGACAAACCACCTGTTACCCCAGCCACTGAAGGTTCTAGAGTAGGTATCATTCTTCCCCCAACATGATAGATTCCCAGAGAAGCTTTGCATATCCTGAAATCATTTCTCCACAAGAATCAACCATAGGTTCCAAACACCCGACCATGTTTATCATCTCCCCACCTTGCACATGATAAACATTCTTGTCGGTCAGTAGAGCCTTACCCTCCATGGCGTCCATCACTCAAGTAGACCATGCATCAAAAATATGATGCCATTTCCATAACATCCTAGTCCGGGAAGCACTTCATGTTCATCCATCCATCATGCATCAAGTCAAGTTTTACCATGTCATGATAAAACCCCTTTCCCAGACTACCATTTTTCGCAAGTAGATCTAACATGCACCACCATGTCTCATATTTCGCCTACCATACCTCCATCAGCATAGCTCATCTGCGACACTTTCTATCTGCTTCACCAATCCCGCACCAAGACTAACCAATGGGGCCCCCACCCTCAGCAAAAACACCTTCCTCACATCATTAGTGATTGATCATTTTCATTTTTTTGAGGCACATGTCTCTGTGTTTTTTCATCCAAACCCATTTTATATTCTTTTGGAATGTGTACAAAGATATTTTAGGAGAACCTCCTAACCCATCCATCCACCTTTCTCCCCTGGCAGTAGTCCCTAATCACCCTTGGTCAGAGCTTCACATCCTTCACCTAAAGCCACCACGGCATTCATAAAAAACATATACCCACCCTAGATGTCTTATCAACTACAGGGCTTTCCTTACCAGAATTTTTACGACTGCCGCCACTTGCATTTACAAGCTCCAACCTTGGGCAACTGAAATCCCATCATCAGTTTTCAGCCATTTCTTGCCATCATGCCTATGCTAACCTATCATACCCCACTTGCTATATCAGATACTCTGGTCCCTTGCATCAATACTTCTCTCGGTCGGTTGAGGCTTCCTTCTTGTCAACTTCAACAACCATTTTCCAAAAAGGAAGCCGTACCTTGGATAGCTCCTCACCTCAATAGGGGAATCCTTGGATGGAACTATTGTTGGGTGTGGAGCCTGATTATCTTGTTTACTTTGTATCATATCATTGGACCCCTGTACCTTAAAAGGGGCGGAAATGCCACCTGTAATTAATCATTGCTGTGGGGGGTCCAAGGGGGGGCGACAGCGCTTTTCGGAGCCCCCCCTGGCAGGGGGTTTTCGGGGGCTACGCCCCCGAAGCTAAAAATAGATGTAAAATTGCCTAGTAAAAGTATAGTAATTTCTAGTCAATCTGGGCCATTTATAGGCGGATGATCTGACGGTAGAAGTTATGTTTAGTTTAGGGTTTTTTTCCCTATATGGAAACCCCCTTGTATATATGAGGGTATTGTATTGCGGCTGTGTATTATGTGTGTATTCTCAAAGCGAGAAATAGATAGGGAGACTGTGAGAGAGAACAAAGGATATTACAGCGGATTTGTTGTAGGTTTTGTCTCTTCATTTTGCTGGATAATAGAAAGGAAGGACTAGCTATTCGGGGTGGACATAGCCCAAACTAGGTGAACTGCGTATATCTGTGTCTCTCTGGTTTTATGTGTTTTGTGTGCTTGTGTTTTCCGCATATTATATGTGTTTCATTGCTCCATAATATTTAATTTTCTAACAACTGGTATCAGAGCCGAAGGTCTATTTGGTTGATAAACTCGCAGGAAAGAAGGGTTCCTGGTTCGAGTGGGAGCAATGGCAGAAGATGGTAAATTTAGGGTCGAGAAATTTAACGGCCAAAAATTCCCGTTGTGGAAGATGCAGATGGAAGATTATCTGTATCATAAATATATGTACCTACCATTGAGCTGAAAAACAAAGAAGTTGGTGGCCATGACAGATGCGGAATGGAACATTCTCGATAGAAAGGCACTCGGAACAGTACGGTTGTGCCTTGCGGCGTCAGTCGCCTTTAATATTTCGAAGGAAACAACAACAGAGGGTTTGATGCAGACGTTGGCGAAACCATATGAAAAACCCTCGGCCTCAAACAAGGTATTTCTTATGAAACGATTATTTAATATGAAGATGTCGGAAGGTGGATCTGTTGCAAACCATTTAAATGATTTTAATATAGTTATCAGTCAGTTAAGTTCTGTAGGGGTAAAATTTGATGATGAAGTTAGGGCTCTTTTATTTCTGTGCTCATTTCTAGAAAGCTGGAATGGTTTATTTATGGCCATTAGTAACTCTATCTCTGGATCTAGTACTTTAAAGTTTGATGATGTTGTTGGTGCTATCCTTAGCGAGGAAATGCGACAGAAAAGCTCTGGTGAGACATCGGGTAATGCTTTGAGTGCAGAGTCTAGGGGAAGAAGAATAGAAAGAGGAAAGAGCTCGGGTTATCGTAGTAAATCAAGGAAAGGCAGATCCAAGTCCAGATCGGGGATAGTGTGCTGGAAATGCGGAAAGAGAGGACACCTAAAGAAAGATTGTAGATCTTGGAAGGGAAAAGAAGGAGATGCACAACAAGAAAACAATCGTGAAGAAAATGTGACGGGTGATGTGTTACAAGATGCTTTGATTCTTTCTTTCAAAAATGTTACTGATTCTTGGGTTGTAGATTCAGGGGCTTCATTCCATGCCACACCTGATAAGAAATATTTTCATGACTATGCTCAAGGAGATTTTGGACAAGTTATTTTGGGTGATGATAAACCCTGTAAAATTTTTGGAATGGGTAGTTCTTGTAAAACAATAGAATGGAAACCCAATGGCTACTAAAGGAGGTAAGGCATGTTCCAGATCTAAAGAAAAATCTGATTTCAACAAGGCAGTTAGGCAGTGAAGGTTGTGTGACAACTTTCACAGACAAAACTTGGAAGGTCACCAAAGGAGTGTTGGTAATAGCAAAAGTGATCCAGGTGGATATTGGTGGCCACCCACCTATTACACTTGGGGCCCCACCATTTTCTCTTTCAATTTTTCAGTTTTGGCACAACTTACTATTTTTAGCAGTTTTTAGGGTCCTGAACTTTTGGAGCCGTTTTGAGGCCCTAAACGACGTTTTTTGGGCATCGCGCCTATAGAAAATATCATTTTGTTTGAAAATTATATTCATGGCGAAATTTGTAGTCCTCGGATAGATCTTTCTAATGATGTATCATGTGCGTCAAACAGAGATAGTATTCCAAAGTTACGTCCCTGGGAAGTTGAAACACCAATTTACCCAAACGGGGCCCATAGTTTTGGCGCTTCATCTCCTAGGGTTATGTTTTTGGATGTTTAGGGTTCTCCATTGTTTCTAAATAATAAATAGGCCCTCAAGCCTCATTGTAACTCAGTTCAAAGGCCTATAGGCACCACATATCTTCTCAAAGATAGCTACCAGTGCCCTATCTAGTTTTATTTTCATTCTGTCTGTAAGAAAATTTCAGTTCTTTGATATTAATGAAATGAAGTGTTATTTCTTATGTATCTCTGTATTTATGGTTATGTGTTTATTCTGTTGCATTCCTGCATAAATCTGGATCAAAAAGGTGAAAAGGTTAGTACATTATATTTATGCAATGGTATTTCTAACTTTGTTAATGCTTTAGCTTCCAAAGGAGCAGATGTAGGATTATGGCATCATAGGCTCGGACACATGAGTGAGAAGGGAATGAAGATTCTTCACTCAAGAAATTTGTTGCCAGGTTTGAAGAATGTTGATTTGGATTTCTGTGAAAATTTCATTTATGGAAAACAAAAGAGAGTCAGATTTCTCAGAGTTCGGAAAGAAAAGAAGAGCGAAAAATTGGAGCTTGTGCATACAGATGTATGGGGACCTGCTCAGGTATCATCTCTCGGTGGCTCTCGTTATTATGTTACTTTTATTGATGATGCAACTAGGAAAACATGGATTTATTGTATTCAGAATAAATCTGATGTATTTGATACTTTCAAGAAATGGAAAGCTTTGGTTGAGATTGAGACAGGAAAGAAGTTGAAGTGTCTCAGATCAGACAATGGAGGTGAATATTGCAGAAAAGAGTTTGATAGGTACTTTTCAGAGCATGGAATTCGCAGAGAGAAGATAGTTCCAAGAACACCACAAGAAAATGGTGTGTGATATATATTGAGTAGAACAATCATGGAGCGTGCAAGGTGCATGAGATTGCATGCAGGATTGCCTTTACAATTTTGGGAAGATGCTGTAGATACTGCTATTTATATAATAAACAGAGGGCCTTCAAGTTCCTTGGATGGTGGTATTCCAGAGGAAGCATGGACAAGTAAAAAGGTAAACTACTCTTTTTTAAAGCCTTTTGGCTATGAGGCCTTTGTCCATATTAATAAAGAAAATAGAACAAAGCTTGAGGAAAAATCAAAGAAATGTACCTTTATTGCATATGGTGTTAATGATTTTGGATATCGCTTATATGATTATGAAAATCACAAAATCATTAGGAGAAGAGATGTAATATTCAATGAAAAGGTCTTGTATAAGAATTAGTTGCAGGAAAAGAATCAGGAAAAAGAAAGCAAGGAATACACGGTTCTTGATGAGATAACTGAAAAAGTAAAAGTGCATGAAAATAATAATAATCAACAACCACAGCAGCAACAACCACCACAACAACAACAGGCACCTCAAACACCTAAAAGCGGTGTTAGAAGATCTACCAAGATAAGTAGACCCCCTGAACGATACTCTCCTTCATTATATTATTTATTGTTGACTGATTCTGGTGAACCCGAATGTTATGAAGAAGCAACGCAGGTTGAAAGCAGGAAGAAGTGGGAGCTAGCCATGGAAGATGAGATGGACTCCTTAATGCATAACCAGACTTGGGACTTAGTCAGGCTACCTGCAGGTAAAACTGCATTGCAGAATAAATGGGTTTACAGGCTGAAGGAAGAAGATGGAGGAAAACAGAGGCACAAAGCTAGACTTGTGGTGAAGGGGTTTGCACAGAAGAAAGGTATTGATTTTGATGAAATATTTTCTCCTGTTGTTAAAATGACTTCAATCAGAACTATTTTAAGTCTTGTAGCAGCGGAAGATTTACATCTTGAATAGTTAGATGTAAAGACAACATTTCTCCATGGAGATCTGGAAGAAGAGATCTATATGGAGCAACCAGAAGGATATGAGGTCAAAGGGAAAGAAAAATTAGTGTGCAGGCTAAAGAAGAGCTTGTATGGCTTAAAACAGGCTCCAAGGCAGTGGTATCTAAAATTTGACAAGTTTATGTCTGAATAAGGTTATACTAGATGTCACTATGATAATTGTGTTCATCTAAAAAGGAAAAATGATGGAAATTATATTATATTGTTATTGTATGTAGATGACATGCTTGTTGCAGGGTCTAACATGCAAGAAATAAATGTGCTCAAAAGAAAATTGGCAAATTCATTTGCAATGAAGGATTTGGGAGCTGCAAAAAAAATCCTTGGTATGAGGATAGCTAGAGATAGGAAAAATCACAAATTAACACTGTCTGAGAATGAGTACATAGAAGAGGTGTTGAAAAGATTTAATATGCAGAATGCAAAACTAGTTAGTACACCTTTTTCTAGCCATTTCAAACTTAGTAAGGAGATGTGCCCCAAGACCCAAGAAGACATGGATTATATGTCTAAAGTTCCATAAGCATCAGCAGTTGGAAGCTTAATATATGCAATGGCCTGCACAAGGCCTGATATTGCACATGCAGTGGGAGTTGTAAGAAGGTACATGAATAATCCAGGAAAAGAACATTGGATGGCAATAAAATGGATTCTCAGATATTTGAGAGGTACCACAAATCAAGCATTATGCTTTGGTGGTTCAAGCATTTCTCTACAGGGATATGTTGATGCAGATATGGCAGGTGACAGAGATAATAGGAGGAGCACTACAGGATATGTATTTACTGTAGGTGGAACAGTTGTCAGTTGTGTTTCAAAAATCCAAAGTGTTGTTTCACTTTCAACAACAGAAGCAGAGTATGTTGCTGCTACAGAGGCTAGTAAAGAAATAATTTGGTTACAAAGGTTTATGGATGAATTGGGTAAGAAGCATGATATGGGCACATTATACAGTGATAGCCAAAGTGCCATTTATCTTGCAAATAACTCAGCATTTCATTCTAGGAATAAACACATACATCTCAAGTACCATTTCATACGGTCAGTATTGGAAGATGGAGAGTTGAAGCTAGAAAAGATACACACTAGCCAGAATCCTGCAGATATGCTAACAAAAGTTGTAACCAGGGAGAAACTGGGAATGTGCTCAGTTTCAATTGGTCTTCAAGGATGACAATGAAGATGAGGAACAACCATGTCCAAAGAGGAGTCATTTTCCAGAAAATGAAGCAGTGGTGGAGTTGCTACAATTAGTCTCCAAGTGGGAGATTGTTGGGTGTGGAGCTTGATTATCTTGTTTACTTTGTATCACAGCATTGGATCCCTGTACCTTAAAAGGGATGGCAACGTTTCCCATAATTAATCGCTACCGTGGGGGGTCCAGGGGGGGTGGCAGTGCTTTTCAGAGTCCCCCCCTGGCGGGGAGTTTTGGGGGCAGCGCCCTGAAGCTAAAAACATATGTAAAATTGCCTTGTAAAAGTATAGTAATTTCTAGTCAATCTGGGCCATTCATAAGCAGATGATTTGACAGTAGAAGTTATGTTTAGTTTAGGGTTTTTTTCCCTAGAAGGCAACCCCCTTGTATATATGAGGGTATTGTATTGTGGCTGTGTATTATGTGTGTATTCTCAGAGAGAGAAACAAATAGGGAGACTGTGAGAGAGAATAGAGGATATTACAACGGATTTGATGTAGGTCTTGTCTCTTCATTTTGATGGATAATAGAATGGAAGGACTGGCTGTTCGGGGCGGACGTAGCCCAAACTGGGTGAACCACGTATATTTTTGTCTCTCTGGTTTTATCTGTTTTGTGTGCTTGTATTTTCCACATATTATATGTGTTTCATTGCTCCATAATATTTAATTTTCTAACAACTATGGGAGTCATCATTTCCCATTGATGTTTTCGATCCTCCTGACATTTGAACACAACACAAGTTTTCATGTCAATATGGTATCGTACTTCACAACCATTGCACTTTTTTAGAATTCATCAAAGACCTGTGCCATCAGAAGCATCTCCTGTAGAATTGCTTACACGGGAAGGTCCTAGTCATACACCCATGCACACAATGAGAATTTATTCTAAAAATATTCCATACCCATATTATGCATGTGGGCACTACATTCAACTTATTTTCAAAGAGAAAATGCCCTTGAGGTCGTCAGCAATCATCTTCATCAACCAAATCAGTGGATCACTAACATACAAGTGACATAGACAATACCTTTATCTGTCAGATAGGCTTTAACTAGCCAAAGCATCATGAGCATGGGGACATGCCTTCCTCGTAGAAATATTGTATTTATGCTATCTCTTGCAGGTTTTTGACAAAACATGGTCCCTCTTTTACTCATAGCAAGTGGTCTCCAACCTTAGGCTTCACGCAAGTTAATCTCTTAATACAGGTTATACAGAACATAAACTATAATGTATTTCAGCTATACAGTTCTTCCTAGACCTCCTACTTTAGGGGGAAACTGTTATAACTGAAAAATTGGACGGGAAAAATACATCATGAAATGTCAAGCAGAAGGATTTACAAGGAAGAAAGACATTATAGAATCTTGAAAATTTAACTATTCCTAAGGGCAAACAGGAAAATTAATCAAGTTGTGCATAGAAAGCACTAGCACTTACTGCTTCGCGCGGCCTTTTCTTCAATATTAGTGGAGATCTCTGCAGCTATCCCTTAAATAGTCACGCGATCCTGGGTATGGCGGAAGGTCACCATCCTGGACCACTTTGCATACTTAAGGAAGAATATTCTCCACTCAAGGCCGCCAAGGACAGCCACCCAAAGCCACCTTGAGGCCTCAAATGTAGCACAGAATGGAATCAACCTCCACTCTTGAGTTACTATCCACAATTGTACCAAGAGAGGGAAGAATATTTGAGATCTCATATAAATTACTATCCTCTAAGAGATCTAACATTTGTAAGAGGAGAGGAGGAATATTTTTGTTGTGATTTTTGGAGTTCAAATATGGAAGCACAAATGTGATTTATGGGGTGAACAAGTCATCTTGGAACTTTCACTCTAACATTTATTTTGGGATGTATCATACAAAGAAACTTGGAAGAGCCTAGATATGATCTTCATATACCTTTTTTTAAAATTACAGACCTTGGTTTTCTATAATTCAAATATATTCTATGAGAAAGTTAGGCTTCTGAAATTCTCCTGAAATATGCTTCAAACAAGTCATCCTAGTATTTTTTCTATAGATTTTCTTATGGGATTTTTTAGGCCATAAAAATTAGTAAATAAAAATACACTTTTTTCATGTACCTTTGGTTCAAATTTCATACATGTTCCTTGTAATTCCAGAGGTATCCTCTAAGGATGTAAGCCTTCTTGAATGCTCCTAAAACGTGTTTCAAATAGGTCATATTATTATTTTCGCTATAATTTTTTCTTTAATGTTTTACATTGTAAAAGATGGAGGAGAGAGATAATATATGTAAAGGTGTCCATGATAGAAATTTTATATCTTGTTTAGCTATAATTTCAAATATTTGATATGAGGAAATTAGTCTTCCTGGATGCTCCTAAAACATGCTTCAAATAGGTCAGATTGGAATTTTTTATTTAACTTTATTTTGATATATTTGAAACTATGAAATATGGAGAAAACAAAAAAGATATATCAAAGTAATAGTTATACAAAATTTATACCTTCTTCATTATAATTTTGCAGATAGGATTCGAGGAAATTAGTGCTCTTGAATGCTTCTGAAACATGCTTCAAACATGACAGCTTGGTATTTTCACTATATCTTTCTTTCTATGATATTTTAGACTGTGAATTTTGGAGGAGATATAGAATATATTTCAAGGTACATATGGTAGAAATTATATACCTCGTTTTACTATAATTTTGGAGGTATGATGTAAGAAATCTAGTGTTCTTGAATTCTCTTGAAACATGCGTCAAATAAGTTGGCTTGGAATTTTTGCTATAAATTTGTTTATGGGATGTTTTAGACTATAAAATATGAAGGAGAAAGAGAAGACATACCTAGGTACTTATGGTAGAAATTTCAAAACATGATTTACAAAAGTGAATGTGTGATATGTTGTGTAAGTTTGTACTTGAGAAGAATCCAAAAGAAACAAGTTCTGTGAGAAGTAGACCTGGTGAAGGAAGAATAAAAAATAATACCTAGTGAAGGAAGAAGTAACTAAAAAACGTTGTGAAGATAAACGCATGAAGTAGACTTGGTGAAAGTAGAAGCAACTAATGGATATTATGAAAAACAAGCAGACTTAGTGAAGTAATTTGGTGTCTACAAAGAAACATATGGGATTGGTGTCTCCTATAGGTTGGTGCCTATAAAGAAGTTGATGGGATTAATGTCTCTTATATTTGGTTCCTACAAGTAGCATAGGGGATTGGTATCTCTTGTAGTTTGGTGCCTATAAAGCAACAAAGAGGATTGGAGTCTTCTATAGGTTGGTTCCTATAAAGTAGTAGAGGGGATTGGTGTCTCATGTAGGTTGGTTCATTCAAAGCATCAACAAGGATTAGTGTATATTATAGGTAAGTTCCTACAAATAAATGTAATAGTAGGTTTTTCCTACAATATCTTTCATAAAAATAATATTTGTGGTTTTCTCATGTAAGGGTTTCCACATATATATTGTGTTACTTGTTAATTTTATGATACTGTTGTTCTATGATGTTTGAAAGTTTAAATTAGTAATATTTTTCGTTATATTGATCCGCCCCCATCCCCCCTCTCAGTATATTTGCGAATCCAACAATTAGTAGAAAAGTATATTTCTTAAGAAGTAGTCTAGCCACTGGATGGATGATATCGAAGGGACCATGGCTATTCATGAAGGTTCAATTAAATCCCCTATGTTTGATGGATTAAAATATTCCTTATAGAATAAAAGGATGAGTGAATATCTAATGCCTTTTGGTGTTTATGCTTCACAATCCGTAGTATTTTGAAGGAAG
Organism: Pinus albicaulis; assembly: GCA_034641835.2. Taxonomy (NCBI): domain Eukaryota; kingdom Viridiplantae; phylum Streptophyta; class Pinopsida; order Pinales; family Pinaceae; genus Pinus; species Pinus albicaulis. Next base: position 1,354,624,693 of record CM076574.1, read on the forward strand.
GATGATAAGCATAATGAAGAATTCATGAGTATCATCTTGAGTGGCCTATAAAAATTAAAGTTCGATAAGGTTATTATTTCTTTATCATCAAAATAAATGTGGGATTATTTTCAAAATTAACTATCAAAGAAATGATGTTTAATAAATGAAAAAAGTGGAGAATATGAATGTGATACAACACATGAAATGATAACATCGAAGCCAACTCAAAAAGTTGAAGTTGCCAAAGATATAAAGCATACTAAAATACCAAAACAATGAATGCCCAAGTATTTTATCATCAAAATGAAGAATTAGATTCATAGGAAGAATATATAAATGATCTTAAGGGAGAACCTATCTATGCATTAGAATAAATTTGAAGACTTAGAAGAAAAAATAAAAAACTGAAGGATTTAGTACAAAAATATGATAAAGGAAATAATCATGATCTTGATGAATCAACAATCTCTCTCATGAAGTTACAACTAGAAGAGGAAAATAAAAGAGAATAAATGTTGCTAATTCAACTTCAAGAGAAGGAAGGGCATTGTGATAAATTATACACTAAGTGTATTTCCTTGAGAAAGGATTTAGAAAAATCCATTGATTAGTCGAATCAAAGTTGTAATTTTGGAAGGAGTTTTAATATATTAGATAATATTATTGGTTTCCAAATATATCCTTTTATTAAATAGGTCTTGGTTATCATGAAACTTCCATGGGAGAAGAAATATCAATGACATTAGAAAATAAATGCAAATAAAAACATAGTACTTATGATAATGAGCTCAAAGGATCCTATAGAAATGTAAGTTGAGTAAAAAATAAAGAGAAGGATTAGCAGAGACATGACCCCATCAGTAACACAAGTAGCACCAGGAAATGAATTAAAGACCAATCAAATCACATAATGGATTAAAAATATCAGTTCCCCAAGAAGGTCTTTTACATCTAGGTATCAAAATCTCATTTATGGATATTTCTTTTCATGTAAGAATTTTGTTCATACATGCATACATTGCAGTGTATGTAAGAAATGAATATATAAGGAATAGGAGCCATTAGGGGAATTTTGAGGTCTAAAATGGGCCTCCAAAGGAAATTATAAAATAATAGTGGAAATAATAAAATAATATTTGATTACATCATCAAATTTTAGAGGGAAAAAAGGAAAAAACTACTTTTTCAACTCGTATTTTGAACTTATCTCCCTAAAGGTTTACTCACATTTCGAGGGAGAATACTTGTTGGATGCAAAATTTAATTCCTCATCCAAGTATTACCCATGTTGCATACTTTTTATGGAATTTTATACATGAAAAATGAGAAATACATTAAAAAACGTGATTGCAATCACGTTTTTTTATGTATTTCTCATTTTTCGTGTAGTAGGGTTCATCAAAAGTATGAAACATGGGTACTCCTTGGATGAGGAATTAAATTTTTCATCCAAAGAGTATTCCCTCTAAAAATTTGAGTAAACCCTTAGGGAGATAAGTTGAAAATACGAGTTGAAAAATTATTTTTATTATTTTATTATTTTTTAATCATTTTACTTTTTAACTCCAAAAATGGTGAATCATCCCCATTGGTTGACATAATCATCTTGAATCATATTGGTTATTATAAAGTTTATTTTAGTTGTACATTTTTCTTAGGAGGCCCATTTTAGACGTCAAAATTCCCCTAATGACAGGATCATATTAGATCTAAAAAAATTGTTTTATGAGTCCTAGAAGTTTTAATGAGAATGTTTTCAACAATTACAATTCATTTTCCCCTTTATTAGATCATGTTGAATGTTTCAAGTGAAATAATTTTGAGAACAAAACTCATGATTCTATAAGAAATAGATTTATTCCTCTAAATCAAAACAAAGGAAAGAGATATTGTTAGAAATTAAAATCAAAGAAAAAATATTTTGAGAAGGAAGATAGAAAGATAAGAAGAGTTTGGTTTTATGGGATATGCTGAAAACCAAAAAATTCAATGGTACATTGAAAATGTATGCTCAAATCATATGGTTGGAGATAAGAACATATTCCTATCTCCAAAGGAATAGAAAGGAGGAAGTGCCACTTTCAGAAACAATGTTCAACCAAAAAAATGGGTAGCTAAAGGGATAGTTGTCCTTAATGGAAAAATTGAAGCTCAAATTTTTTTGTATGTTGACAGTGTAAAACATAATATCCTAGGCGTGATTCAAAAGTATCATTGGGGATATGATCTCACATTCCATTCTAAGGGATGTGAAATAATTAAACAATATTTTAGAAGAATGGTGGAAAATACAACTAGAAACTCAAGTAATATATCTCTCTCTCTCTCTCTCTCTCTCTCTCTCTCTCTCTCTCTCTCTATATATATATATATATATATATATATATATATATATATATATATATACATATATATAGAGTAAAAGAAAAATGTTGCATGGGAAAATTGCATGAGAGCTAGTTATGGCATAGAAGGATAGGTCATATAAACTTTGAAAACCTAGTAAAACTCAGCGAAATACAAGCAGTGAGAGACATGCTAAATTATCTCAAAACCAAATAATAATATTGTAAGGCATATACCATGGGAAACATACCAAGTTCGGGTTCAGGACAAAGGCATAATTATCATCAAATCCATTGTAACATATCCATATAGATCTATGCATGTCATCAAGGACATAAACATTAAAATGTGAGAGATATTTTATGTTTTTTTTATTGTTGATTACATAAGAATGACAAGTATTACATTCCTTAAATAGAAAATTGAAGCATTTGAAAATTTTAATTCTTTCAATGATCTAATTTACAAATGATATTGACATAAAAATAAAGTGTTTCATATCAAAAAGAGTAGGTGCATTTAACTCTATTGAATTCAATGGTTTTTGTGAAAATCATGATTAGAAGAGAGTTTTTAGTGCCAAGGACTCCATAGAAAAATGGAGTTTATGAAAGAAAGAATAACACTATCCACAAAATTGCAATAAAAAATCTCAATGAATCCAATCTACTAGACACTTTTTAAGGAGAAGAAGTCTATACTACAGTCTACATTTTGAACAAAGAAAAAATTAATGTAAGCAACAACAAGACTCCTTATGAATTATGGAAGGGAAGTCCAACTATAGTCAAACACCTTAAGATACTTGGAAGAAAGGGATACATATAAGAAAATGAAGATAATTTAGGAAAGTTTGTTTCCAGAATATATGAAGTAATTTTCTTTCAGTATGCACCCTTAACAATCCAGGAGACTCTAGGAAACCTAAAAAATGAAAGTGCTCAAATTTTGATGGAAATAGTGCCATGGAGAAGATCTCGACAAGATGATTTCAACAAAATTTGAATTGCATCAAACATAGATCATATGAGAAATATATCACAGTCTAAAGTTTTTACGAAATAAGAAAAATAAAGGTTATAGGGTTTCTATGCGGCAACACCAGAGAGTGCCATGACAAGGCAGGATAGTGGTGACATGACATGAGGTATGGCTAAGGAGAATCCACCATGTTTCCTAGATTGAGACTGCTAAATGGACCTATTAGGATGAGGCCAATTGGGCCAATCATAGCGTGCCATGTGGTCCTATTAAAATTCACTGCGTAGCCCTATGAAAGGGCACCTCATGGCACCAACAACCACGCCTTGAAAGGCGTGGAAACATCATGAAATTGTGCAATGGATTTATTTATTTATTTTATTTATGGTTCAACATATGTATTAAAGCCAAAATATGAGGCCCGTAGGTTTGAACCCAGGACCTCCACAAACCAACCAATTCCTTGATATATCTCTTCCAACCAATCCGCTAGTAGGAGAATTTGGGTAATCCATCCACTAAAAAACTATTTAAACTAGTGTTTATGCATCAACCAAAGGTATCCATAAAGGGACCCACCTAGCATGGTATGAATTTCAAAGAGATGAAATCTTACACCTAGTCAAGGGCACAAATTGTGAGGCAGGGAATATTCTGGTTATGTGTCATAGTCTATGAGGCAATAGAGCCTAAAGAAGTCTAGAAGTGAAGGTGTTTAAGTAATTCTTTGCCATATTTCAATATGATTCCATTGGTGCAGACATAATTTGGATCTGAGAAGCATATATGAGGGCTCATGGTTAAAATCCCACATGTGTCATTAATGTTTTCCATGAATTTCGAGACAGAGATGCACATTTCGGAAGTTGGTTTTGTTTATAGTCAAAAGTTGTAGAATGACAAGACAAAGTTGTTGGTGTTGTGTTTGATTTGTTTTCAGCAATGGATTTGAGGTTTGTTGGTTAAAATTCCATATGTGTCATTAATGTTTGGAATAAATTCCGAGATGAAGATGAAATTATCAGAAGTTGTTCATGTTTATAGTGAAAGGTTGCAAAATTATGAGACAAACTTGTTGGTATTTTCTTTGTTGCATTTTGAGTGAGCGTTTTCAGATTAGGAACCAATGTAAGTTAGATTTATTGGTGATTCCAACTCATAGAAGATAATATGTTATTGGAGATTTATGGGTTGATTACTGAATATATTTTTCCTACTAAGCATTATAATTTTCAAGTTCTTTGGAGCATCAATAACACAAGGACTTATTACATGATTCATGTGGTGTATTCACTAGTTATGTTTTTCTTCTGTAACTGTATTATTTCATTGTTTTTTCCTTTCTCTGTAAATCTGAAAAATTTTAATTGTATAGCAGAAAATGTGATCAATATGATATGTTAATTAGAACACCTTATTCTAGATGTTTACAAATTACAGGTTTTCCACTGAAGTCAGATTGAATAATACTTAATTTCTTTTCAATATTTATTGAATTCCACATTTCTTCCACTTTCATAATTCACTTAAATTCATAAAAGATCCAGTTAATGTAACCTAGATCTCCCTATGATAACTATTTCAAATCTTGATGCAGAACCAATTATATTTTTGACTCCATAGCCCAATGGGGATATAGCCATTTAATAAACCAAACAATCAAAATCAAACCAACAATCAAGTACAATCATAAATAGCCTAAAACTCATTAAAAACAAAGTTAAATTTTATAGAGAGATCCCTCTCTGAAGCTGACAGGGATAGATCCCAGCTTCCAAAATGGTTTTGATGTTTTCCTCTATGTTTATTCTCACAATCAGGTAAATTACAGAAAGATAACATAGTGGCGACCATACTGGGGAATAAGTGAAAATATTGAAATTTTCTTCGAATTCATAACCCTGGTTAAAAGGTGTATGATTGGAATATTTCGAGAGATTTTTTCCTTTTCATTTTTGTAAATAAGTGTGTGTGTGCCTTAGTTTTCAATTTTGGCTCCCAAAAGAGTGTACACTAGATCTCATCCTGATCCAAAGCCTACAGTTATTGTTGATGACCCTGAAAAAATGCTGAGAAGTAAAAGCATAGCAGAGAGCCAAGGAAGTAGTAGCCCTCCCCATAGAGAAGATTCACTTCCAAAAGACTTTTTTACTATAGAAGAAATTGAGTTTGACTTACCTTTTGAACATAGTTTATTTAGAACTAAGTCAACCAATTGGGTAGATCAAATAGTGGTAGACAAAGCTACATTAAGGCATCATTATTTTGAAGTATAGTCTGCCCCTCCTGATATTGACCTTTAGGTTATTCATAATTTTGATAAGTTGCAAGGTTTAGTTTTAGTTCTTGACCTTTCTGTTCATGAGGCTTATGTCCAGCAGTCTGTAGAACTCTCTTCCTTAACTTCTTTTACAGAATCATCTACCTCATCACAATCTGTGCATCCTAGATCAGCTAGTCCTACCCCTTCTGTATTTTCCACTACTATTCCAGTAGTTTCTCATCTAGCTACTCAAACCCCATCCTCTCCCCAATATTCATCCAAAATCCAACCTTTATCCTCACCAAAACCTCAACCTTCATTTTAACTTCCACCTCTAATTCAACCTCCACATTTCATCCAACAACCACCTTTGATCAATCCCCATATTGTTCATCCTCATAGCCCTATAATGGTAGCTAGATATGCCCCTCTTTTTCTTCAAGCTCCTTTGGCAAACATACCACAGGACTATTATACAAGAATTCCACAATTTGATGGAACTGGACCTATCACTGCCCAACATCATGTAGATATGATGAATGATAGTTTTGACCTTCAGGAAGTAGATGAGGAAAATGTAAAAATGAGGTTGTTTACACAAAGTTTCACTAGAGAGGTTAGGAAATGGTTTAAAGCTTTGCTTGCTGCTATCATAAATGATCTCCCTGCATTCCATTAGACATTCCTTAATAGGTGTGAAATTAAAAAGAACCCTCTTCAGATTTTATCTGAGTATGAAAGCATTAGGAGGGCACCAGGGGAAAGTGTTTGGGATTATTGCACTATATTTAATAGTGTATACAATGCAATTCCTGCCAACATTAAACCACCACAAGGTTTGGCCTTAATTAAATTCCCATTTGGATTTGAGGTAGACATGTCGTACCATCTTAGAGAAATAAATTCATCAACATTACAAGAAATGTAAAGGGATGAAGTGAGTGTAGAATCAAATCTACTAGCAAAGATGGCTATAATTAGGACTGAAAGGAGAGTGACCATGAAAGAAGAACCCTCAACGTCTTCTGCTAATGCCAAAATTGATTCATTAGCCATAACAGTAGAAAGAATGATGGAAAGGATTAATTTAAATGAAAGGGTTGCTCCTAGAGTGTTGGAACAGGGCTCCCTATGCTGCGAATTTTGTATATTTTGGTATTAATTAGTCTGACGCATGGGTTTGGGGTGGGTACAAGACCTAGATTCACTGTAATGGGTTAAAGGGTAGACCTAGAGTCCAAAAACCAAGGTTTGCAAACCACAGGATAGCATAGGCTAAGTCGATATAAATAGATGAATATTTTGATTTTAGAGGTAGGAAAGAATTAACACTGATGCTACGTGCGAATTGTTAGATCTGTTTTGGGTTGTTTGGGTAAGGACTCCTATTGGCTGTGTCCGGGGAGATCCTCAGTCCTGCTATGTGTAGACCCTGCTAGGCTGTGTGCGTGGGCTGGTTTTGGTTGTAAGTCAATCTAAATATTAATGAATATTGTTAAAGTATCTGTGTGATATCTGGATATATTGTGGTTACTATGATGCGAACCTATGGTATCTATTTAAGTTGCGAATACATCTGTGTTTTCTGTTTATGCTTCAAATATGTCTGTAAGCTACGTTTATGATATTATGTGCTGGTAATTGTTGCTATGCACATGGATGCGAAGATATTGACTAGATCTGTGAATGATAGTAGCTATGTTATGGTTAATAACTGATTATACTGTGAAAGGCCTACGAGTACACTTACTTTGTGCGAACCCGATAAGTTGCGAACACAGATCTGCTTTGACTTACCTACTCTCTCTCTCAAGGTGCAGAAACCTGGTTCCAACACCCTCCCATACTGCTTCGGGTGAGACCTTGGCATACACAAGTAGGTCATTGCTGAAAGGGCCAGTAGTATAGGGGTTTATTGGCAAACCTTAACCTCTGAACCTGGGTTAGGACCCCTCAAGCCAACAAATGGTTTCGTTGCCAGGACTGGGAGAATTTTGAGATAGAGATCAAGTGATGCCAAGGGAACATTGGAGACCTAAGAAGCTAGAAATCGAAGACTGGTTCAAAAGACAGATTCAGGAATTTTCTGTAAAAGAGAATCAAAACACAAAGCTGACAGCTGATAAGTGGAAGAATAAGTACATTTTCACAAAATTCTACAACATTTTCTTTGTAACCTTTGTGCATGAGATTCAGGAGTGGTTGACGAGGCTCGTAGATTTCCAGACGTGTTGGAAGGATGAGCGGGTCACACAGTGGACTCCAGAGTTGATTTAGCAGTTGGAAAGGACTGACAATACCATCACCCGTACGGTAGATCACTGGGTGGATAGAATTCTGGGAGGATTTGTGATAGAGTTCGCAGTCGATCAGTTCGTATCCTACTCTGAGGTAGAACAAAGGTTCTTCGAAGGTTTCTGGTGTAATTTCTTGAAAACATTGCCTTTGTTAATCAAAATATTACTGTGTGAAAAAGGCATTGTGTGCAGCCACATCGAGTGAATGACCATTGATCTAAGCGAGAGCACAACACATAGTGATAAATACTACTGAACTAATCAAGAAGGAGATAGATTTGTCTATATTCCATTAAGGGAATTGACTGCGCATAGCCATCCAGCTACACCACCTTCAAGTCAGCATAGGGGTAAGAACTCACCCATACCTCCACCACCACCAGAAGATGATATGGCCTTGCACATGAAGCTACCTGCCTTCAAGGGTGTAGGGGACGAAGATATGGACCAATTTTGGTTTGTCGCAGAATCAATATGGGTTGTGCAGATTGTGGCTAGCGACACTGTAAAGAGAGCGCAGATATCACTCACCTTTGAGAGAAGGGCCTTGGATTGGTCTATGGGCTACGTATGCCAGTACGCAGATCCATCTATTCCAGAGATTGAGACAGTGTTAAAACAACAGTTTCAGAAGCTTAAGTCCTACTCTCAAATAGTGGTTGACTTGAAAGACTTTAGACATGGACCTACTAAATCGGTATGGGAAGCTAATCAGTGGCTAAAAAAAATGTTATCAGAGATGGGAAATTCTAGTATGATGATAGGCAACACAAGGAATGGTTTATCGCTATGTTGTTGCCTCACCTGTGCGGACCTTGTTGAGTCTCAAAAGTGTTTTCCATATTCATACATATTTCCATTATGTCATAACCATTTAGCTCTTATTTCATAGCCATCTGACCTAAAATCCTACATCAAGTAACCATTTTCATAAATATATGGGTTAGGATCCTTGTTTTCCAAAGTTATTTAGTTTATGTATTTAAAGTGAATTTATGATTAGAAACTAGAAAATTAACATAGTTTCATATATCTATATATGTGTTATGAGTTTTGTGACATGTGTAGGTCAAAAAGGAGACTTCTAGAAGACTCTTATGTGGCACTCTAAGGCCAAATTCGAATTTGGTTGGAGAAGATTATGGGATCAAGAGGATATGTGTCTCACTTCCTTGTTGTATTGAAACTCTAAGAAGATACGTGTCTCACTTCCTTGTTGTATTGAAACTCTAAGAGGATATGTGTCTCATTTCTTAGTTGTGTTGAAACTCTAGAAAGACATGTGTCTTATCATTTCCTATTTTGATTGTAACTCTAGAGTTGGAGGGAGAGATTCATGGACTCTCATTAATGAGATGACTCCTCATATTTTGTATAAATAGGAGAAGCTTTCTCCTATCATGGGTAATGAGGAAGTAATAAAAAAGTAGGAGAATAGGAGAAAGGATTAGAGAGAGTCTTTTGTAACAAAGTTCAAGATGGAATGGGATGTAGATTTATGAGTTTTTGAATAAAGAAGTTTAGTTCTTTGATGCTATTTTGATCATATCTTCAAGGAGCTAAGGACTTCACCAAATTGGTAGCAGAGGGCCCCTGCTATCCAAGGAGGCTTCTACATTCTTTCTAGATAAGTAGCTTTTAATTCATGTCTTGCATTATTTGTTTAACTAAAAGATCCTCATCATCTTACAATCATTCTTTTTCTTAAAATGCTCTTCCAAAATATCATAATTAGATGAAAGAGATTTGGTTGTATTATGTTGAGTTAATTAGCATTTTCTGTTTTGCAATTAGATTAAAAGATCCTCATTATCTTACAATCATTCTTTTTTTTAAAACGCTCTTCCAACATATCAATATTAGATGAAAGAGATTTGGTTGTATCATGTTGAGTTAATTAACATTTTCTGTTTTGCAATTAGATTAAAAGATCATCATTATCTTACAATCATTATTTTTCTTAAAATGCTCTTCCAACATATCAATATTAGATGAAAGAGATTTGGTTGTATCATGTTGAGTTAATTAGCATTTTCTGTTTTGCAATTAGATTAAAAGATCCTCATTATCTTACAATCATTCTTTTTCTTAAAACGCTCTTCCAACATATCAATATTATATGAAAGAGATTTGGTTGTATCATGTTGAGTTAATTAGCATTTTCTGTTTTGCAATTAGATTAAAAGATCCTCATTATCTTACAATCATTCTTTTTCTTAAAACGCTCTTCCAACATATCAATATTAGATGAAAGAGATTTGATTGTATTATGTTGAGTTAATTAGCATTTTTAATTGCAATTCCTTTCGTTAATTATCACAGTTAGACTTATTCTAATAAACTCTTCCAAAATATCATTATGATGAATAAGGCATAACTGTGGTATTATAGGTTTTAGTTGCTTGTTTACACTAAGTGGCATAGCCATTCTTACTCTTACAAAGCTCTTCCAAAATATCATTTTCATTTTTACGTTTATGTTCAATTGCATTGGATAATACAGCCAGGACTGTTTTACAAACTCTTCCAAAATATCATTCATCATGAACAAGATGGGCTGTAGAATTCCATAGACTAGTTGCATGTTAATTTAGTTAGAGCACTCCGGAGGTAGATTACATTTAGTTTAGAATGTTCTGTTCCCAAAAACAATAAGAAAAACACATACAACGAAGTAAAGAAGATGTCATTTAAGCACATATAGTGCACCACACTTCATCAGTTTACTAGCCCTGGTTGATAATTTATGTTAGCAATTAAGGACGCTAAATTGACTATACATTTTGGCGCCATTGCCGGGGAAGTGTAATTAGGAGACCTTATTTCTTACATCTAAAAAAAAAGTAATAATTCTTGAGTATGCTCTCCCCCTGCACTTTGTGTGATCTGGAGGATCAGAAAAATGATTGTTATGTAAAAAAAAAAATTAATAATTCTTGAGTATGCTCTCCTCCTGCACTTTGTGTGATCTGGAGGATCAGAAAAAGAATTGTCATGTTAAAAAAAAAAAGAAAAAAAAAAGAGACAAAATAAACTTCATCATTTCAATTGATTTAATTAAAAAAAAAAAAAATTTCTTTCATCATTTCATTTGATTTAAAAAATTTAAAAAAAAAAAATGAAAAAAATTCCAATACATTGTTTTGTTTAATGAAATATATATGTTTATTTTTATTTTTTTTGAAAATATAACATACATAATTTTATTAAACAAGTCAATTATTAAAAAAAAAAAAAAAAATTAAATTGTTTTGTTACTAAAATATATGTATATTTTTAAAATTTTTGAAAATATATATATAATTTTAATAACAAATCATTTAAAAAAATAAATAAATAAATAAAAATTTAGATTGTTTTGTTACTAAAACATATATGTATATTTTTAAATTTTTTTGAAAAAATATATATAATTTTAATAACAAATCATTTAAAAAAAGAAAAAAGAAAAAAACTGAAAAAATTATTTTGTTTAGTAAAATACATATGTATATTTTTAATTTTTGAAAATAGAACATATGTAATTTTATTAACAAAAACAAATAAAAAAACAAATAAAAACAAAACAAAACAATAACAAATCAATAAACAACCAAACATAAACAAAAACCAATGAAATGGCCATGGCATTTTGAAAAATGAATTACTCTCAATAGAAAACATAAAAATTCAACCATGGAATTACTTGGACAGATGAAGAATTGAATGCATAACTTGAATTTTGCTAAGATTCAAACTTACTTGCTTGAGAAGTCGAGAGTTGTGCAACAGTCTCAAAGTGAACGGTCATATCATATATTTTATCAAGTTTTGTGCTGGGGCTCTGCCTCCTTTGAGAGAACGTCTAAATTTAAGGCCAGTGGAGGAGTACCACTACTTGAACAAGAGTAATTATCTGACTATTGATGAAGTTGATGATGCTCAGAAGTTCGAAGAAATGATGGAACCTTTGAATGTGGTCCATATCAGTAAATATGATCAAGAAAATGTATTTACGATGCTTACAACTGTATTATGGCTCGGAAACATCAGATTTTTTGTTTCTGATAGTGAAAATCACGTGGAAGTTGAAAATGATGAAGGACTTAGAGATGCTGCAAAGCTGCTAGGTTGCAGTGTTTCAGAGCTTATGACAGCATTATCGACCCGTAGGATTCGAGCTGGAAATGAAGACAATCAGGAGTGTTTAGATCTCATTGAAAAGTGGTGAGAGTGGTGAAGGGAAAATCTTACGGAACTAACCAGAAAACGATTTTTGCCGGAGCATTTCCAGAAACACAATTTTATTTGACACGTGGTTTTGAAACACGTTTTCTGATCAAACCGAAATGAATTTTGAAAAACTGAGACGTGGGTTTTTCTCAGAACGTGGGCAATTAAATAACCCAGAAATTGTTTTACGAAATTCGTGGCGGTCTGGGAGAATTTCTCGGTTATTTGAAGCCCATTTTTGCGTGCCGCATGAGGAAAAACGGTTTCCTGTTTGCACAATGGAGAGTTTGAACGACACTCTGCATTGATTTCACCCATAATCTCAGGAAGAAGAATTTTAATCGAAATCAAAGTCTATCGTGGCATTCAATCCACATTCCACATGATTTATTATGGTGAAGGATGTTGGGTCTTTGGTGTTCTGGATGTTCAAAGGGTTGCTGGAAATTTCCACATTTCAGTGCACGGCTTGAATATTATTGTTGCTCAACAGATATTTGAGGGTGCAAATCATGTTAATGTGAGCCATGTAATTCATGATCTATCATTTGGGCCAAAATATCCTGGAATACACAATCCACTTGATGGTACTGTCCGCATTCTTCGCGATGCAAGTAGCACCTTCAAATATTACATCAAGATTGTTCCTACTGAATACAGATATATGTCAAAGGAAGTATTGCCAACAAATCAATTTTCAGTAACAGAGTACTTTGTGCCAATAAAGGATTCTAACCGGAGCTGGCCAGCGGTCTATTTTTTGTATGATCATAGTCAAAGCCCTTTCTATTAGGATTCCTTTTCTAACAATCAACCTGAGCTTTATTCCTGGATCTTTTCAAAGAGATTTACTGGGATATGTACCCGAGTTCTTGTTGTTAGACAATTCGTTTTTCTATTTATCGTGTTTGCTAACGTGAATGTTGCCCTTTTCAACAAGCTTGTCTCATTTACATTTCTTGCACACTTTGGGTAGCACTGTTCTCATTTCTTATTTCTGTAGAGTGTTTACATACCGGTTTAATAAAATTATATATGTATATATTTTAAAATATAACATATATAATATTAAAAAAAAAAAAAAAAAAATAAAAAAAATTGCATTCTTCTTTTTCAATTTTGTTATTAAAAAAAAAAAAAAAAAGAATTGCATTTCTCTTTTTTTTTTTTAAAATTTTGTTTTGATTTAAATAATAATAATAATAATAAAAATTGAATCAATGAAATGAATAAGTTCTTTGCTCACTTTTCTGAAGGTATTGATTAATTTTGGACTGATGATGAAAGATTAATGGCTAACGTTTTATTCAAATATTGTTAGCTACAGAAACCGTCGACATTCTGCAGCTAAAATCCAATTCTGCAGCTGTTCTCCAATTCCGCAGATGTTCTCCAAATTCCGCAGTCGAAAAACCTCATTGTTCAAATCAGCCTAACTTTCTCATACAAAATCAGATTTTGATGATTCAAGTATTGTTGGAAAGGTCTCAACAAGATCTACACAATGAGAAAACCATCATTAGAGTTTGAAATGGTAAAAATGAAATAAATTGTTGAAAAAAAACAACATTCAACTTGAGGCACTAATTCCAAAACAGGTATAAATTTTTTTGATTTTTCCTTTGAGAACTTGTTTCATTAATACAAATTCTTAGTTTTGTGTGTAAATATCATAACTAGAGAGATTGATCACCTCTCTCCTTTGATAATCTTACATTCCATTGCAGAAGAAGTATTATTTTTTTGTAGGTTCCAGGAGGAAGGACAAATGATTACAAGAGAATGGTGTCTCTCTAAGAGACCAATTTGTTTCATAAGAGGATGATCAGCAACAAAGAGGAAATATGCTGATGCAAAATCAGATCCAAACACTTGAAAAACTTTCATATACTATTGTCTCCATCACATCCATACCTCATAATAAACCATTCACCTCATTTCACTTCATATTTTCCATTTTCATTCACATCCACTTTCCATTTCTTTTTGTCCATTCATAACCCACAAATAAAAGCAAGAGGCTCATTCACATGCTTATTGCCCATTGCCATTTCTACTCTCCATTGCCATCTTCCATTTTCATCTTCCATTTCTTGTCATTTTCATTCCGCAAATAAGCCCTGCTTCAATGAAAATTATTGAGTCCATAGTCCTTTGAGTCTAAGTTCTTTGTAAAAACACCTTGAGGCTTGCATGCCTTAATGGCAAGTTCTCATGCTGACAAACAATGAGAATACATTAATGTCCCTTGTTCGTCAGATCTTCTAGGTGACTCGACATCAGCAAAATCATTCGTACCTAGTAAGATGTGTTTGGGCATCTTGACTCTCATTGTCATCAATGGTGAGAGTTCTCGTGTTGACTAGTGGCATCCATTAATGGCCACTAAGTCAACAATTTCCTACTATGTTCGACATCAGAACATCTTTTCACATTGTAAGAATTATGCCAATGAGTTTTGAAGACATGAAGACTATTATTTTCAGCATTTTGGAGCAGATTCAGCAAGTTTTAGTAGGAGCAATAAAAAGTCATCTTATCTCTTTATCCATGACTCCTCTTGTTCAGCCACTTGAAGAAGAATATGATCAGAATTTTGCAGCCACCACACATACACAACTCATCCACATTTAAGGTAAGTGAAGGTATGTTGTTTTCTAATTTTTAGTCATGTAATTCATTAGAATGCTAAAATTGTAACTTTGGAAAAATTCTTCACCCCCTTTTCCACATTGTCATATATTTAGTTGGGGGGAAAGGGACATCATTTCATATCCACATGTCATACATTATCACACATTTTCATTTCATTTCCACCCACATAAACTTCCCAACCAACTATTGTTGCAACATGATCCAAAAGATTATATGCCTTGCAAATGATCAATTCATTGATGAAGTAATTGATTCTAAATGTTTTCATGAACTTTGATGCAACAAAGAAAATAAAGCATTGTTACACAAGAACCATTGCTAAAAATAATTGGTTGTCACACAAGAACCAACCATTAAAAAAAAATGTTGCAATCAAATGTATTATACTTTGCCAAAAAGAAAATATCAAGAAGCAAAGTTTATGAGTCAAAACTCATAAAAGATCAACTCATGGACAAATAAATCATTGCAATAGTTGCATGAGGACATGCAACAACTTCAGTTGGGGGGTATGTTGAGTCTCAAAAGTGTTTTCCATATTCATACATATTTCCATTATGTCATAACCATTTAGCTCTTATTTCATAGCCATTTGACCTAAAACCCTACATCAAGTAACCATTTTCATAAATATATGGGTTAGGATCATTGTTTTCCAAAGTTATTTATTTTATGTATTTAAAGTGAATTTATGATTAGAAACTAGAAAATTAACATAGTTTCATATATCTATATATGTGTTATGAGTTTTGTGACATGTGTAGGTCAAAAAGGAGACTTATAGAAGACCCTTATGTGGCACTCTACGGCCAAATTCGAATTTGGAGAAGATTATGGGATCAAGAGGATATGTGTCTCACTTCCTTGTTGTATTGAAACTCTAAGAGGATATGTGTCTCACTTCCTTGCTGTATTGAAACTCTAAGAGGATATGTGTTTCATTTCTTAGTTGTGTTGAAACTCTAGAAAGACATGTGTCTTATCATTTCCTATTTTGATTGTAACTCTAGAGATGGAGGGAGAGATTCATGGACTCTCATTAATGAGATGACTCCTCATATTTTGTATAAATAGGAGAAGCTTTCTCATATCATGGGTAATGAGGAAGTAATGAAAAAGTAGTGAAAAATATGAGAAGGAGAGAAAGGAATAGAGAGTTTCTTGTAACAAAGTTTAAGATGGAATGGGATGTAGATTTATGAATTTTTGAATAAAGAAGCTTAGCTCTTTGATGCTATTGTGATCTCATCTTCAAGGAGCTAAGGATTACACCAAATTGGTAGCAGAGGGCCCCTGCTATCCAAGGAGGCTTCCACATGCTTTCTAGATAAGTAGCTTTTAATTATGTGTTGTTAGCTTTTAATTCATGTCTTGCATTATTTGTTTAACTGAAAGATCCTTATCATATTACAATAATTCTTTTTCTTAAAACGCTCTTCCAACATATCAATATTAGATGAAAGAGATTTGGTTGTATCATGTTGAGTTAATTAGCATTTTTTGTTTTTCAATTAAATTAAAATATCCTCATTATCTTACAATCATTCTTTTTCTTAAAACGCTCTTCCAACATATCAATATTAGATGAAAGAGATTTGGTTGTATCATGTTGAGTTAATTAGCATTTTCTGTTTTGCAATTAGATTAAAAGATTCTCATTATCTTACAATCATTCTTTTTCTTAAAACGCTCTTCCAACATATCAATATTAGATAAAAGAGATTTGGTTGTATTATGTTGAGTTAATTAGCATTTTTAGTTGCAATTCCTTTCGTTAATTATCACAGTTAGAATTAATCTAATAAACTCTTCCAAAATATCATTATGATGAATAAGGCATAACTGTGGTATTGTAGGTTTTAGTTGCTTGTTTACACTAAGTGGCATAGCCATTCTTACTCTTACAAAGCTCTTCCAAAATATCATAACAATGAATAAGAAATAGCTGTGGTGTCTTAGATTTTAATTGTATTTGCTTTCATTTTTACGTTTATGTTCAATTGCATTGGATAATACAGCCAGGACTGTTTTACAAACTCTTCCAAAATATCATTCATCATGAACAAGATGGGCTGTAGAATTCCATAAACTAGTTGCATGTTAATTTAGTTAGAGCACTCCGGAGGTAGATTACATTTAGTTTAGAATGTTCTGTTCCCAAAAACAATAAGAAAAATACATACAACGAAGTAAGGAAGAGGTCACTTAAGCACATATAGTGCACCACACTTCATCAGTTTACTAGCCCTGGTTGATAATTTATGTTAGCAATTTAGGACGCTAAATTGACTACACAGACCTATGGGTCAACAGTAGATCGCAATGCAAGAAAAGGCCCCGGAGATTGCTATGAAACTAGAAGCTATGCCAAGGGACGATGCTCAGTTTAGGGTACAGCAGATCCAGGGACAGTTGGAGGTAATTCACATTGAAATACAAAACCTGTGAAAAGTGCAGGGAAAAGAGGCTAGTCCAGACATATGGTGCATAAGATGCAAGGTGTCCAGCCATACCAATGATCACTGTCCTCTGTTGGCAGATACATGCAGGCTGGGGGACCTAGCCCAGTGCGTCCCAAGGAGGCCGCGGGACCAAGTGGTCCAACGTTATGATGCGTTGATTTTTTTGTTGCAAGGCTACATGATACTAACCACTATCTCCGTCTTGGTGCACATGTCCCAGAATTAAAGCAGCAATGGTGTCGTTTCTGCTCCTCTGTGGGGCATGATGAGCATAATTGTTGGACCTATGACTTGATGATAGATCGAGGCAACCTATACAGGGTAAAGGCTGACCCTTCTTCACCACTATCTCCCTCGAGCAGAGGAGGCTCTCTAGCCAGGGGCAAGGGAGGGGGAAGGGGTGGAGGCGCAGGTCGGGGAAGAGGACAATTGATCTGTTACAACTGTGGGGAGATAGGGCACTTTGCGAGGGACTGTCTGAACCCTGCTTGACAATCTTACCGTTATTGTAGGGAACTGGACCATGTGATCTAAGACTGCCAAATTCTGATAGAAAAAATGCAGGAGAAACAACAGACACCTACGCAGAATGTACATAGGGTTAAAGTGAAACCATGTGATGAAGGACCTAGTATTAATGTTATAATGCATAGCGACTTGGCTACGGGAGGGGCTGAAGAGAAAGCCGAAGTTGAACCTCTTATCTGGAAATTAGTGATCAAATAGGAAAACTTGGACCTACAAAAGGAAAAGGAAACCTTCATCACAACTCGTAAAGACTTTACTAAGGATGAGGCACCTATTTCAAAAGCTCCAGCAAACCTAAGAACAGACGATGAAGTTAAACCATTTCTATAGGCATGTATGAAGCTGCTACACAACCAGAAGGCAGTAGAAAATATGTAAGCCCTAATAGATAGTTGCGCTTAAAGAACTAACCCTCCCCCGGAAGTTAAGGATGTGCAAAAACTGTACAAGCATAAGAAACACACTGGTAGGGAAATGTGGCTAACAACGCAGATTGGTGACTATGAACTGGATCAGGTTATTTTGGACCTGGGATCAGATGCGAACGTATTACCCAAGAAAACTTGGCAACGAATGGGAGAGCCTAAGTTAGAATGGTCCACTATCCAGTTGTGCATGGCCAACCAGTAGAAGATCATACCATTGGGAAGGTTGTCGAAGATTGTGGTAGATATCGCAGGAGTTAAGGTCACACTGCACTTATATCCCTAATATTTTACTCAAATTCCAAGTGGGAGTACTTGTTGGATGCAAAATTTACTTCCTCATCCAAGGAGTACTCATGTTGCATACTTTTAATGGACCCTGCTACGCGAAAAATGAGAAATACATGAAAAAACATGATTGCAACCACAGTTTTCATGTATTTCTAATTTTTGTTTATAAGGGTCCATCGAAAGTGTGCAACATGGGTACTCCTTGGATGAGGAATTAAATTTTACATCGAACGAGTACTCCCACTCGAAATTTGAGTAAAAACTTTGGGAGATAAGTTGAAAATAGGAGTTGAAAAAGTAGTTTTTTCCCCTCTAAAATTTGATGATGTCATCAAATCTTATTTTATTATTTCCAATATTATTTTATAATTTCCTTAGGAGGCCCATTTTAGACCTCAAAATTCCCCTAATATCATTAGCAGGCTCTGCACGAACGTCACCAAAGATATTCCAGCTACTGCCACCCACCAGGCCAAAAATGAGAGCTTGGTTGCAATGCTAAAGGCCTCAAGGACCGTGATCCAAGCGGTCAACACATAGATGGAACAAAAGATCACGGACTTACGGGATAAATTACAACCAGAAATGCCACTAGAAGTAAGGGCCCAACGAGCTGCGCTGGTTATAGAGGCCACAGATGTTATTACAGGTCAAATTTCTTGCGGTGCAGAATTGTTGGAAACAATGATGCAACTGTGGACCAAGGTGCAGCGTGACCCTTTCCTACACGAAATAAAACAAGAGTTGCGCCAGAAGGAAGAAGAGTTTAACCAAATGGAAGCTACACTGACCATTCTGGTCCCCACTCAGCGATTGGTCTGAATTCACATCAACCATCTGATCAGGGACGAAACGGAAGCTCTTCGACAAAGGAAGAAGACTCTAAGTGATCACCTCAAGCCATGGGTGGATGAGGCCCTCAAGCTATCCCAGGATGTTGATATTGTAGTAAAGCAGTTGAACCAAACTCTGGAGAGTGTCACTGCTGCTACATAGGGTCCAAAATCACAAAAATTAGTGGATATTGCTCAGAATGCGGCTGCGAAAAGTGAAGGAGTGTTGCTCCTGCTGGTGGATGCAATCAAGCAGCTGCAAGCGAAGATGGAGAACCCATGACCGCAGTGACTCGGAACGAGTCACAATATTGTGTTGGGGGCATGTTGGAACGAGGCTCCCTAAGCTGCAAATTTTGTATATTTTTGTATTAATTAGTCTAACACAGGAATTTTGGGGTGGGTCCAAGCCCCGAACGCATTGTAATGGGTCAAAAGGTAGACCTAGAGTCCGCAAACCACAGTTTATGGACCATAGGATAGCGTAGGCTAAGTTGATATAAATAGATGAATATTTTGAGTCTAGAGGTAGGAAATAATTAAGATTGATGGTACGTGTGAACTGTTAGATCTATTTTGGGTTGTTTGGGTAAGGACTCCTGTTGGCTGTGTGCGTGGAGATCCTTAGTCCTACTGTGTACAGACCACGCTAGGCTATGTGCGCAGACTGGTTTTGGTTGTAACTGGATTTGAATATTAATGAATATTGTTAAAGTATCTGTGTGATATCTGGATCTATTTTGGTTACTGTGATGTGAACCTATGGTATCTATTTAAGTTGCAAATACATCTGTGCTATCTATTTATCCTGCGAATATGTTTGTAAGCTGCGTTTATGATATTATGTGCTGGTAATTACTGTTACGCATGTGAATGCAAAGATATTGGCTAGATCTGTGAATGATAGTAGCTATGTTATGGTTAATAACTGATTATACTATGAAAGGCCTTCGAATACACTTACTCTATGCAAACACAGATCTGCTTTGACTTACCTACTCTCTCTCAGGGTGTGGAAACATGGTTTCAAAGCCCTCCCATACTTCTTCAGGTGAGACCTTGGCCTATGCACGTAGGTCATTGCCGAAAGGGCCAATAGTATAGGGGTTTTTTGGCAAACCTTAAGCTCCGAACCTGGGTCAAGACCCCTCAAGCCAACATAGATAAAATCAGCATGCACCTCAAAATCATAATTAAAATCTTAGAATAAATCCTCCCCAAATCAAACAGAGGGAACAAAGGGGCCCTAATAAAAAAATTAGACCTCCATTTCAGGATAATTATGTTGATGATGATGGGGAAATAATAGAAGAGGTAGAAGATAACTACATCAATCTGATGGGTATTAATGACGACGAAATTGTTTTTCTTACTCAAGAAGAGCAAGAGATTTTTCAACTTTCCCAAACTGAACTTGATTCAGAAGAATCAAATGATTACAAACAGGGATTCAAAAATTATATTATGGAAGTCCATAGGCAATATAATATTAAGAGTAAGAATACCTCAAATGCCCCAAACACAAATAATTCTAAAAATCCTGTCAAGAAAACTTTTGATACTGTTGTGAAGAAAACACCAGAGAATTCTGCCAAGAAAACCACTAATAATTTTGGCAAAAAGATAGTAGAAATTCCTGCCAAAAATATAGTTGAGAATACTTCCAAAACTACGCAAACTGATATCCCAACCACCAGTCACCAAAAAGAACTTGTATTAAAATAAATTGCTGATAAATCTAATTTTCTAAACTTAAATAAGTTTCAAACATCATTCAACATTGAAATTGAATTAGAAAAACTGAAAATTCCCATTCCCTTAATAGATTTAATGAACAAAAATCTATACAGAACTCAGGTTATGAAGGCTCTAAACATAGGGGAAAGCACTGACACTATCAATTTGAATGATGATCATCCTGAACTCTTATTTGGGATAGACATTGATGGTAAAACATAGGAAGGAGGAGTTCCTCCAATCTATGTTAGCCTCAATGTTCATGATAAAATTCACCATAATGCTATGTTAGATTCAGGTGCTTCGCAGAATTTTATGCCCAAAAGTTGTTATGGAGAAGCTTGGTCTTGAAATTACTAGGCCTTATAAAGACTTATATTCATTTGATTCTAGCAAAGTAATATTTCTACGTCTTATTAAAGATATATGTGTTACTTTAGCTCAAATCCGAGCTAAGAGTCTAGTAATGGATGATATACCCCCTAAGTATGGCATGTTGTTGTCACTCTCATGGGGAGAAAAATTGCAAGGCGCCCTAAAAATGGACATGAATTATGCTACCATTGTAGCTTTTGGTTAGCAGAGAAGATTATATAGGGAAACTTTAATGAAATTCATGGTGAGTAGTCAAGATAAACCACATAAATATCCCCTTTACTCTGTCCACTCAGATTTAGACCCTTTCATTCTTTATAATGATGGAGATATCAATACTCAAGTTATCAACACAGAAAATGATATTTGTGAAACACATTAAAATCAAACATAAATAGTGGAACAAAACACTGAATTTGAACCTATTTGGAACATGAGTTTTGATGGATCTTGAGTAGAGGGTTCTGGAGCAGGAGTGTGGGTCTCAAACACAGGAAACAACCATGTTGAAGGTCATTCATATAAGATAAATTTTCAATGTACCAATAACATGGCCAAGTATGAAGCACTTTTGTTAGGATTGCAATTGTTGAAAATATTAGGTGCTAAGAGAATATCCATTCATGTATATTCTGAGTTATTTATAAAGCCGATTAAAGGAGAATGCTTTGCAAAGCATTCTAGACTGACAGCATATAAAAATTATGTGCTTGACTTTCTAGAAGCTTTTGTAGAATATGATCTCACTGTTATTCCTAGAAATCATAATATCCTTGAAAATGGTCTGGCTTTTTTAGCTAGCACATGTAAAATGCCTCACCCCAATAGATAATATATAGTGGAAGTGAAACGTCGGCCAATTGTACCAGATAATATGAGGTATTGGAAAATGTTTGGAAATGACAAACAAATTGAATTTTTTTTGCAGTCTAAGGATGAATATGAATAAAATAGCATAGATATAGAGTGTGAAGTAGAAAATCAAATATTTGTACATACTAATGTAGGAAAACAATTTGATGATTCAAATGTAAATATTCATATAGATGAAGCTGTAAATAAATTATAATTGCATGAAATAGATCCCGAAAAATAAAATTTTGAAATACTTCAGTTAAAGGATAACGTTCTACTAGAGGTTTGGTTCCATTAGAAGAATTATTTGACTTCAACGATGTAGCTAAAAATCCAAAGATAGAGCCCACAGAGGCAGATGTAGAAGAATGTAATGTAGGTAGTGAAAAGGATCCTAAAATGATAAAACTATCAAAATCATTGCCAGATTCTCAAAAACAAAAATACATATCTTTATTCAAATAATTCATTGATTTCTTTTCCTGGAGCTATGAGGACCTCAAATCATATGACACTAGTATTATACAACATAAAATCCCAATCAAGGAAGATCATAAACCATTTAAATAGAAACTTCGTAGGATAAATCCAGTTCTGATGCCTCTGATTGAGAAAGAAGTTAAAAATATGTATGATGCTAAAATCATAGTTCCTCTCAGATAATCTAAATGGGTTTCTAACATAGTACCTACTAGGAAGAAAACTGGAGAAATCAGATTATGCATTGATTTCAGAAATCTTAACAAGGTCTCCCTAAAAGTCAACTACCCTTTTCCAAAAATGGATCATATATTACAGAAGGTAGTTGGATATAGTAGGATTTCCTTATTAGATGGTTTCTTAGTTTATAACCAGGTCTTAGTACATCTTGGTGATCACGATAAAACAACTTTCACTACTCCATGGGGAACCTTCATGTATGTGAAGATGCCCTTTGGGTTAATGAATATTGGATCCACATTTCAAAGAGAAATGGATATTACCTTTGCCGATGAAATTGGCTGATTTAATGTGATCTGTCCAGATGATATTAATGTCTATTCAAAAACTGATGAGGAACATTTGTTACATCTGAGAAGAGTGTTTGAAAAATATAGAAGGTTTAAAATTTCATTAAATCCTAAGAAATCACTTTTTGGCCTTAAAGAAGGAAAGCTTCTGGGTCATATCATTTCTAAAGATGGTATTAGGATTGATCCAAGTAGAATTGAAGCTATATTAAAAAGCAGTCATCCTAGAAAAATTAAGGAGATTCAATCATTTATTCGCAAGATTAATCTCCTAAGGAGATTCATTCCTAACTTTGGTTTTAGTTAAATAAGCATTGATAATAGCCCAGTTTTGATCAGTCCAAACTTTACTAAAGATTTCATTATCTTTTCTTTTGCCTATGAACATATTTTTGTAGTTGTTTTATTGCATAAAAATAATGAAGGATTTGAACAACCTGGATGCATTTTTTAGTAAGGCTTTAAGATATATATCTTTGAAATATAACATAATGGAAAAACAAGCCTTTGCATTGATTAAAGCAATTAAATATTTTAGGGTGTATATCCTGCATTCCCATATAACTTCTTATGTACTAAATTCAATGGTCAAGGAGATTTTATCGCAGAATGGACCTAATGGTAAAAGAGGTAAATGGATTGCTATCATTATTGAGTATGACTTAGAAATAAATCCCACCAAGCTAATTAAAGGACAAGGACTAGCCAAATTGATGACTAAGTCAAATTTCCATGCATTGGATATCAAATTTGTTGCTGCACTAGATGATCAAGAGGAGCAAGCGACTCCACAGATTGATGAAGCTTTTTTGAACTCACCTTGTTATGCATACCTCTTGTATGTTTTACTCAATTTAAATGCTCCTCTTGGTTTAACAAAAACAAAAGCAAGATTTCTAAAGTTAAAAGCAATTAAGTTTTGCATCATAGATAATGTTTTATATTGGAAAGATATTGGTGGTATTTTACTTAAGTGCTTATTGAAGGATGATGCAGAAATAACCATGCAGGAGTTCCATGAAGGTGATATATACTGGAAAACCACTTCCAACAAAATCCTTAGAGCTGGTTTTTACCAACCTACCCTTTTCCCTGATATTCACAAAAAAGTAACGTCTTGCCACAAATGTCAGATATTTGAAAGAAAAATAAAACTTTTTCCCTTGCCCTTAAAGCCTATATTTTTTGAAAGCCCTGTTAGCCCCCTAATTTTCTCTCTTTTTTCCATTTTCCCCTTCCTAAATCATAAACATTTACCTCTGTTTTACCTCTTTTATGCACCCTCATCTTGCACCAGTCCAAGCACGGTGATATTTTTCGTATAAACTTTATTTTTCATATTTTTAATTCAACTTAGCATTTATTAATTATTTATTACATGATTTATTACTTTTAATCACTATTTGCAACTTATAGATATCTCCTATGTTTATTTGGTAGTTAGAGTACTTACCGTGACCGCTGATCCTAGTGCAGGATCGGATCTTGCATCGTTGCCAGCACAACAAATCCTTGCAGTAGATCTGAACCTCCTTGATCATCGCCTCATCTTGAGCCGCTTCAGCCATGACACCAGAGTGATCCAAAGGCAGTCGAGACCAATCCGTGAAGGGCGAAAGCTAGAGAATTAGCTACGGCCAGTTCTGCTAACTGCCTAATTTTGAATACTGAAAAGTTAAACTCTATGTTTTGTTATGTAATCAGTTAAAGGATATATTTTGGCCTTTGGCCAAAGGTCTATATAATGTAGAATGTAAATAGGAATAAAAAAGGGGGGAGAAGGTTTTTGATAGTAGAGGATAATAGAAACACAGCCGGGAGGTGGTAGCAGGTCGTTGTATTTTGTTATCGCCCAAATTTGGGCTGGATGATGCCTTAATGTATGTACTTGCCTCAGTGAATTAATAATAGGAGCTCTATCTCTTGTTTCGAAAATTATGTTTCTATATTGAGTTGATGAATTAATTAAGGTATTGAGCAGCGTTTCTATTTAAACGGGAAATGTGCTGGTTGGCTAGGGTCCAGCCAACCCAGCACGTTTACCCCATTTCGTGTTTCTTGTAATTGTGTTTACATTGTCAAGTGTGATTTAATATTAAGCACATGTATTCCTGTCTGAGTGTAAGCGGATCCATTGTGTAAAGTAGATAACTTTCCTTTTCCTACAATTTATGTTCCTGCACTTGATTTCAGATTGGTTTTTCTCAGCTTGGTCCAAGCAGGAGAAATGAACATGCACCAATGCACGTTGGTGTGATATCTCTTTTTCTTCAACTCTGCTTAATTGGTTTTCCCGCCTGGTCTAAGTAGGAGAAATGAACTTGCACTAGTGCACGTTGGTGTGATGCAACAAACTTTCTTAGTTTAACTTCTTGCAACCCTCTTTATTTCATTAAATGCTTATGATAGGATGAATATATACATTGATTGTGTCTTTATTTCTACATTCTATTAAGACTAGAAACATTCATTTTTATGTGTTCAATTTGATTTAATAGTAGAATAGCACTTGCAATTAAATGCTAAGTGCAGGAAGCTCTGATCCAGTGCAAGAACTAGTTTCTTGCCACAGGATCTGAGTGCTTTGAACCTATAAAATTTCAAGCCCTCACATGAACCGGAAAAGCCTTTAGTAAAGACACCATCTATACCTTTTGCATAAATCTTTTTTCCTACACTAGTGCAAGAAGACTGCGAAAGTGCAGGACCGAGTAGTGCAAGAAGGAAATCTCTAAAGGAGCAGGTTTAAGGGCCCAAATGATGAGACTGATAAGTGTCTCTATTAAATAAAAACACATACTCAGTAATTAAACAATAATCAACTGGAGTGATTTCCTTTTATCTTTAATTCCCTCTTGCAAATGCATTCTTTCTTGTTCCAGTCTTAGATTATTTTTTTGATGGTTCAAGTTGCCTTTATTTTCTCTTTTTAATTTGATTCTGTAATCTTTCCTTTAAAGAAAGTAGGGATTTACATTAGGAAGATTCATACCATCTCTGGCATTTCATGTGCTTCATCTCTAAGTTTACGAATCCCCCAGGTTGACAAATTAAGTGTTGAGGAGTTTGCTTAAGTGTAATTCTTGCACCCAACATTTTGGCGTCGTTGTTAGGGAGGCGATTTGATTTGGTAAGAATTTTATGATTATACAATAGACGTAATTTTTTCTTTGTTTTTTTCAGCATCATTTGGAAAAAAAAAATTGAAGCAATTTTACTAGTGTTAATTGATTTATGACAACATTTTTACTAGAAGTTGTTGCTATTTTTTCTTTTCTTGAAATGAATGCCTAGAAAATGTAAGGGTTCGAAGCCCACTAAGGGCCAAAATGATTTTGAAAACAATTCTCATATTGGGTCTCCTTCTATAAGCAGGAAGCCCAATCCAATTCAAACCCATCACATAGGAACAATCCACCTGGATTCTAGTGTCAACAGCTCAGGTGTGGATCAGCCTGTTGAGGGCGGTACAAGTAAAAGGGAAACAATGGTGGACCATGAAGATTATTTGGAAGGGACTGGTGAAAACCAGGTAAGTAGAGAACAATCCACTTTTGTGTTTCCAATTGTGGATCCTGATACTGTGGCGCAAATGAAGAATATTCCACTATCAACTCTCCCTCATTTCCATGGTAAATTTCATGAAGATCCTGACTCTTTTCTATTTGAGTTTGATATTCTGTGTAGAATTTATGATTATTCAACTGATGCTCAGAATTTACGATTATTTCCTATTACTCTCAAGGAATCAGCTTTACGCTGGTTTATGGGGTTAGGAGGAAACACTATAAACTCTTGGGATCAGATGAAGAGAGTGTTTTTGTCTAAATATCAAGAATATTGCAAAACTCGGGACATGCAGGATGAGATTTTTATGATCATACAAGATGATGAAGAAAATATCAAAGATTACTTAGAAATATTTCTGTATATTTTACAAATTTCGAAACTTAAGTTTGATCCCAGTACTATTAGAACCTTGTTCTTAAGAGGACTTACTGATAATGATAGAAATAATTTAAATCTTGTTAGGACAAGGTGATATTTATCAGAAAACTTTTGAAAAAATTTGTGAATTATGCAGGGAATTTTCAAGAAATCAGTATAGATTTGGTAGAGGAACTCAAAACAGAAATAGAAAAACTGAATCTACTGATGCTATGATTATTAGACTAGAAAATAAAATGGAAAATTGAAAATTGATATAATGAATACTGTTACCAAACAGTTAGACTCTTTTAAATTCCAGCAAAAACTTATGAAGGAATAAGAGTCATTATGTATTTTCTGTCCTAAATGTAGAGACAAGAATCCTCCTAAGGAGTGTCCTCTTAATTTGAAAGAAACTAATAAGTGTGCTATTTGTGCAGAAGACCATGTCATAGAAAAATGTCCCTCTATACCTGGACTTAAATTTGTATTTACAAGGGGACAGCCTGAAGCTGAATACTTGTATGCTATTGGAGAAAGAAGGAGTTGGCCTCAAGTAGGTGCAGGTATGGCTCCTGAATTTTCTCCACACTATTTTGGTTATAATTCACATGCATATTCTTATCCTAACACTAATCAGCAGTGGTAGTATGGGAATCAATATCAACATGGGAAACCTTCTCAACCATGGAAACAAGGTTGGAAAAGGCCAACAAATTTTCCATATTCCCACCAGCCACCCATGCAATCATATCCATCTACACATACATCTTATTCAATGCCTCTACTTCCGAGTCAGTCTACTCCACCATTGACTTTACCTCCACCCTTTCGACCTCCTCAGTTGCCTGCTCAACCTATGCCCAATCCTAACAATAATAAAGCAGTGCAAATGATCTGTGTAAAAAACCCACTTTTACCATTCGAATACCAGTCTATTCTAGTTGGGGTTCATGATATTCAATTAAGATCAGGAAGAACTGTAACATCAGAAAATCAGAAGCAACTTATGGTGATTGTTGAAGAGAAAGGGAAAGAGGAAAATCTTAACCATTCTGTGAAAGTTGTCACTAAGCAGCCTTTACCCTCTGAATCCTTGCCATCCTCTTCCAACTAGCCTCCCTTCCTAGAGAGGATAGTAATGGAAAGGAGTGAGCCTATTTTTGAGACTAGTTTGGCATCTGAGCTTCGAAATATTTTCATTAAGATAACTTTGCTTCAAGCCATTAAGGAGATCCCCATTTGTACTAAGATTATTAAGGAACTCTATCTAAAGAAACCCGAGAGGAAGAGATTGGAACCCCAAACCATTCAATTTGTTGGTAGGGTAGCAGATTTGATGACGAGATGTGTGTCTATGGAAAAATATACTGATCCTAGAAACCCTGTCATCTCAGTTCAGATTGGTTATGTCCTTGTCTCTAATTTTCTTATAGACCTGGGGGGAGCCATTAATGTCATGACTAATGTTTCGGGAAATTAACACCCTAGAGGTTGGTTGGGATACAACCTCCACAGAGCAGGGGCGTACTACTTAACAGAGACTCACACAATCATGCACGTTCAGAAAAACTAAATAGAGCAGAATGAGAGATTTACCCGTTGGTCCTACGTTTGATGTAGATCCACGTGGAGTCCAAACTCCCTGCAACCATCCTTCATCCTTAACCTGAAATACAAGAAGAAACCAGCACAAAGGACAAGTTGTACAGCATATATCTACTCTATATGTTAGTGAGATTCATATAAAACATTAAATAAATCATAATGAATGCTTGTATAACAAATATTCTCATACATTAAAGCATACACCAACACGTTTATTTCGGGAACAGCATGATACTTCTGTATTATAAATAGTACGTACAAAAGTAATCAAGTGGAGAGATCACCTGATCCTTCCAAGGCCTTCGTAGACCATCGTCCGGATCCGTCCAGCCCTTGCCTCGCTAAGACTCCTTCCAAACTGGTGCATACGAGATAACATATAAAGGGATGTGTATCTCAAGGAAACAAGGGTTTCCTCCAATGAACTGGGAAAGTGCAGGAGGCACGGGGAATCAGACTTGGATAGGGAATACCAACAGAGTATAATATCAATAATTCTCTCTCTCCCTTAGGCCATACACATGAGGGCTTTTATAGTCCCTCCAAGTAGTTTCAGCAGTTGGAAACAGTTGGCCACGGGCTGGGGTGGTTGAACTACCTGAGTAACCATCAACCCAGCGCGAAATTAGGGATTTTTATATATTTTTTAATCATTAAAATGTCATACGCGGAAAAGTCTAGCTGTACTCGCGTATACACGCGGAAAAACACGGGCATAGTCGCGTATGAAGGATTTTCCACTGTTATTAAGTGAATTTGTCCAAGTCCGTAGGAATGGGTGCCCATAAAGCCATGTAGCAATCATGAATCATGTCAAGGTGAGAAATGATGCTATAACAGATGCCCCCTAATATATGAGGTCAGAAGGGGTACATGATGGCCGAAATGTATTATGCACATATAAAGAACTTCGCAAGGACAAGAGAGGACTTCACCAGATTTCAGCCTGCCAAAAACCAATGAAAGAAACCAGAGAGTCAACTCATGCTGAGGCGGGCATACCCATGCTCAGTCAAAAATACATCATATGGAAAGTACTGAAATAGATCCAATATGTATACAAGTATAATTGAACTGAAAGTACATAGTGAATCATCTGAGCAGGGCCCGGAAATACAAGTCTGTATCAATGTCCAAGTATCACATATAGAAAGCTGATCAAAGATGGTGCAACTGGATGTCTGATCAAATAAGTAACTGAATCTCCAAGTACCGGATCATAAGTGGTGGATCAAACGGTACAATCACGCAACTCGGGGACCAACATATAAGATGCTGCTGTGCTGAACTGCAACATATAAGGGTGGACGACATCACTGGCAGATACTGAAAGGACTGTCAAAAGTGAACCGAAACATGCTGATGCAACCCGAGGTCTTCACCGATCACTATGGCACAATTCTACACAATGGGAATAAATGAGTTGAAGTCGACCATGTGAGAAATCGTTGGATTACCGGTCAATGATGTATACCGTTAACCAACGCGAGACAACCCACCGATAATGATAATGAGTGTCAAGGTGCCCCAGTACAATCTGACAAGTGCGAATGAATGAGTTGAAGTCGAACACTTGAAATAATCTACCAATCAGGAGGCAATGATGAATCCCCACCGTCGATAGCGAAGAGTCTGCCACTGATGACTGCAAACCCTAAGGTACTGACAAAAAGACTCTAGACCTTATTCCCAGAGCAATGAGTCGGAGTCGATGGGAAAAGATCTGCTGGAAGGAAGGCATTAAGGCATCCCACATCAGTCAAGCGCGAGTGTAACCCGCAGGCCAAGATTTGGAAGGAATCGGACGAAGTAGAGTGATGGAACCAAAAACCGAAGTACGTTTCCGACGTGCACAAGATGAAGCTAGCGCACGGAAGAAACCCTTTGAACCAACCAATAATGAAAGCTGACACAGAGGCGAGAAATCCACCGATAGGGTCAAATGGAAATCAAGGTACTGCACGAATCCCAAGTGTGATAATGTGTGCTGACGTCGAACACAGGGGAAACCACTCAGTCAAAGACCCATGATGATGATCAAATGCCGAGCACGAGGTCACCTATCAATGATGGAAATAGGCCCAAGGTGCGGCTCTAGGTTTGCTCTCAGAGCAATGTGTCGTAGTCGATAAGAGACAAACCCGCCGGCAAGAAGTCAATGGGGACCTTCTCAAACCAGCACGAGCAGAAGATCAAAACATCTGATGTGATAGAACATGATACTGACAAGACCGGGAAGGCCGACTGAATAATGAGTCAAGAGACACCGCAGAATGGCCGACTCAGGCTAGACTTCCCTTGAACAAAAGCACGACTCTGTGATGACCATGGCAGTAAAAAAGTGACACTGTATAAGTCTGTCTTGCAGGAGGCAAAACAAACTCTCCATATGATTGGAAGAGATAACCAACCGGGGGAGAACTGACAAGTGAAACATGGTGAAGGCTGAACCTAGGTCAAACTAGAACCATCCCAAATGAAGGAAATATATATAAGTATATGTGCTTTGTTCAAGGGCGACAAACTGACTCTGTACTGCCATCAAAATCACGAAGATAAATCCCGTTCCCGCTCTTTTTTGTTATATTTGATTTTTTTGTCTTTTTCATAATAAGCCTGAAAAAGAATAAAAGAATGCTATGGTACAATGGATAGAACGAGTATCAAGAAAGCAGATGCACTAGTTCCTGGGATTGGAACAATCATATGCTCAATGCAAGGTGGCGAAAACTGGTCAGTGATACTCAGAGGAACGTTCCATCCATGGGTACAAAGGTGTCAAGTCGTGATAGCTAAGTGCATGCAATGGTTAACTTGTATAGAAAGTCAAGGTCAAAAGTTGGCTTAAACATCAAGTCCAAATGAAGCCGGCTAAAGGCCAGGATAAACAAGTAGCCAATATGCAATGCAGTAATACAACTTAACAACACCAGGGAGCCTCTAGGGTATAAGCCAGAAAAATGATAAGTGATGAAGGAGAAGAATGAAGCTTCAACACAGAAGACATGGCGGGACTAAAGAGGACTCTCGAGCCTACATAAAAAGAAGCATGGGCAACAAGTGATAGCGAGGAACTAACTAGGAAGCCCATGTAAAGGAAGGCTCTACCATCAAGTCATGATTAAAAAATCGGCGAGTGAAATGGGTGTAATACTCATGACCTGATGGGATCGACCCTAAGGCAAGTGATCAATATGGAGGCTAGTATGCAAGATGCAACGGAAAGTGATTCCCTAACCTATATGCCAGTGAAGATCATATACCTGCCGTGAAGAGTCGAAAATCATGGATCAAAAACCCGGAAAAATCCCAAAATCGTCAAAATGTACCTGAAAATATACCAAACTGGGCACTTCCAAGCAATCGAGTTATACAGCATAGGATAGATCGAAAAAATAAACATAAGGAAATTTTTGCGAAAATTTTCAATTTTTAGCCATAAATACACAATTTACCTCTCATTTGGTTCATTATTGCATAGCTGATTTGGAAAAAGAGCTCTGGAGCTAAAAACTTGTTTCGTCAAATCAGGAACAACCGACCGTCGGAATTCAGCGAAACTTCAGGTAGGCTCCTTAATCATCCTGTTGATTCATTTTGTCCGTTTAAAAATTAAAATTAAGTGATTTTTTACCTTGAAACCCTTATTAAAAAATGCGTATCTGCGCATACGTGGGTTCAATGAAGGCAAGTCACGTATACACGCGACTGTGCACAGGGAAAGTCGCGTATGCGTAGGTCCGATTTCAAAAAAGTGTTTCTAATGCAAATTTTGATGAAATTTCTCAGGATGACTATCTCTTGGAGGGAACGTGAGCATAGTGCAGTAGACCAAGAGGTCATGCAGGACCGCGCAGCTCAAAACATCCTCCGAAACTGCGGATTATTGAAATTCTTCAAAATGCCCAATATGAAAAGTAATGTGCGATTGCTTGAAATGCTCGTAAATTACTGGGAACCAGATCATGATTGCTTCATAATTGATCAGATGCCACTACGCATAGAAGTGGAGGATATATATTTCATCACTGGACTCTCCAGGAGGGGAGACCCAGTAGACCTTCACGGAAAACCCCTGGGAGGGTTAACTGTGGAAGATTACGTCCAGTTATATTGCGTAGATAATTCCAAGAAAGTTGGAACGCAGATTGCTATTAGAGATATCAGGGATTTACACATGAAGATCCTCCTGTTCACCATCGGCAGAGTGGCCGGATCTGCCTCACTACATCAGGCGTCTAGGACGCAAATGAGTATAGCTGTAGAGTGTTTGATTCACGTCTACGATTGGTGCACAACCCTGCTACTGAATATGAAACAACAGCTGACTTCTATTCGCCAGACAAAAACTAAACACTTTGGCTATGGTACCATTTTGACCACATTCTTCTTCGAGAGAGTTCCAGCTTTGAGACCCAGAGTCATCTCGACCATCAGCAGCCCGCGGGACCCAAGAATTGCCCGTTGGGCAGACATGATGAAGAGACTGGGGGGCAGCGAAGTACCCCGAACCACATGGGACGATGAGTTCTTCTTATGGTGGGGAGAACAGATCATCGCAGTGGACGACTATCCCTATGCTGGGATGGATTTCCGAGGAGATCCAGATCTAGTACTTCCACCCGGTGCAGCATGGGGAGCAGTCAGTAAGTTTTTGCAAAATTTTTTGACTTATATGATTTTTTTGGATTTTTTCAATTATGTATGAAAAAATGAAAAACAAACATGCCTTTGGATTGGATTCATAATGACTGACAATTAAAAATGATCATGTTTCAGATGTTGGACCAGTTCGTCCTGAGGGCCTACCGCGCCACAAGCGCCGCAGAGGTGAGGCGGAGACAGTGGATTCCGACAGGACACTCCAGGCCGTTCAGAGAAACTTGGAGGGATTGACCCGCCAAATCCCTATGGCTGTCGTGGAGGACTTGCCGGAAGCCGTCCAGAGACGGGTTGTAGGAGTACCCCGTGACTGGGTTAGACTATTCCGCCGTGTGGCCACTGCAGTTATGTTCTATAGGAACACGACTTCTGGGCAGGGTCCTCAGGAGTAGATAGATTTTATATGTTAGATGTCTGTATATTCTTTTTTTGAGACTGAACATGATGGGGCATAAGCCCAAGTTTTGTACGGCATTTATGGATCCAAATTTTGTAAAGTTTTTTGACACTCCGATGATATATACAACGATATTTGATGTGATGTGATAAATGTATCAAATGTATGATGTTTTTGATGATTAAAATTTATTGTATTGAATGATTAATATGCCAATCTAAAGCTTGATTAGCCAATGAGTCAACAAACCAATTGTCAGCTCGAGGAATATGAATGAATGTTAAAAATTGAAATGACCTTTGTAACAGACGTACCCTCAAGAACAATCGTAATAAAATTGGATCTCGTACCCGATAAGTGTTGTTCAACTGCGACACCACCAGCTGGGAGTCCAAGAAAACTACCAACGAATCAACACCCAAGGATATTTCCTCCGAGAGTAGATGAATTACTGCAGTGTACTCTGCTACGTTATTGGAAGAAGGACCAATGCAGACCCCTCTTGATACCAACAGCTGACCGGAAGGATAATGAAGCACCCAAGCCGCGGAATCTAAGTTCCGGGTGTGTCTACTAGCACCATCGGCGAAACCAAAATGACTCATGACATCAACACAACCTGCCAAAGCAGATCAAAAACATCACCATCTCATCAAAAATCGAAAATCAAACAGATATGTACAAGACAAAAACTACTATATACAAAGCAAAATGCCGGGGCAAAGCCTAGGCATAATACTTCTTCAGATAGAGCCCATTTCGGGGCTCCGGCAACTCATTCCCTTCGAAGTCAACCAAGGTATACGCTCCTTTCTTAAGGACTTTTTTGACGATATAGGGGCCATACCACATCGACTTAAACTTTCCCGCCCCCAAGGCATCTTTTTCTTGGGCATAGACCAAAACAAGGTCACCTTCGGAAAAGACCCTAGGCTTAACCGCCTTATCGTACTGGACTTTGACTCGGTTTTTATGCGCTTCGTTCAACGTGGCGGCATCTCGACGCTGCTCATCAAGATGGTCCAGATGAAGAAGCCGCTCTGCCAGACTAGAAGTGTCAGGAAGAAGCTCAACAGCCAGTTTAAGGGAAGGAATCTCGCATTCAATGGGAAATACGGATTCCACCCCGTGGACTAACTGAAACGGAGTAAAGCCAGTTGCAGTTTTAACTGACGTCCTGTATGCCCAGAGTGCAGGATACAGCATAATGTGCCAGTTGGATCTATGTTTATCAATATTCCGTTGAAGAATTGTCTTCAAGGACTTATTCACGGCTTCCACCTGGCCATTGGCCTGAGGATAATATGGAGATGAATGCTCCTGCCGGAAACCCAATTTAAGAGCCAACTCAGCCATCATACTGTTCTGAAAGTGACTGCCATGGTCAGTGACAATCTCTCTAGGTATACTGAAACGAGCGATGACTTGGTTGAAGAAGAAAAGAGCTGCAGTCTCACCATCGTTCCCAAAAGTAGGCATAGCTTCGACCCACTTCGTAAAGTAGTCTAATGCTACGATAATGTACTTGTGACCTTTTACCGAAGGCGGGTTACAAGTAGTATAATCCATACCCCACTTTGTAAAGGGTCCGACAGTAACGACTGGAAAAAGCGGAGCTGGATGAGCGCGCATTTTTCGAGTATACACCTGACAAGGATGACACTTCCTGACCGATTCAATACAATCTTTGAAAATCGAAGGCCAGAAGTAGCCAGCACGCAAAATCTTTTGGGCTGTAGCAAGCCCTGATAAATGACCCCCACAAGCTCCACCGTGAGAATCATTGAGCACAGCCTCAGCTTCTTCGAAAGTTAAGCAACGTCTTAGGATTGAATCAACCCCTCGACGGTACAAAGCATCACCAATAATCAGATAACTTTTAGCTAAGTGACACAGCTTACGACGCTCATCTTTCGAAAAAGAAGAGGGAAACTTCGCAGTCTGGAGATACACAATGATATCCCCATACCAAGGATCTTGTGGAGAGATTAAAAACAAGTGTTCGTCCGAAAAGGACTCATCATAGATCATCTCCTCACCACAAGGCAACTCGGAGATCAATTCCGCAAAGACTAATGACTTCTTGGATTTGGCAGACATGAACTCTAGATCGAATTCCTGTAATATCACAATCCATCTATTATATTTTCCCCCAATCACTCGCCTACTGAGGACAAACTGAAATGGATTGGCAGCTTCCAAGACATAAGTTTTGCGAAGAATAATGTAATGCCGGAGTCGCTGCACAGCATGGACTGCTGCTAAGGCTAATTTTTCTATCAGAGTGTATCGAAGTTCAGGTCCTACCAGTCCTCGACTAAGGTAGTAAATAACATGCTCAATAAGAGCATCATCCTCCTGAACCAGAACCATACCAATGGTATATTCTGCTGTAGCCAGATACAAAAGAAAATCTCTACTATAATCGGGTGGACTCAGCAAAGGAGCAGAGGTCAATGCCTTTTTCAAGGCATCGAATGAGAGTTGAGCATAGTCATCCCAAAGAAAAGGAACTCCTTTCTTCAACAGTCTCATATATCCCTTTGTAATCTCAGCATAGTTAACGATAAACCTCCGAAGAAAGTTAGACTTCCCTTGGAGACTTTGAAGCTGACGGATTGAAGACGGGGGAGGCAACCGAAGTATTTCCTCAACCTTGAAGGGATCTACCCTTATCCCTTCCCTAGACACGATAAATCCCAACAGCCGACCGGATGTTACCGCGAAAACGCACTTGTTCGGATTCAAACGAATTTTATAAAAACGACATCTTTCAAATATTTGCCGGAGGTGACCAGGATGATCCATCCTCTTTCGAGAATGAGTAGCTAGATCATCTAAGTATGCCTCGATGATTTTCTTGATGTCGTGGAAGGCGTAAGACATGGCCCGCTGAAAAGTAGCTCCAGCATTTTTAAGACCAAAAGGCATTTTCTTATATGAAAACGTACCCCAGGGACAAATAAATGCGGTCTTATGTTGATCTTCTGGACGGATAGTAATTTGATTATAACCAGAGAAACCGTCCATGAAGGAGAAAATCTCGTTACCGGCACACTCGTCAATAATCTGATCAATGAACAGTGTGGGGTAATTATCCTTAGGACACGCCTTATTCAGGTCTCTGAAATCGATGCACACTCGAATCGTTCCTTGCTTTTTATCTACCGGAACGGGGTTTGAAACCCATTCAGTCAGAGGAACTGGAAAAATGAATCCCGCCTTAAGCAGCTTTTCAACTTCAGCTTTGATAGCTGCTGCCTTCCTAGGATTAACCGGACGAAGTTTTTGCCTGACCGGCTTAGCGTTTTCATACGTCTTGATCTCATGCTGGACGATAGATGGGTCTATGCCAGGCATTTCCTCATAAGACCAAGCAAAAAAATCCCTATACTCTTTGAAGAGCTCGGTATAGATTTGAATCTCGTCACTGGAACATTCAGCTCCAACGAAGACATTCTCGACAATATTGGGATTCCTGGAGATGTTCACCGGGATAGTAGGAGAGATCACAGCCATGTTCCCTTCAGCATAAACCTGTGCTGGTGCTAAGGGGCTCAAGACTGGGTGAACAGGTCCAGGAGATTGAGGACTTGGAAAACTTGTTTCGACTTCGCTCAAGTCAGGTAGGAAGTAAGACCGATGATGCAAATCATCCCACGGTCTATCTATACCTGTCATCGCTTCCAGGATGGCCTCTTCAGATGGAAGAGTGGTATCTAGACAATCCTGGGCAGAAGAAGAAGTAAGCGTCCAAGTCGGAGCCACATCACCATCCAACTCTTCCGGCGAAAGAGGAGCTGGATCAGACTCTGCAGTGTCAACAACAGACTGATATGCAATCTCAGCTGCAGAAATCGGGAATGCCATTCCACCCACTTGCCCTTCTTCCAATGTGGCCGTTGGAGAAGGTAAGGTCCAAGGGTCCGAAAAATAATGAGTTCGAAAGAACTCTCTTCGAAGGGGAGCCTTGGAGGATGAAATAGCATTAATAGACACCTTAGGAGGAGGAAGATCAAAAGAACCCATCAGGGAAGAATACATTCCAACTCCTAAATTCTCAACAGGCGCCTTAGCATTATCCAACTTAGGAACAGATGAGTCAGAAGGCGCATCCAGGTCTACAGGAGGACAGTCCAGTTGATCCACCGTGACTATCCTCCCTTCGTGGGGGAAACATACAATTCGAAATAATGAGGATGCAATAGCATCCATCTCATATATCCAGTTCCTCCCCAACAGAAGGTTGTAGTCCAAGGCCGCATCCACTACCTCAACCTCTATGTTAACGGTTTTGCCCCCAACACAGATGGGCAAAGCCGGGACAATACCATGGGGTCTGTGAGAATGACCATCGAATGCAGTAAGAACAGTGCTAGATGGAACAGCTTTGGGAGATCCAAGTGTCTTCCAACATGCGAGAGACATCACGCAAGTAGAAGCACCCTCATCAACAACCGTGCGAAAGATATTAGTCTTCCGATACGATGATTTAATATGGAAGGCCATATGATGAGGAAGTCTCTTCTTAAAGTTAGTCATATCAAAAGTAATCAGAAGAGAATTTTTTGGATCTATAGCCCCAATGGCAGTGAGCAAAGCACTGCGCTGAGCCGGACAAGACTGGAGTACCTCTAAAGCCGACATAGCACAAGGACTCTGCGCCAGATCTTCCACAATAGAGTAGTTCTGGGCAGCCCTAGCATTTGGATTAATCGTCGACCGCTTAGTAGATGCTTTGGGCATCCGAGGCATAGACTCAACAATAGGATTTGTAATGTGAAGCGGCTCAGTAGCATAAGGAGTATCCTTAGCTTTCGAAGACTCTTCTCTGCCATAATCATGGTATCTTGTAGTGATATCCGCGTGAGCACTCATCATGAATATGTTCAATGGAATTTCCCCTTCCGGGCACCTCTCATACTACTAATTGATTGTCTGCACGCAATTAATTGCTTCGCTCTTGGGGAAAAGGGCTCATAGTTGGCTGTACCGGGAAACGGTGAAGAACCCCGTCGAGATAAGGTGCGTCGTAGCATCCCGAATTTTCGGGCAAAGGTGTGTGAGATGGTCTCCAGCACAAAGCTTGCATGGAAACTTCACTTTCTTTTTCTCCTTTTGGCCCTCACCAACACGCTCGTTGGTTTTATTTGCATTGCCCTTCCCATTCTTGCCTTTCTTCTTGTTATTACGTCCCTTCTTCTTCCCATCGGATTGTTGATTTCCTTTGGGTTCTGAAGATTGGACATCATTTATGGACAAGGACTGGGAAGGGGATGAATCAGCAGGCACAGCCTGACCAGAAGGAGCAGATTGTAAAGACAACTGCTGCAATTGAGAAAGCAGGCTGGCTGCACTACTATTGACCGATCCGACAAGCCCGTCACCATGCAGACCAGGTTTGGGTTTCGATAAATCCAACTTGGAGCGAGGAGCATTGGGCAAATACTTATAAAGTACCCCAGACTGAGAATAGATCAGTTCTAACTGCTGGGCCCTAAAAATGGCCTGCTCCTCGGAAAATACCCCAGATAGGGATACATCCTTTGAAATGTCTGACTGAAGCGATTTCAAAACCACTCGAGAAGGAACTCACCTGGAATATGGGCTTTGATAAGCCTCTTCCTTCTCCTCCATTCCTGAATATGATCAGAAATGTGAGTTGCCTCATCCCGCTTAAAATTAGCCAGGAGTTCGGTCCCAGCCTCATATCTGACAGGCAACTGGAAATGGTTAAGAAAAGTGACAGCCAGTTCTCCAAATGTGGCGAAACTTCCCCCAGTGAGCTCTATATACCATTTGGCTGCATTCCCAGTTAGGGTGCGTTGAAATAATCTCAATCTAATCGAGTCGTCGATCAGAGAGTTTGACGAGCACCATAAGTGGAAAGTGGTGATGTGGTCTGCTGGATCTTCACCATTCTTACCTTCAAACTTAGGAATGTCCGAAGAAAGTTTGGTTGGAACCGGAGGCCACCCCGGACTATACCGAATCGGGTCATTAGTTAACTTCGACAAGTCTGGCAAGTTTAACGTTGCCAGAAATGGTAATCGAGGCGGAGCCTGAGAATTCCATCCTTGATGGGATGGATTTCCAACATTCTGAAAATAATAGCCTGGATTTGATGAGGCACCAGGCTGCCAGAAAGGACCCGTAGAAAACGGAGAAGAACCTCCTCCCCACGCCGAGTTACCAAAACCCAGACTAGTTCCCCCCGCTGAAGTATTGACCGAAGAGGAAAGCCCCTGGTAGGGGTTCCACGCATTAGATAGAGGAGAAAGAAACTGATAAGCACTCGATGCAGGGAAAGAAGCATTCCCTTGATGACTCGCGAAGAACTGATTCCCTGCCCCCGACGTTGCAAACATAGGATTCCATCCCATAAAAGTGGTCGAACTTTGCCCCCCAGACCAAGGGTTGAAACTCTGGGTCTGGGACGTAAAAGGAAACGACCCTAAAGAAGGATTGGGACTGAGAATATGCCCAGTCCCAAAGGGGAAACCCTGAAACGAAGCTAATCCACTAGCCATGTTAGACATGGGCGTAGATCCAGCTGCACCGGCGGTAAAGGAAAAAGAGGGATTTCCAGCAATGGACATCCCTGAACAGAAGGGACCAGAATGAGAAGCATATGCTTGGGTGAACCCAGAGCCAAACATAGCAGTGCTAGAAGCAATCGAAGATAGAGCAAGAGTGCCCCCTGCTTCAACAGAAACAGGGGTCTGAATGCCTGCAGCACTCACGGTAGAAGCCGCGTTCCCAGTTGTGGCCATCGAAAGATAAGAATGATATGGAAGATCCGGCGGTCTCTCAGACTCCGGTCCGATGTACTGAATAACAAACGGATGATCAGGAGGAAGAGGAGATGGACCTGTAGCTGGAGGCTCAGGTATATCTTCTATCTGAAAATCTTCTTCCTGAGAAAACAACACTCGCGAGGTGAGCGGAACGCTCCTCTCGGAACCGACACCGGAATCAGCAACGAAACCTTCAGACCTTGGTGGAGGATCTCTCTCCACAGCGTCAGACTCCACAGGGTGAAAACCACCTGCTAAATCGCTCCTACGCCTTCTCGAAGAAGGCTCTGCACTCTCGGGAGATAACCCCCGGATTCTCCTCGAACGTCGAGGCGCTTGATCCGCCACTTTTAAAGATTTATTATATTAGACTCAAAAAAAGTGAAAAGCTAGGCAAGCTAGGAGCAAAGAGCACTCACTAAAATAAAAATCCCTGAGAAACAGCAAGCAAACAGCCTCCAAGTATTTCCGCTCCGGGTGATGAGGACCGGACACCAAAATACAAGAAAGCGAAACATAGGGCTCCCAAAGGCAGCCTGGATGACAGGGCCCGTACACACAACTAGGCCAAGGTGGGTCAAAGTTAACACGCGCCCCACCCACAGTTTTTTGCCGGCTTAGTATCCATAGCTTCCAGGCAGTGAGCACCTGTGTTACCTACTTAGGTACAGCATCACTCTACACCATGGGTATCTCCCCAATCCCACTGTGGTGGGAACCAGGAACAAGAACTATGGGCACCATCCCACGAAGCCGGGCGGAATGGGTCTTGAGGTCGGCTTCACCAACGTAGGGTCTGCTTTCTGCACCCTTTTCACTCTGCCATGCTGACTTCTTTGATGAGAGCTTTTCCCAGTCCACTTTCCAAGGAGTTGATTCAGCATTTACCTTCAGATAACTTCTGT
The DNA here is from genome assembly GCA_034641835.2 of Pinus albicaulis. Classification (NCBI taxonomy): domain Eukaryota; kingdom Viridiplantae; phylum Streptophyta; class Pinopsida; order Pinales; family Pinaceae; genus Pinus; species Pinus albicaulis. The sequence continues at coordinate 1,354,666,244 of CM076574.1, forward strand.
GAACTTGTTTTTCATGCCTTGAGAGTTAATTTCCACTCTAGTTTATTCCAGGCTCATACTTCCATATTATACTGACACTTTATGAACAAAACTTGCTAGTTGATTTTAGATTAAATCGCTTATTTTAAGGGCTGTTGTATTAAGTCACAAGGATATGGAGTTGAAACCAATGGTGTTTTGACGCAAAAGAAATTAATAAAAACCTGACTACATGCACATGCATTTCTTTGTCTTTCGATGAAGAGCAATTTCTATACAGGTTCTACGAGACTAAAAATTTGTATTTTTCTTTTCGAATTACAAACTCACACTCACAAAAACTAAGAAGCTAACTAAATGATTCAATGCACCTAATGCAAATTACTACAAGCATGTAAATTCTAAGATGCAAAAGTCTCTTGAAACAAGGTGAAATTTCCCAAAAAGCTCCTTCAATTTTAACTCATCTTTTGTTGTCCAGAAAGCCAATTCTTGAAACAAGAACTCTTAATATAAGACAACAAAAATACTTGACAACAAGAAAAAGAAATCAAATGACAACTTCTCCTCAAAATCAAACCAAAAACTAGAAGCAAGAAACTTCACAAAAACTCCAAAAGATAAGGCCAAACGAAAATGAAAAACGCAACAACAAAAACAAAAACAAGACCAAATTTTTTTTGAGTTTTTGAAATGCAAAAAACAAAAAGCAAAACGAATGTTTTTTGGGCTTTTTAGTTTTATAAAACAAGAGCTCAAGAAGACCAAGCACAACTATCACAATTCAAGCCAAAACGAGACCGAATTTCAAGTACAAACTTCAACTATGCTCCCAAACCTTATAAAGCTAATGATAGCAAGATCAATAAGAGCAACGGAAGACCAAAAAACTCAGCCAAGCAGCCTAGACGAATAGTGGAAACTTGCCGCAACAAAAGACTCCAAAGAAGCAAGAAAAGTTCTTTGAAAATTGCAACAAAACCCTAGCCTATGAAACTCAAGAAAACCAATCGAAAACAAAGCAAAAAACGCAAAGCAAAGCACAACACAAAGATAGGAGTGAGTCAGTGAGCAGAAGCTCTCTGTTCTGATAAAGCAGAACAGCCAAGAATGCTCAAAAAGCAATCTTGGAACTCAATCCAGGAGTGCCAGCACCAACAAGAACACTCTGCCAAAAAGATTAGTTTTCGAACAAACGAAAGAGAAACAAGACTTGAAACCACTTCTGTCACACTCCAGTAAGTACAGAGATTCTGCAGACACAGGCCTCCACAGCCAGAAAGGACCAAAAACACCAGAATCCTAAAAATTCAAAATCTGCCTAGGTATACGCGACCTAGCAGTTATGCAACCAGCATGTATACGCGTCTGTGTTAAGGGAAACTCGCGTATACGCGGGTCCCTTTATACAAACTCGCGTGTATACGCGACTGTGTGCAGAAAAAAGAGCGTATACAAAGAAAGATAATGAAAAACAAAAAAAACAAGCCTGGGAAAGACACCAAGACTTCAGACTGACTGCAAGAAAGCAAACTGGACTGTAAAAGACAGAAAAAACTGTTTGCAACCTACCAAACAGCTGAAACAACCCAACAGGAGAATCACAAGAATGTGATCCCCAGCGGAGTCGCCAGTTCTGTTTCGGGGAATTAACACCCTAGAGGTTGGTTGGGATTCAACCTCCACAGAGCAGGGGCGTACTACTTAACAGAGACTCACACAATCATGCACGTTCATAAAAACTAAATAGAGCAGACTGAGAGGTTTACCCGTTGGTCCTACGTTTGAAGTAGATCCACGTGGAGTCCAAACTCCCTGCAACCGTCCTTCCTCCTTAACCTGAAATACAAGAAGAAACCAACACAAAGGACAAGTTGTACAACATATTTCTACTCTATATGTTAGTGAGATTCATATAAAACATTAAATAAATCATAATGAATGCTTGTATAACAAATATTCTTCATACATTAAAGCATACACTAACACGTTTATTTCGGGAATAGCATGATACTTCTGTATTATAAATAGTACGTACAAAAGTAATCAAGAGGAGAGATCACCTGATCCTTCCAAGGCCTTCGCAGACCGTCGTCCGGATCCGTCCAGCCCTTGCCTCGCTAAGACTCCTTCCAAACTGGTGCATACGAGATAACATATAAAGGGATGTGTATCTCAAGGAAACAAGGGTTTCCTACAATGAACTGGGAAAGTGCAGGAGGCACGGGGAATCAGACTTGGATAGGGAATACCAACAGAGTATAATATCAATACTTCTCTCCCTCCCTTAGGCCATACACATGAGGGCTTTTTATAGTCCCTCCAAGTAGTTTCAGCAGTTGGAAACAGTTGGCCACGGGCTGGGGTGGTTGAACTACCTGAGTAACCATCAACCCAGCGCGAAATTAGGGATTTTTTATATATTTTTTAATCATTTTAATGGCATACGCGGAAAATTCTAGCTGTACTCGCGTATACACGCGGAAAAGTATGGGCATAGTCGCGTATGAGGGATTTTACACTGTTTTTAAGTGAATTTGTCCAAGTCTGTAGGAATGGGTGCCCAAAAGCCATGTAGCAATCATGAATCATGTCAAGGTGAGAAATGATGCTATAACAACTAAGCAAACCATTGATCAACTTCGGTTATCTCATCTTCGCCCTACTCCCACTGTGCTTGAATTGGCAGATAGATCTAAAATCAAGCCAGAAGGAGTATTGGAAGATGTTATCATCTCATTAGATTGTTGGGAAAATCTTGTTGATTTCATTTTTCTTCAGCCAAAGAACCCATTAGGAGAGCATCCCTTGATCTTGGGTTGACCATGGCTTGCTACAGCTGATGCATATATTGGATGTCGTTCCGATAATATGTATATTTTGCATGGAGATTCTAGGAAGAAAGTTACCTTATACCCCCATGCTAGATCCATTCAGGATATTAGAGATACTTTATGGTTGGATCAAAGTAGTTATGAGGAGGCCCAACCTATTTCCCTTATCCATCATTATACTGGGTCTTCACAAGAAGATGAGATTCAAGATTTCCTGAATAATCTAGACACTATGCCTAATTTTGGGCCATTGAGCTGGATTTTCAGCCTAGATTTTCAAGATAATCATGATTCTAATTCTTCTGTACCATTGCATTTGACCACTCCCTTGAGTACTCTTGAGCCTGATACCACTCTTGTTGAGATTAGCCCTGGTAAGTCCTTTCATATTAGTTCAGATTTGGACTCATCTCAACAGGAGCAGCTTGTGAATTTGTTGCAAAATCATCTTAGTGCCTTTGCTTGGGGCTATGAAGATATGAAGGGTATCCCCCCTGAAACTTGTACACATCATATCTATATTCAGGAAGGAACCCGACCTATCTAACAACCCCAAAGGTGAATGAATCCAACTCTAAGAGATACTGTGAAGGAAGAAGTACAAAAACTCTTCGATGCCGGTTTTATCTATCCTATTTCTGATAGTTAGTGGGTCTCTCCATTAGTGCTAGTACCTAAGAAATATGGAAGGTGGCATATTTGTATTGATTATAAAGAATTAAATAAAGCCACTCTCAAAGATTACTTCCCTCTCCCTTTCATCGACCAGGTGCTTGATACCCTTGCAGGAAAGAAATATTTTTCCTTTTTGGATGGCTTCAGTGGTTATAACCAGATATAGATTACACTCGAAGATCAGGATAAAACTACTTTTACATGTTCATGGGGTACATTTTCTTATAAAGTGCTTCCCTTTGGTTTATGTAATTCCCCGGCTACCTTTTAAAGGGCAGTCTTGGCTATTTTTGCTGATCTAGAATTTGTGGAAATTTATATGGATGACTTTTCTGTGTTTGGTGATTATTTTTAGGAAGCTCTCAAAAATCTAGAGAAAATACTTCTTCGTTTTCAGGAAGCCCATCTTGCTTTGAGTGACAAGAAATGTAGATTAATGTGCAAAGCAGGAGTGGTACTTGGCCATTTGATTTCTGATAAAGGTATCTAGGTTGATCCGACAAAGATTGAAATCATTCTGCATCTTCCTACACCCAAAACTCAAAGGGAAGTAAGAGGTTTTTTAGGACATTATGGTTACTATAGAAGATTCATTGAAAATTTTTCTAAGATAGCTGCCCCTCTTTTCCGACATCTAGCTAAGGATAGTGAATTTTCTTGGTCCATAGCTTGCTAACAGTCTTTTGAAACATTGAAGGAAATGTTGGTGCAGGCACCAGTTTTGCGAGGTCCTAACTGGTCCCTGCCTTTTCACATTTCCTCTGATGCTTCAGATTTGGCTATTGGCGTAGCTTTAGGACAAGAGGAAAATAATCAATCCTATGCTATTTATTATATTAGTAAGAATTATTCTTTCGCTGAATTGAATTATATAGTTACAGAGAAAGAGTTTTTAGTTGTAATTTTTGAAATTAATAAGTTCAGCCACTATATTACATGATATGAAGTATGAGTACATACTGATCATTCTGCAATTAAATATGTGATGTAAAAAACATTGACTAGTGGTAGTGTGACTAGGTGGTTGCTGTTGTTGTAGGAGTTTAATGTTACTATTGTTGATAGACCAGGGAAATCTAATGTTGTAGCAGATTTTCTTTCTAGATTAGATACTCCTGGTGAAGAAACTCCTGTTAATGATGATTTTCCAGATGAACATATTTTTTCTATGTCAACAGACTCTCTATGGTTTTCTGACATTGCTAATTACTTGGTTACTGGGAAAACACCACCCCACTTGTCCGCTCGTGAAAAGCGTAATATTATTTAGAAAAGTGCTACATATTCCTGGATTCGAGGAGATCTCTTTTACACTAGTCCAGATCTGATTATCCGTAGATGTGTAAGAGAGGAGGAAGTGTTTGACATATTGAAATATGCTCATGATGAACCTTATGGAAGCCACTTCGCTGATGAGCGGACTGCATATAAAGTATTGTGTGTTGGTTACTTTTGGCCTTCCTTGTTTAAGGATGCCAAACAGTGTGTGAGGCGATGTGATAGCTGTCAACGAATGGGCCAACCTAATCAAACCAATGAAATGCCTTTATGCCCCCAAGTTATGATTGAGCCATTTGAAAAATGGGCTATTGATTTTATAGAGCCAATAAATCCAACGTCATTAAGTAAAAATCATATTCTGGTTTGTACAGATTTTGTTACAAAATGGGCAGAAGCTAAAGATGATTCCTTTGCTACAAAAAAAGTTGTTGTTGATTTTATTTCTACTGAAATCTTTACTAGATTTGGTGTGCCTAGAGAAATTGTTTCTGACAACAGTCCATAGTTTATTTATAATCTGGTACAGGGTGTGATGGAGAAATACAAGATCTAACACAATAAATCCACGCCGTATCACTCGCAAGCAAATGGCCAGGTGGAATCCACAAATAAAGTGATTGAGTCCATTATTACAAAGACAGTAAACATGCATTGGAAAGACTGGGCCAAAAGATTACCAGAAGCATTGTGGGCATACAGAACCACTTGGAGAAACAGCACGGGACATACACCATTTGAGTTGGTATATGGCAAATAGGTTCTGTTACCAATTGAATTCCAGATCAAAACTTTCAGAACTGCAGTACAATTAGGACTAGATCTCTCTGAGGCACAAAAACAACTTCTTCTCCAATTAAATGAGTAATATGAATTTCGTAGGGATGTTGTTCAGCAGAACATACTAATTCAGAAGCAATGCAAAAGGTGGCATGACAAGTCTATTCAGAAAAAGAAATTCCAACCAGGTGATTAGGTGCTCCTTTATGATTCTAGATTTAAAATTTTTAAAGGGAAATTCCATACACGTTGGATGGGACTGTATGAAGTGATCCAAGTATTTGAGAATGGAGCAATAGAAGTTAAAACTATTGATGGAAAAAATTCAGTATTCCTGGTAAATGGACACAGATTAAAGAAGTATTTTCAGCCACTTGCCAAGAAATATTTTACACAACAAGTCCAACAACAATTTGGGATGGTAGTGGTGAATGGTAATACAAACTTTTTGAAACTATGATTTCTTCTTCTTCTTAAAAAAAAAAAACATAATTTTTTTTTATAAAAAATAAAGAAAAAATATTTTCCTGTAATTATGAAAATCAGTTTGTTGACATGATTGCAGAAGGATCAACTTGAAAACCAGCTTGCTGGGGGAAAGATAAAAAATTTCTAATAAAAAGAGAATGTTGCGTGATCTTTAGATATGCTAGCAACCACCAAGTAAAAGCAGGTTTAGTAGAGCCAACATTTATACAATTGGGGAAATTAGCAAGGATATTTTTTATTCAAGTAACACTTAATTCTCGCTACAATTATTTTTCTTGCACCAGTGCAGGCAGACCTTCCAGAATTTTTTTTCCTTTCTTCATATCCCATTTTGTAATATTCCCTCAGTTTCTTCTTCAATCCCAAATGATTAACCTTCCCATATTCTTTTGGTTTACCTTGTCCGTTTCGTAAAACCCCACTTTACCCTTGATTGTTTCCCTATCCCACTTCTGTTTATTCCCCTTGTGGTACTATTATTGGAATCCCTGTAACAAGATTCCTTCCCATTCTTAAATTTCCCTTTTTCCCACTTCTTTATTCCCTCATGAATGGCAGGATCTTGCATAGAAAGAGTAAAAAGATATGCTCTGAAACATCAAGAAAGGGCGAAGCAAATTTCCAGTATAAATTGAGGAAGTCATGTTGGAAGTCCAGCCTATATTTTACTTAAATTCCCTGTTCTTTTTTCAGATATTATGCTTGCACTAGTGCAAGCACGTCGTCCTATATAATAAGTGCAAGCAGAATGGTACCAACAAGATGGCATAATTTAAGCAGTGCAAGCAGACCGGTGCAAGCATGTACCCTGTTAGAAACAAGAGTACAATTTGTTCTTTTCATAGCATATGTCATAGGAAAGTGGTCATCACAAAGGTTTATGAGAAATTCTTTCACTTAGTCAAGAAGTACTTGTGACTATCATATTAACTAGGAGAAAATTGAAAGTACAAGGTGTTTTTAAGTTAAAAGTCATTATCATTTTTTAATGAATGCTAAAGTTCTTTTTTGAATTATGAAGGAGTGTGGAAATGTTTTAACCGTTGCTTGGATATAATTTCCCTTTCCTCCATAATCCCAGATGTCCTTCACTTGCAATGATTACCTCACCTAGCCATTAAAAATTTCGCCGCAAGTACCAATCCAGAATGATCTCAAAGATGCCATGTATTCACGCCTATTTCAGTGGAATGAATGAATGATAAGATGGAAGGGATGGTGGACAGTTGGATCCCTATCTATAAGAACAAATTTTCCTGGTGTTTCATGTAGATTTTTGACTGTTCATAACCGTTAACCAACAATGCCGCCCGTTCGAAGCGAACCTTCGTCTCTCAGTATGGTAGAACAGACTGCTGAGTTTCACAATAGTCTTGCACTATTGTGAGACTCAGGATTTCTTTAATTTTTGCAAAATTTTGATAGGCACGACCATGAAGTGGCACTACAGTTTTCCAGAAGTTTCAAAAATAGCCAAGTGAAAATTGGGCCTCTAAAATTTAAGGTCACGGAAGAGTTTATAGCAGCAGCGACAGGCTTGGAAAATATTGGGGAGCAGTATTTTAAAAATTAGAAACTAGAGAGGAATCGATGGCAGCGTTTCGTTGTCGATCAGAATATGAAGGTAGATTGGAAGAAAGGAATTCTGCTCAGTACCCTGCTGGGACAGTGGCAGGACCTCCTTTTCATCCTACAGAAATTTGTGACCTATGAGGGAAGGTACTCCCTCACTTTTGTGTATCATTTCAGGATGTTGCAACATTTTTAAGGCAGCCGGCACGTCCGGTGGTAGATTGATTTCCCATTTTTTTTCTTAAGAGTTTGGAAAAAATGGCCAAAGTTGTGCAAGACGCACGGGTAGACCAGGCCGACAAGAAATTATATCACCACGGTCTGATAAAAATTTTGGTCCAAAAACAATTATAAATTAAAGGCATGACCTGGGAGGCACTGTTAAAATAGCTTCATTAAAAGAAAGCTGCTAGAAAGGAGACAGAGGACCCTGCCAGCACAAGTAAGGGTCCGAGGAAAAATGAAAAGGGGATTCCTTCTTGCACTAGTGCAAAAAGGAAATGACCCGGGAAATAAAGAGAGGAAAAGGCCCCATCTCCAAAGAAAAAGAGGACAGCTGGTGCACCAGTTGAAGAGACTCCTTCTTCAACACTAGTACAGGAAAAGACCCCCGAAGAAGACAACCTGTTAGTCCTTGCAGACGTAGCAAAATCTGTAGAAGTTGAAGATTGCACTTTGTTGACCAATTTTATTAAAAAGGCCCAGAAAAAGAATGAGGAATCTAGTGCAGGTGAAGAACCATAGTCCCCACAGGATGTTGAATCCCCTCCTGCACCAATGCAAGAAGAAAAAGTGCAAGAAGAAGAAGAAGAAGAAGAAGAAGAAGAACCGGAAGAAGAAGAAGAAGAAGAAGAAGAAGAACCGAAAGAAGAAGAAGAAGAAGAAGAGTTTGTTGAAGCCATGAGGGATACTGAGGTCCCTAAGGAAAACAAAGGCCCTATTGAGACAGAAAAAGAGGAAGATTTGGTAACTCCTGCTGCTCGGATAGCTGAACTGGAGTTTCAAATGCAGAACTTAGAGTAGCTCATAGCTAAAGCGTAGGAGGATAAAGAACATAGTAGAGAAGAGTTAACTGCAGAGATCCAGAAAAAGAAACGAGAAGTTAGAGTTTAGAAGTATTGTGCTGCGCAATGTTTCAGGTGACTTAAGAAGGTGACAAAGAAACTAAATAATATCAGAAAGAAGAAGTCTGAAACATTGCAGGCTGATGTTAGTATGCCAGAGAAGGATTGAGCTGGAATGCTCAAAGTTTTGAAGGTTTTTTAGAAAGGTAAAGAGTTATGTGAGGACACACAACAACTTAGGGATGGGAGGATGTTAGCCCCCTAATTTGCTCTCTTTTTTCCATTTTACCCTTCCTAAATCATAACCATTTACCTCTGTTTACCTCTTTTATACACCCTCATCTTGCACCAGTCCAAGCACGGTGACATATTTCGTATAAAATTTATTTTTCCTATTTTTAATTCAACTTAGAATTTATTAATTATTTATTACATTATTTCTTAATTTTAATCACTATTTGTAACTTATCGATATCTCCTATGTTTATTTGGTAGTTAGAGTGCTTACCGTGACTGCTGATCCTAGTGCAGGATCAGATCTTGCACCGTTGCTAGCACAAAAAATCCTTGCAGCAGATCTGAACCTCCTTGATCACCGCCTCGTCTTGAGCCGCTTCAGCCACGACAGCAGAGTGATCCAAAGGCAACCGAGACCAATCCGTGAAGGGCGAAAGCTGGAGATTAGTTACGACCAGTTTTTCTAACTGCCAAATTTTGAAGACTGAAAAGCTAAACTTTGCGTTTTGTTATGTAATCAGTTAAAGGATCTATTTTGGCCTTTGGCCAAAGGTCTATAAAATTAAAAATGTAAATAAGACTAGAGGAAAGGTTTTTTTGATAGTAGAGGAGAACAGAAACACAGCCGAGAGGCAGTAGCAATTTGTTGTATTTTGTTATCACCCAAATCTGGGCTGGACGATGCCTTAATGTATGTAATTGCCTGAGTGAATTAATAAAAGGAGCTCTGCCTCATGTTTCAAAAATTATGTTTTTGTATTGAGTTGATGAATTAATTAAGGTACTGAGCAGCAGTTCTATTTAAAAGGGAAATGTGCTAGTTGGCTAGGGCCCAACCAACCCATCAGGTTTACCCCATTTCTTGTTTCCTTGTAATTTGTGTTTACATTATCAAGTGTGATTTAATCTTCAGCACATGTATTCCTGTTTGAGTGCAAGCGGATCCATTGTGTGAAGTAGATAACTTTCCTTTTCTTGCAATTTCTGTTCTTGCACTTGATTTCAGATTGGTTTTTCTCAGCCTCGTCCAAGCAGGAGAAATGAACCTACCCCAGTGCACGTTGGTGTGATATCTCTTTTTCTGCAACTCTGCTTGATTGGTTTTCCCACCTGGTCTAAGAAGGAGAAATGAACCTGCACCAGTGCACGTTGGTGTGATGCAGCAAGCTTCTTAGTTTAACTTCCTGCAACCCTCTTTCTTTCATTAAATGCTTATGACAGGATAAATATATACATTGATTGTTTCTTTATTTCTTCATTCTGTTAAGACCAGAAACATTCATTTTTTTGGGTGCAATTTTATTTAACAGTATAATAGCACTTGCAATAATTAAAAACTCATTGTAAGAATTAAATGCTAGGTACAGGAAGCTCTGATCCAGTGAAAGAACTAGTTTCTTGCCATGGGATCTGAGTGCTTTGAACCTAGAAAAGTTCAAGCCCTCGCATGAAGCGGAAAAGCCTTTAGTAAAGACAACATGTATACCTTTTTTGTATAAATCTCTGTTCCTGCACTAGTGCAAGCAGACTGCGAAAGTGCAGGACAAATTAGTGCAAGAAGGAAATCTCTAAAGGAGCAGGTTTAAGGGACCATTTTATGAGATTGCTAAGTGTCTCTATTAAAGAAAAACACATACTCCGTAGTTAAACAATAATCAACTGGAGTGATTGCCTTTTATCTTTAATTTCCTCTTGCAAATGCATTCTTTCTTGTTCTAGTCTTAGATTATTTTTGATGGTTCAGGTTGCCTTTCTTTTCTCTTTTTAATTCGATTATGCAATCTTTCCTTTAAAGAAAGTAGGGATTTATATTAGAAAGATTCATACCATCTCTGGAATTTCCTGTGCTTCATCTCTAAG